>PVNU02001379.1:0-586515 GCA_003013855.2 Liriodendron chinense | reverse complement strand
GGAGCTACCTCGGTGTAACCCTACTCCTGAGGATGGGAATAACGTGTACCTCGGGTGGTACCACAAATACACGGAAGGTTAGGTAAGTAAAACGCGGAGGGTTAGGTAAGTAGACTGGGTGGAGTAAGACTACTTCCCTACGGGTTTTTAGTGTGATGATTTTTAGAGTCCACCGGTGTGTAACACTTAAGTCTGCAAAATGTGTACTAAAATGTGACAAGGAATACCACACTGGGTTGAATTATAACATAGCCTACCCCTAAAAACTCTTGTTCTGGTTACGTGGACTACCTACCCCACGAGTGGGGGGGTGTTTCGTTCACTTCGATCGTAAAAAAGCGTGGAAATTAGCGCCGTGTAGGCCTCCGTATAGTAGGGTTTTTCCACCCAGTTTGTAGACCGGTACGTATTCCACCAGGGTAACATTTCTAGTATTATGTGTCTCTATTACTGTGGTAAGTGTCTCGTTCTACATGTTGATAGCTTTAATAAAAGGAGGTGTTATCTTATTTATTACGTAGACAGGGTATTATGTAAGGGATTTGCAACCCAATGTAACGATAAATAGTTGGTGGCCAACATTGCAATCCCCAGGCAGGTTGGGCCGGAACAGATTTTTTCTTTTTACATTATTTTTTTTATGTTTCTAGTGTGGAACGACTACCTGTAAAGAGGTAGCCCACTATAGATTATGTCGTCCAGGGTCGGTAGTGCGAAGAAAACAGTTTTCGACAACCGAAACCGTATGAGGGTCAAGCAAGTTATTGAAACATGTGTTGACATAAGGGGTTATTTGAGTGTAATCTAATCACCCCCAAAAGCTTGTGATTAAGTCAGGTTTTGTAGTTATAGTTTACATAGGTTATTGTTTTAGCGGTTACGTCTAGATCATTAATAGTAGTTAACGATTATATCAACCAGAACCGTTGTTCAATGAGATTTTCGTGTACGACAATCTCTTACCGGGTCCTTACATAGAGTTGTGAGGGGGAGCTTGTCTTCTGGAGTGCAAGCTTGAATCTTGGGTTGTCTGGTCTGTCTAGTCTGCTCTTGTTTGTTTACCTCCCATGTACACAACGCGTCGTGTGGTTTTTGTGGCCACTCGGCTCTAGGTTAGAAGCCAGAGTGGGTGTTTGCTATTTGTCCTTCATTATTATTGATCTTCTCCTTAAGTGTGTTTGTTTGTTAGGTTTTTATCTTAAATGCACCTTTTTGGGGTTGTTCCCTTTTTTTAGTGTCACATTTTGAGATTATACTTCTTCTTGCTTTAATGTTCGTTATATGAATGGAAGAGGATACGAGGGTACGTGTCTCTACCGGGAAAACGATTAGAAGAGTGTAAAAAGAATGGAACCTGTATATCTTTGGGATTAGGGTATAGGATTAGGGTAAAATGTGGGAAAATATATCGTTTGGGGCTTTAATCTTATGTTTTATCCTTTGGAGCGTGAATTCGGACGCTAGCCAGACCGCGGCCAGTAATGATTCAGCTCGCGGGCGGGTATTGTCTTTAGCAGATCATTCTTTTTGTAGTTTTAGGCTGATAATAGCCCGCGGGCCAGTGAAACTGGCAGCCCGCGGGCTGGCAAGTGCTTATCAAGTCCCTGACTACAGGGTATTGCGTACTTATAGCCCGCGGGCCAGTAGTCTAGCAGGCCCGCGGGCTGGTGTTTAACCACTCAACCGAGGTATGAGTTGTTAGAGGGTGAACTTCTGTGTAGTGGTGTACTAGTAAGCAGAAGATGTAGGCCTCACGTGGTAGAGGGTCAGAAGTTCGGACTTCTGGTTAGTTTCGACTTATCTCGAAGTTGAAGAGGGCACACTGGCGGAATCAGTTGTATAGACATCCTAAGAGTGAACATACTTAGAAGAGGTTTCGTTAGCTAGGTAGAAGGTCATTACTTGTATACTTCACTATAGACTACAGTTATACGAACCAGGACTTACTTTCCGACTTAAAATCGGTTCACATAACGTGAGACTTACAGTGACATGTTGAACATTAGACGAGTGAAGAAAGGGTTGAGAAGGTATTTTGGAACGTGGGTGTGGTAAAGGAACATGTGAAGACATCGACGTTGTATAATACGAAGGCAACATGACTATTTATGATAGAAGACATTGACTCTCTGGGTTGACTGATGTTGTGACGGATCCCATTTCTGTATGGGACATAACGAGGAAGACGATAGCTATAGGGGACGGTTTAGACTCAGCTGCATCGGAACATCGAACTAAAAGTTAGGAGATATTGTTTCGGGATGTAGGTGTCATCCATGGTCCATAGACTCCTAGGTGAAGTGTCGAAGGGTTACAAGGAAGGGCTCCAACAAGTACATGGACGATTGTTGAGGGTGACGAACTCGTTATAGACCGGAACACGTTTGGTATTGTATGTACTCCGAGGGATATCAACTGCGTATTCCCTGAAATCGGTACATCAGAGCAAAGAGGACGCAGAATCGAAGAACGAGGAGCTTTCGAACTTCACCAACCGATTACCTCACGATTGGCCGAATCGTGGAGGGTATGACTTAGCTAGTTCATGGAACCGATATATGAGATGGACACTGTTTTGATTGAAGAACAAAAGGGATAGTGCGAAATAGGAGTACGAATCCTAAAACGTCGAGTATTTAGGAAGTACCGTTTGAGAGATCTGTCAATAGAAAACTTTAGACTCTACAGGAAATACGAACTAGGCCGGTGTTCGTATAGTAGTTGTATGTCTTCTTCCTACTACATGCTGCATAGTTTGAAGAAGTTCATCGTTGTCACCAGACGTACTGTAGAGGACATGGGCAAGGGCTGTACTTTGACAGCTTGAAGAACATGGTAACGGAGCCCCGGATGAAGCCCGGTATATCTGAGAAGAAGTCAGATGTATGGAACAAGAGGAAAGGACCACGGTGCATAGGACAGTCGACTACGTACGTATAGAGAAGAAGTTCCAGAAGTACTTCTTTCCGACAGAATTGTAGATCGACGAAATCTACATTCAGAAGACATCGGTGATATGAATTCTGGTACGCTTAGCATCTGTAGAAGTGGTGTCCACTTTATAAAGACACTTTAGTTATGGACGGAAAACAATCTTGGGAAAGTGTTGGTCAGATCGGAACAACTATTTCGAACCATCGCGCCTCCTTCTTCAGTCTGTAAACCCACTTGTTATGAAGAGCTTTCTTACCCCTTAGGTAGAGTGACTAGCTCCCATGTATGATTGGACTTACATCTCATCTTCCATGGCTTGCTTCCCACTTAACCCGCATATCTGACCCGTAATGCCTCTTCAAAACACTATGGCTCACCATTATCTGTCAGCAGTTGATAATGTAAGGAGGGTGAGTATCGGACCTTGGGTCTCCTCTCCCGAGTAGACCTCCTCACAACCGGTGTCTGCGGCTCTGCCTCATCATGCTCCTGTGCATGCTCATCCTGTGGCACTGTAACACCCGTGTCTGGTAACTCTTCCAACTCTACGAATTCTTTCTCATCGGGCTTATTTACTTTTGCTGCAATCGTCTTCAGGCACCACATTTTCATTGAAGACTACGTCCTTACTTCTGATGATTTTTTCGGTTTTCAGTATCCCAAAATCGGTAGCCAAAATTATTATGCCCATAGCCTATAACTTGCACCTTCTGGACTTCGCATCCAGTTTCTTTCTGTGCTCTGCATCAATGTGAACATAAGACGTGCAACCAAACACTCTGAGATGTGTAAGGTTCACCTCTTTTCCAGTCACGTTTCTTCTGGTAGCCCACCATCCAATGGTGCCGAGGGACTTCTATTTATGAGGTATACGGCAGTATTCACATCATCTGTCCAAAAGGTCTTGGGTAACCCTGCATGTAGCCCCATGCTCCTAGCGCGCTCAAGGATGGTCCTGTTAATGTGCTCAGCCACACCGTTCTGCTGCAGTGTCCTTGGAATTGTTTTCTGACGTTTGACCCATTTATTGCACAATACTCCTCAAACCTCTTATCACAATGTTCTCCCCCATTATTCGATCTGAAACACTTCACAGTTTTACTTGTCTCATTTTTTACCATAACTTTCCACTTCTTAAATACATCAAACACATCCGATTTGTGCTTTAAGAAATAGACCCATAGTTTTCTACTAGCATCATCAATAAAAGAACAAAGTAACGTGAGCCACCAAGAGATGATACCTGTGTTGGTCCCCACACATCAGTGTGAACAAGCTCCAACAGATATGTCTTTGGTGCGCATCCTGTCTTCTGAAGCTCACTCTCTTCTGCTCTGCCAAACATGCAATCCTCGTAGAATTCCAGATCGATTGCTTTCAACCTTAGTAGCTTCCCCTTTGACAATAGCACTTTCATCCATTTCTCACTCATATGTCCCAACCTCTGATGCCATAACTGCCCATTCCAGTTGATGTGATTGCAAGTGAGCTATACGATTCGGAAGTCACGTACAAGCTACATTCCTTCTTGCCTCGAGATATTACCAAGGCACCTTTGTGACCTTTTAAGCATCGCTCGTGAATACCGTCACATATCCGGTATCAACCAATTGCCCTACTGAGATCAATTCCGTCTCAAACTCGATACATGTCTGACATCTTTCAACTTCAAGACCATTCCGTCTTTCTGATTTAAGTGAACATGTCCCTTGCCAACAATACTGCATGGCTCATCATGACCCAGGTAGACTCTTCCAAAATTACCTGACACATAATCACGAAGAACTTCTTTTGACGAAGTGGCATGAAACAAAGGACCCGAGTCTATACCCAAGACTCATTCCGCGCATCAAGAGACAAGATCAACGCCTCTGTGTCACTCTCCTCAGCTAGATTCACTGAATCCTTCCTACCTTAAGAGCTTTCTTCTTGTTTCTTAAGCGCCCTACAATCCACGCTTCATATGCCATTTCTAATCGCAATGCCAACACCCGTCCTTGTCTTTCGGTCCCTTGGACTTATTTATCGACTTAGAACGACCGTGTTTATTGCCTCCTTTGTTCGAAGATCTTCCTCTTCCTTCAACATTTAGAGCATTCCCTGAATCCCCTGAAGCTCCTGATGCTTCCTTCTAGATTCTTTGCTTAGAATTAGATCGGCCATATCATCGAATTTCAACTTCGTAGGACCCTGAGGAATTGCTCACGGCAATCACCAAACCATCCCAATTGTCTGGCAAACTGGACAAGATCAATAGTGCCTTGACCTCATCATCAAAAGTGATACCAACGGATTCCAATTGGCTCGTGACTGTATTGAACTTGTTTAGATGTTCAGCCACGCCCCCACTGTCAGACATCTTCATGTTGAATAGTCGTTTCATAAGATGAACCTTATTGGATGCCGCTGGTTTCTCATACATCGTAGCCAAAGCCTGCATTAATTCTTTTGTGGTATTTACTTTGGATATATTGAAGGTGACACTCTTAGACAAAGAGAGTCGGATCGTTCCCAAAGCCTTCCGATCCACTAAAGCCCATTCATCATCTGTCATCTTCTCTGATTTTTTCTCTTTTCCTCCTAGAGGAATGTAGAGGTCCTTCTGATACAGATAATCCTCCATCTACATCTTCCAGAAAGCAAGTTTGAACCATCAAACTTCTCAATTCTATTTTTCCCTTCTTTCGTCATCGCTCCCACTTGAACTAAACCAATAGGTCTGATACCAGTTGTTGCGCAGCACGCCAACAACGCTAGTGAACCGAGATTCAATCTCCGATCTCACCCACAAACGATAAACAGGAAGTAATAATAACTAGAAGAGGAATTCACAGAAACCAACAATCCACAAGACAAAATTTACCTGGAAAAACCCTAACAAGGGTAAAAAACCACGGTGTAAAACTCTACTATGAAGAAGAACGAAGTTATAAGCATTACACTTACCTTCTCATATGCTCCCATTCACAGAGATGGCCCTTTTGCTAATCCTCTCGCCTTTTTCTCACCTTGGACGTATAGAAACCCTAATCCCATAGCCTAATCCCGGTTTACACCCCTTTATATAGGAAACCCGAAATTAGAATACAAAATAGGAAAACCCACACTTAAGCCTGCGGCCGGTCGGGCGCCCGCCCATAACAGAAATCGTCCAGCAAGAAAAACATCATAATCTGACTATTATCGGGCGCCCGGTCACTTTGACCGTCGGGCACCCGACCGTTCACAGAATAGTCTAGGGACTGATGTCCCATAACGCATGAATATCGGGCGCCCGAACATAAATTGGTGAGTTAGCTCCATACTCAACAACATGCCTCCTAGGAATTTTAAACTCAAAACCTTAGGCTCTCTAATACCATCTTAGCAGCCAGTTACTCCAAAAGCATATGCTAAGAATGTATATCAACAGTTAGATCAGTTGTAACCATTGGCGATTTGGTTATTTTGATTTTACAGAATTCTGTTATTTTGATTTTACAGAATTCCATGAAAAGATTGAGATTTACCTGTCTATACAATGAAGAATCTCCATATGATTTTCTTAATTCAACAACATACAGGGATGGGCTTAGCTCAAACACATGACAGAATTAAGGTATTTTAGTGGTCAAATGCTTCCTAATTAGTACCAATATATTGATAATTAATAGAGAATCAATATCGATTTGATGTTTAAAAGTTATCTACCTCTACAGCGACTGAAAGGCTACTGAGGCTCTTTACATCCATACGCTCTTGCATCAAATGCCTATGAAAAACTAAAGAGCTATTCATCTCCACATGTTTTCGTCTTTCAGATTGATCTAGCATGGAATCACATAAATTTGTAGATTTTCAGGGTCATAAGATCTTATAAGATTTTCTTTTTCTTTTTCTTTTCCTTTCGGGTCGTGTGGTAAATGTCTTGAACCATATTGGTATGGGTGTTGCACACTGGCTTAGTAATTTCAATTTCTTAAGCACTAGAAGTATGAAGTTATAAACGAATTGAGAATTTGCAATGCCGACCTTGCTATTTCATTTTAGGACTCGGAATCCCATTCTGGTGACAATGTCTTCAATCTTCTCGAGCAAATCTTTCTGGGAATAATTTGATGTGAATCTGATCCACCTTTCGGAGACAACCTGAAATTTCTTGAAGTTAGTAGTGTTGGGGTCCCAAAAGTCAGGATCCTCAAAATAGGGATCACAAGTGTACAATTTGCCCCATCACTGAATTTAGGAGCAGTGCATCAGCAAATTCAACAAAATTCACAACGCACATCAGACTTGGCCAAAAATGGAAAGTGGACCCAGTGGTGGGCCTCACCACTCATCGTGATCAGAACCCTCTAAATTTGGGAGGGTAACTTCAACAATGAAGAAATAGAGCTAGTGCATCAGCATCCATCGCAAAGCAGGCCCCACAAACCATCATTTTTGTAAGATAATCACAAATAAGTACGTCGGCGCATCAAGAAATCCATGGTCAGCGCATCATGAAATTTAGTCATTTTACAAAGTGAATTTCAGGATGCATTGCCCTTAGCGCATCGGAAAATTCCCCCAGCGCATCAAGAAATTCAGAGTTTTGCAAAGTGAATTTCAAGACGCCCTGTCCCCAGCGCATCAAGAAATTTAGCCGGTGCATCAAGAAATTCAGACAGTTTTACAAAGTGAATTTCAGGACGCACTGCCCTCAGCGCATCAAGAAATTCGTCCAGCGCATCCAATAATTCAGGAATTTCAGGATGCACTGATCCTCAGCGCATCCAATAAATCAGGAATTTCTAGCCAGTGCACCGTGAAAATCAGCATTTAAACTAAGGCATTTTAAGACGCGCCGAGTGATTTTCTCGACGCGCCAACCCATTTTCTCGACGCGCTACACGTGGCGGACTCCTATTGGCCGAACTTCGGAGTTTTTGGGTATAAATACCCCATTTTCAACTCATTCGATCAGATCCAGAGAAAGAGAGGGAGTTTTATCCTTTGGGGTTTTTGAGAAACCGCCGGAATCACTCGCCGGAATCCTTTTCTGACCCCCGAAAACCCTTTTTCGACCACCGAAAATCCCCCTTCCAACCACAGCAGGTCCGGTGAAGAGAACCTGAAATTATACAAGTATAGTGGCGCATCGCAAAATACGTTGAATCAAACTTAACTTATTTTATTGACGCACTGACCCTCGGCGCATCAGAAAAATAGTCCAACGTATCAGGAAAATCAGTCGTTTATAAAACGAGTCATTTTTTGACGCACTGACCCCGGTGCATCAGAAAAATAGCCCAGCGCATCAGGAAAATCAGTCGTTTATAAAACAAGTCATTTTTTGACGCACTAGCTGTTCACTCCCCAAGTGTAGGGTTGCAAAGTAGTAATAATTTGAAAAACCGAGTATCGTTCCCACAGAGATTTATGTATGGGTATCTTCAGAATTTAACTAAAACAACTAGTAATTAAGACCCTATTAAGAACTAAAGCTGAAAAATAGGAAATTGGGTTTAAACAGTGAATAGGTAAGGTAAATTCAATCTAAAAAGTCACTAGAGCGCCAAGGATCCACTCTTGATACGTTTCAATGCATCAACACAACTAGGTCTCAAATAACTCAATAGGAATCAGATTCCCATCTCTATCCGGTCGGAATATAGAGCAGTTAATCACAGTTATCTGAAACAAGTGCTTATTAACTGATTTGATTCCCACTTCCAAGCTCAGGCCTTGGGCACACTCAATTGTATAGGCCAAGCCTCTTTCCAATTTAGTTGAGATTCATAACCATAGCCTTCACCAAGTCCTGTCACTAGACCTGATTACAACTCATGATTAGAACTCTAATTAAATCAAAATCAATCAATGAACAATTATTCCAGATTATATACAAAAGATAAGAATTTTAGTTGCATGAGTTCCCACATGAAAATCAGGCCATTGCATACAAGGCAATCAAAGCGTCTACCATGCCCGGAGTCGATGGTAGATCAATGCATTACACAAGCATAAACAATACTCAAAAGCTAAGATACTAAGTTAGGATCACTAAGAATCACATGAGCCCGGAGTCATCAAGAGATCAAAGTAGAAACCAACATAGTACTTGAATCAAACTCAAATTGAACTAAAATTCATCAATTAAAACATAAAAGGAAACCTAGGTTGCATCAATCCATCAAAAACGAATGAAAAGCTTCCCCTCTTAGCCCTAGCTAAGAGGTTTAGTTCATCTCTAACATCCTTGAACTAAAAGACTCTAAAAACATGAAAAACTACTAAAACAGGAAGAAAACTAAAGATCCGAAGTAGAATCCGTCTCCTGAGCAATCCCCACGTCGTAGCCTACTCTGGTATGAAGGAAAGAGGTCCTTTTATAGCTTGGAGGAGTCCAATACGCAAGAACGTTCCAGAAATTGCGTAAACTTTCGCAATTGCGCAGGAATTTTCGGAAATCCAAAATAGCAAGTGGCTGTTTACGCTGGCCGATCGGTCATGACCGGTTGGACTGGTGAATTCCCTTGTCCAGCAGCGATGGCCGACCGGTCATGACCGGTCGGCTGCGTTCCTGAGCAGTCCAGCAACTATGCCCGACCGGTCATGACCGGTCGGGCTGAGGCAGTCCTTCTATTCTTGGCAATGGATGAGTGGCCGACCGGTCTTGACCGGTCTGGCTGCTTTGGCCGACCGGTCTTGACCGGTCTTGGCCATTTTCTTCTTTCTTTCTTTCTTTCTTTCTTCTTTCCTCTTCTCTCCTTGCTTTCTTCTCTCTGATCTTCCTTCAATACTTCATCTAATGATCTTCAATGCTTGTAAGGAGCTACATTTAGCCTTCATTTGGTGAACTCTCCATCTTGTTCCTACAATCATAAATCATGTATTAAGTTGGTCCTTTAAACATGTATATCATGCACAATGAGTGATGAATTGGGGTTAGAATATGCACAATTATGAGCTCAACACACCCCCCAACTAGCATTTTGCTAGTCCCGAGCAAAACATGCGTGAAACTAGTTTCATTTTCCAAAACCCAACTCTCCTCGGGAAGCTATTCTTCTATACATTCCAAGACACATAAGCGTAAAAATCAGAGAAATTCAGTGAAAGAGGTTGAAACCTTAAACTCTCAGAACATAACAAGTGTTTATATGAAATCCACGCTGATTACTTGATAAATAGAAGAACTTGAACAACTTCAACCCAGTGTGCATAGTGAAGGTTCATCTCTTGAGTTTCCAGGATTATCTTCTTCATAAATCAACTAAACTACCGATCTCAAGGTATATAGAGTAACAACAAGCCTATGACAGGAATTTGCCTTACCGTCCTTCCGACGACTTTCACACTACGTCCCATTTCCGGCTTTGGTTACGGGTAGACCATCCCCCGGTCGGGTAGTAGGTAGCCTTAATCGGAATTTCCACCATTTTTCTTTCCTTCCCGATTTCATCCTTTCATTCCTTTTTCTTTTAAATTAGATAGGATTTTTAGAAATCCATATCTTCCGTTATTTTCCATGGACAAGGATGGACAAAATACCCCGGCTTGGTTTCTCAATACCTTTAAATCAAAGTCTAGCTAATCCACAAATCACATGATCCTTTCAACTCATGAAAATCGTGTAATGTGAACTAGGTGCAAAAGGTGTTCAAATTTTCTATCAATCATAAAAATAGGTGAATTCACATATAAAACCATTGTATTAAGAGAAATTCAAAGTTTGCAACATCCCTCACTTCGTATCTCATCTTCTTATGCTTATGCTATCTCGAATGCATATAATCAAAGCCTTCCAAAAGAGTTTCGAATTTCAGAAAAATTGAAAAATTTCTACATCTTTGCTCGACATGTCACAAAAGCTAGCAGATTCATCAATTAAGGAATCTCTCACCCCCCAACCAAAACTTTGCATTGTCCTCAATGTAATAAGATATGCAATATGTATGACATGAGAGCAATGACATAAAATAAAGGAGAGTGAGAAAGAGAGATATCACCTGAAGCATATGGCAAGGTTAGCTTTTGGAGATGGATTACTTCACAACTAAATCAACTATCAAGGCAAATCCTAATGGGAAAGCATTCTAACAAATCATCCTCCGTCAGACTAGGAGGTTAATCCCAACAACTCATCCAAAAGCATAAAGTCAAGCAGAATCATTAGATGGATCAAAAGGTTTCACAGTAATGTCATCCAATATCCTGCTTTACAATGAACATGTGTGTGAATGATCGAAATAAGCCACTCAAAATCCCAAGAAGGAATTCCAGCGGGTTCCTTAGTGTTTTCACCACATGTATAGGAGGAGACATCATCATATTTAGCAGAAAAAATATGTCTCCAATCAGATTTTCCTGGGCAATGATATTGCAAGTAAGGATCATCCCAGGGTTGGTGGAGTTCGGTATGCATGATCCACAAAGGTGTGGAAATCTGAATTGATTTTTCAGCGAAAAAAGGTATGGTTTCCACATCCTTCTCTCGGCTAACGTCATATGCCGATACCGACTCAAAAAGTGTGACCATATCCCGTATCATATCATCGTTCTCATCAAGGGAGTGAGTCACTTCTTCGTCTAAGGGACCGGAGTAAAAAGGTGAGAGGGACTCATCTTCCACGATAGAATTGATCATGTTTATGTCGTGGACCTCCTCATCCTCATCCTCATGTTGGTTGTCAATATTGAAAGCATTCAACTCAATCGTCATATTGCCAAAAGACATTTGTATGACCCCACTCCTACAATTTATGATAGCATTTGACGTAGCTAGGAATGGACGGCCAAGTATGACAGGAATTTGAGGACCAATATTAACCGTGGGTCGCGTGTCCAAGACAATAAAGTCGACCGGGTAGTAAACTTTGTCAACTTGGACAAGTACGTCCTCAATTACCCCTCTTGGAATACAAATTGATCGGTCAGCAAGTTGTAATGTGGTTTTGGTGGGTTTTAACTCACCTAAACCCAATTGTTCATAGACCGAAAAGGGAATTAAGTTCACACTTGCCCCTAGATCAAGTAAAGCATGTTTCACCCGGTAGTCTCCAATTACACATGATATTGTCGGACAACCGGGATCTTTGTATTTTTTGGGCATCCCGTGGTTGATAATGGCACTCACATTCTCTGTCAAAAATGCCTTCTTTTGCACATGTATTTTCCTTTTAACCGTGCAAAGGTCTTTTAAAAATTTTGCATATGACGGTATTTGTTTAATGGCATCCAACAGTGGGATGTTGATTTTGACTTGCTTGAAAACCTCCAAAAATTCCTGATATTTATCTTGAGGTTTGGCTGGAATCAAGCGTTGGGGGAATGGAGCAACGGGCCTATATTCTTTTAGTGGCTCTTTTTCATTCATGGCGGTGCTAGGTCCATCATCCTCTTTGGAAGATACCGGATCATTAGGCGGTGAAACCTTCACCGGATCAGGTTTTTCAATGATTTTACCACTTTTAAGAGTGGTGATGGCCTTAACATGTTCAATATGTTGGTTAGAAGAACTAGGCATGCTTACTTCGCATTGTGTTTTTGGATTTGGTACAGGTTGGGCTGGAAGCATCCCTTCCCTTGCGTTTAAGCGAGCCTTGATTTCCTCTACCGAAGTTTTAAGCTCAAGCATTATCGTATGGTTGGATTGATTTATTTGAGCTTGACCTTCCATGAATGCTTTCAAAGTATCCTCTAAAGGCATTTGAGGTGGGGCCATTTGCATTGGGGGCCCCCTTTGAGGATTATTTTGATTAGCCGTGTTTCCATTCGCCCAATTGAAGTTTGGGTTGTTCCTCCAACTAGAATTATTCGTGTTTGAATTTGGAGTACTAAAAGGTCGTTGATAACTATTCAAGGCATTCGATTGTTCAAATAAAAGTTCTCGAAACGCATAGATTGTTGGACAATCCGACGTTTGATGCACATTGGAAGCACAAATACCACAAATAGTTTCAACAGCCACCTTTTGTTGGGTTGTATCCACTTTCTTTAGTTCCATCTCCTCAACCTTTCGTGTGAGTTTAGCCACTCTAGAACCTAGATCCTCTTGCCCATTTAAAACATAAATTTTTCCCTTTTCCTTAGCTTGGGGTTGTTTTGAACTTGTTGGCTTGGATGTATCCCATGACTGTGTATTTTCAGCCAACATGTCAAAATAATCCCAAGCTTCCTCCGTTTCCTTATTCATGAACTCTCCATTGCACATCATCTCAACAAATTGGCGCATGGTTGAGTTTAATCCATCATAGAAGAAACTAATCAACCTCCACCGTTCATAGCCATGATGTGGGCATGCGTTTAAAAGCTCATTATACCTTTCCCAACATTGGAAAAAGGCTTCTTCTTCTTTTTGGGCGAAGTTCATTATGGCCCTTCGTAGTGCATTGGTTCGATGAGTAGGGAAGAATTTTTTAAGAAACTCCCTAGTCATCTCAGCCCATGTCCCTATAGACCTCGGCCTTAAGGAATGTAGCCATGATTTGGCCTTCTCTTTCAAGGAAAAAGGGAACAATTTAAGTTTTATAGTATCCTTGGTCACATTATCATAGTTTATTGTGGCTATAACTTCTTCAAATTCCTTAATATGTAGATATGCGCTCTCAGAGTCGAGTCCATGGAATCTAGGAAGAAGTTGGATCAACCCCGGTTTAAAATCAATATTTCCCACATTGTGAGGGAAAATTATGCAAGAGGGAGTACTCGTCCTAGCTGGTTGTAAATAGTCACGTAAATTTCTAGGTTGAGGTACATCCCCTACTTCATTCTCATCCAATTCAGTCAGGTTTGGGGCTGGATTTTGATGTTGATTAGCCCCTTGATTTGGTTGATTTTCAGCCATCTCTCTAGTAATTTCAGGAAAATTCTGACGTTTCCTAGCACGAGGCTCTCTATCAATCCCTTCAACAACTCCTCCGTCCCTTACAAGTCAGTTATTATAAGTCCTAGCCCAATGTGGCATGCAAAACCAAAAAGAATGAGTGAAAAGGAAAAAGAATTCTTCCTTCCTTCCTTTACTCCTCTCTAAAACTTAAGCACAGGGTGTCTTGCAATGGCTAAGCCAGAAGCAAGGATAGAGACCGATTTCTCCTGGTCAATAGGGGTTCAAAGAACTCCCCACCCACTCTTTGAGTCTTTTGAGAGAAAGTACAGAAAAAGAAGACAGAGGAATAGGTTGAGAAGAGAAATCTATGAGCACAAGGTGATCCAAGGCGGCAGAGCCGACCAATAGGAATCCAGGTGGCACAAGGCCTACCTTTCAGAGATCCAAAAGGAGTCTCCACCCACTCTACAATAGATGAATATGAGAGGAATGAGTAGGAGAAGAAGAAGAGTAAGGTTAGAACGATAAAACCTGATTTGTGACTTAAGATGCCTTCTTCTTCTTCAACTTCCTAAAAATCCCTGGATTAGACCTATGTTAGAATCCTGCAAAAATCAAAACAAACTAGGTTAGTAATTAGAAGAAAATCTACTCTAGAAAGCAAAACAAATCCTAAATTTATCTTAACACAATCTCAACTAAAAGTTATTTCAGAAAATTCTAAAAATACCACATAGAAATCCCCAGCAGCGGCGCCAAAAACTTGTTCACTCCCCAAGCGTAGGGTTGCAAAGTAGTAATAATTCGGAAAGACCGAGTATCGTTCCCACAGAGATTTATGTATGGGTATCTTCAGAATTTAACTAAAACAACTAGTAATTAAGACCCTATTAAGAACTAAAGCTGAAAAATAGGAAATTGGGTTTAAACAGTGAATAGGTAAGGTAAATTCAATCTAAAAAGTCACTAGAGCGCCAAGGATCCACTCTTGATACGTTTCAATGCATCAACACAACTAGGTCTCAAATAACTCAATAGGAATCAGATTCCCATCTCTATCCGGTCGAATATAGAGCAGTTAATCACAGTTATCTGAAACAAGTGCTTATTAACTGATTTGATTCCCACTTCCAAGCTCAGGCCTTGGGCACACTCAATTGTATAGGCCAAGCCTCTTTCCAATTTAGTTGAGATTCATAACCATAGCCTTCACCAAGTCCTGTCACTAGACCTGATTACAACTCATGATTAGAACTCTAATTAAATCAAAATCAATCAATGAACAATTATTCCAGATTATATACAAAAGATAAGAATTTTAGTTGCATGAGTTCCCACATGAAAATCAGGCCATTGCATACAAGGCAATCAAAGCGTCTACCATGCCCGGAGTCGATGGTAGATCAATGCATTACACAAGCATAAACAATACTCAAAAGCTAAGATACTAAGTTAGGATCACTAAGAATCACATGAGCCCGGAGTCATCAAGAGATCAAAGTAGAAACCAACATAGTACTTGAATCAAACTCAAATTGAACTAAAATTCATCAATTAAAACATAAAAGGAAACCTAGGTTGCATCAATCCATAAAAAACGAATGAAAAGCTTCCCCTCTTAGCCCTAGCTAAGAGGTTTAGTTCATCTCTAACATCCTTGAACTAAAAGCCTCTAAAAACATGAAAAACTACTAAAACAGGAAGAAAACTAAAGATCCGAAGTAGAATCCGTCTCCTGAGCAATCCCCACGTCGTAGCCTACTCTGGTATGAAGGAAAGAGGTCCTTTTATAGCTTGGAGGAGTCCAATACGCAAGAACGTTCCAGAAATTGCGTAAACTTTCGTAATTGCGCAGGAATTTTCGGAAATCCAAAATAGCAAGTGGCTGTTTACGCTGGCCGACCGGTCATGACCGGTCGGACTGGTGAATTCCCTTGTCCAGCAGCGATGGCCGACCGGTCATGACCGGTCGGCTGCGTTCCTGAGCAGTCCAGCAATTATGCCCGACCGGTCATGACCGGTCGGGCTGAGGCAGTCCTTCTATTCATTGGCAATGGATGAGTGGCCGACCGGTCTTGACAAGTTTGGCTGCTTTGGCCGACCGGTCTTGACTGGTCTTGGCCATTTTCTTCTTTCTTTCTTTCTTTCTTTCTTCTTTCCTCTTCTCTCCTTGCTTTCTTCTCTCTGATCTTCCTTCAATACTTCATCTAATGATCTTCAATGCTCGTAAGGAGCTACATTTAGCCTTCATTTGGTGAACTCTCCATCTTGTTCCTACAATCATAAATCATGTATTAAGTTGGTCCTTTAAACATGTATATCATGCACAATGAGTGATGAATTGGGGTTAGAATAGGCACAATTATGAGCTCAACACTAGCCCCAGCGCATCACAAAAATGCCCCAGCGGATCAGAAAAATCAAACACTTTAACAATTATTTTTGGACGCGCTGGTCCCAGCGCATCAGTAAAATCAGGTCAGCGGATTATAAAAATCAACACTCTAAACGTCCGTTCCAGCACCTTTAAATCTTCATTTTATGATGTTTTCGAGCCCCGTTTGGGCCTATTTTGTGTATTTCGAGCGTTCCGGACTCAACGGAGCAGTCAAATAACTCATCCAGGACACCCAATGAGCAGAATGCAAGCCTTCAGAATCTGATCCAATCCAATGAGATGAACGAAGTAACTTCTCGAAAAGAGGCCGCCAGTGCCCAGAATCATACTGATGTATCATCATTACATGTACTATCATAATATGACCCGGATTCAGGTCCGGACTAAGCAAACAGGACTATGGTTAACACGATAAACCATATAAAGAGAGTTCTGAGCTATTACACAGAATTTGTTAAAGACTGACACTTCAAGAACAGTCGATGCCCTACCCATCCAAACGGCATCCGTTGGTTAAGCTGCTCAAGTACACACAACTGCAGATCGATCTTCCCGAGGTCACCTGTCACAAATGACGGGCGCAGGCCTAGAGTCGCACCCCTCGGTTAAAAACCCTGACAGTTTCAGCCCGGATCTACGGTCAAAACATGGGATATAGACATCTGACTGGTACAAAGATGGATCGGTCCATAACAAAACACAACAAATATAGGTCTCTACGACCATACAAATACAGGTCTCTACGACCATACAAATACAGGTCTCCACGACCACACAAAATACAAGTCTTTACGACCATGAACTCTGTGACCATAGTCCTCGCTGACTAGTCTTCTGCCTTTTAATCAAGGGTCATCGATCATTCGATGTAATTAAGGGCTCGTGCCAGATCACGGCTTGGAATGTACAAAATCTTAGGATCTCTGAAATAAAATTCTCCTTCCGATACTTCTTCTCTCGTGTACTTTTATGAATGTTTGTGATTGTCTATGAATGTTTCTATTATTTAGAACCCCAGAACAACAAAATGTCCGAAAATTATGTCCGAGCATTTTTCTAGTTCTAACAAACTGGCGACTCTGCTGGGGATCGAACTATACCAAAATCTCTGGTTATATCTGAATATAGGAACACTCTAAGATCAATTACTTGCAAACACGAATATACGCATAAGGAAGCTACTGCGAGGCGTAATGTTTCGGCGCCCCTCGGGCGTCAAACTGTCGACTCTCAATAGGAACGTTCTTCCCTTCATCTTTAAGGCAATAGACACTTAAAAGGTTTTTCAAACCCACAAACTTCCACAACAACACGTATTTGTCTCATTCTCGCTTATTTTTGTCACTTTACGCACCGCGATCGATGGGTTCATTCTCCCGACCGCATTTGTGAGCTGTTCTAATGATTTTTATGACGCAGCAGAATTAGTGAAATACTAAAACAGTAGAAGAAATGGCGTACCCAATGACCAATTCATGCACCTTCCTTACCACTGGAGGCTTTAGCTTCCCCCACTTCATCCCAACCACGACAACTATTTCCAACTCAGGATGGCAGTTGGTTGAAACACGCCGACAGAAGCAAGAGCAGAAGAAAGCAGCCATCTTAGCCGCACATAAGAAGGCGAACGCTGTAAGACCTTGCCCCATGATCAGAAGACAGTGGCAGCCAAAACAAGGGCAGAAGATCTCTATCAGCAGTCAGGTCACATCAACTAGGCCCTTAGTGCCTGTGATGACAATCGAACAGTTTCCACCATTGTCCAGGGCTACTTGCGGCACACATAAGTCGACCGAGACCGCACTTGTGAAGAGCTCTGAGCCCAAGATAGTTCTCAAGCCAAGACAGGGACAGGTTCAGAAGGTACGACCGACACTAGTCGCAATGGTTCAAGTAGCAGAGGCAGAAGAGGGACCGTATAAGCGGAAGAATTGCCTACAGTCCAAGATCAGATCGACAGATTAGTTCAGGCCAATCGTGAGACGAATAAACGAATGTGGCTCATTCAGGAAGCGTTGACCACTTTGATAGCTCAGAACGCTACCAGAAGTCCTAGACCACCCACACGCCAGTCAGCCGAAGAATCCCAAGGGGCAGCGGAAGGACCGGCTGACGCCGAACAGCTTTCCCAGACCAGGAAAGTTCCAGTGGAGCGAATACCAGTCCCGACTGCTCAAATGTCAAGAGAGGAATTGTCGCAAACGATCACGAGCCTCATGCGGCAAGAGAAAGAGAAGGAAAGAGGAACTGGGTATAAATATCAAGTCCCGTATCCACTGGAGATAGAAGAAATACCGTTCCTAGTCAACTTCAGATGTCCGGACTTCGAAAAATTTGACGGTAGAGGGTCGCCAGAGGAGCATATTACTCACTTCCTCACAGCGTTGGGGAATTGGTCGGCTGTCCCACCGTACTGTATGCGACTATTTGGGTCGATGCTGACAGGGAAAGCTTTTCAATGGTACATGTCGCTACCAGCAGGAACAGTGAGATCGTGGGAGCAAATGCGAGATAGTTTTATCTCGAAATTCTTCTCTACAGAGAAAGAAACATCAGTGACAGATCTAGCCTTGATCAGACAAAGACAGGGTGAACCCGTGGAAAAGTTCATGGACGAATGGGGGACGATAGCTAATCAATGACAAGAGTTACCCAGTGAGAAAGAACAGATGAAGATGTGTATGCGAGCCCTGGACCCAATGATATCATACGGATTATCGGGGAATAGTTTTCACTCTTTCCGAGAACTGGCCACCAAAGCACACCTGGTAGAAGAAGCCGCGACACGGGTGAACTTCAGGCCCGAAAGGTAAAGAAGAGAAGGAGGAAGAATTGCAGAGACGCACAATGTAAACAAGGGCAAAGACGTAAGAGATCGAAAGTGACCTGTCGTGGAATCGAAGACTAACATGAAAGGAATGCCTACCCAAGACAGAGGCAAGAGGCCTTATATTTCTCGAGGAATAACAATAGTCGAAAGAGAAAGAGCCAATGGCCCGTATACATTCGACATGGCCGATCTGATCCCCATCATGGAGCAACTAGTGGAAGAAAATGTAATCCGCTTACCAGAACCGATTCGGCCACATGAAGTTGGGAAGGTGAATGATCCCCGGTATTGTAAATACCATCGATGTCTGAGCCATAAGACAGAAGACTGTTTTAGTCTAAAAGGAAGAATACAAGGGTTGATCAACCAAGGGGTGATCAGTATGAAATCACCAGAAGCAACAAGGAAGGAAACATCTGGGGTAGTTTCAGCCTTCCCCTCAGAAGAAAACACTCGTTTGCACACCCTGTTCCCTGAACCCGAAGAACCCTGGACTTTGGTCAGTAGTAGGAAGAGGCTCGAGAATAGACGAAGACTCCGTAACCGCAAGAAGAAAGGGACGAGAAAGAAGAATAGCCAAGAGAAGAGCCGACTTATCGAGGCTCAGGTACATTGTGCGATGGTATCATTCACAGAACAACCATCAGCAGGAGAGACATCAGGGGCATGTGAAGAAGAAGTCAATGCCGTCATCCTCTGATCCGGAAAGCAAATGCCAGAACGCGTTCAGCCAGAACCAGTCGACCCGATGTAAGAAGATGGAAACCCGGATACACCATCAACGAGGCCCTAGGGGCAGAAGTTGAAAGAAAAAGTTGTTGAAGCCATGTCCGGTCGACCGGAGCCAAGGCAAGGGACAACGCCGATAGCATATGATGTTGTGTCACATTTACGAAAGGTCCCGGCTCGCTTGAGTATATACGATGCCTTATGTCTCTCAAAGGTGTATAAGGAGATGTTGATCAACGCGCTACTAGACAGTGAAGTCAGAGAAGTGATGATGACATAAATTGAAGAAAAAATGAACTATCCCGATAAATTCTGGGAAGGAAATGCACCAATTCGGCAAGCAATGCAGATAGATCACCCCTCTGTAATCTTCGAAGAAGACCGCATGATTGAAGCGACAGACCATAATCGCCCGTTGATGGTCACAGGAACGATTAGAGACACGAAAATTAAGCGATGCATGCTTGACGATGGGTCCACAGTAAACATCATGTCGTTGAAAACACTACAGAGGTTGGGTTATAGACCGTCAGCCCTGCGTCCCAGCACCATGGTTATTCAAGGGTTTAATCAAGATAGCCAGCGTACTCTGGGGGCCATCACCGTAATGCTACAAATTGAAGAACTAAAGACGAAAGTCACATGCCAAGTAATCGACGCAGTAACAGCGTATAATCTTCTGCTAGGGAGGCCGTGGCTCTATCAGAATCGCGTCATTCCCTCAACCTATCATCAATGCTTCAAATACAACAGAGAGGGAGTTTAGTACAGAGTGGCAGCAGACCCAAACCCGTATATGATTGCAGAATCATTTTTGGCCAATGCCCCGGTACTATGACCTGGTCGACGAAAGAGAGGTCAAGAAGAAGCCCGATGTAACGCAGAAAGGGCAAGGGGCAAAACCTAGAGTCAACAAGTTTGAATAGAGAAGCAAACCTGTTCGATTACTCAGAAAGAAACCGTAAGTCAATCAGTCGAAGAACCTCAAGAGACTACCAAGAAATTTAATATAATCCCGAAGCACTTGCGACAACCAGGGCAATCCATCCTAAAGATGATATCGAATCAGCACATGAGTGTGCTCAAATCTGGCTTCAACATGCCAGTACCGAAAATAGGAAGAGTTAAACCTTTCCCAAGAGCTCCTAGCCAATTCGTGGTACCACTAAGTGCCAATGCGAAGAAAGAAATCAAATTTTATTCAGTACCCAATGAACCTGTGCAGTCCAAGGACGAGGCCAAGAAATCATTCTATTTACCTCAAACAATAGAAGAGGAAAGATACAATAAAGCCAGCCGCAACATCATAAAGAATATGGGCTTCTATTACTCAGAATCAGCCTCGAATGGGAGAATGTTAGCACCGTTCGAAGAAAACACCGAAGCTTACCAAGGAAGAGAAGGGTTAGGGGCAAAGATGAAGATTAGACATTTCAACATGGTGACAATCAGTCCCACAGAAGAGGTGCAGCCACAAGAAGTAGTCGACATCATTCAACCCAGTGCCGCACCCGCACAGATAGAAGATGAGGGACAGCCCATGATAGATGAGCTTGAAGAAATAAATCTGGGAACCCCAGAGGACCGTAGAAATACGTACCTAAGCAAGAATGTCCTAGGAGAAGAGAGGGAGAAATACATCCAACTGTTGAAAGAGAACAAGGACATGTTCGCTTGGACATACTCAGAAATGCCAGGGCTCAGTCCAACAATTGCGATGCACAAATTGGGCATCATGAAAGGGAAGAAGGTGGTCAAACAACCCCAACGACGATTCCATCCTGACATAGTGCCCAAGTTTGAAGAAGAGGTTGAAAAGTTAATCCAAGCTGGATTCGTTAGAGAAGTCAAATACCCACGATGGATTTCAAATATTGTGCCGGTCAAGAACAAGAGCGGTCAAATCCGAATCTGCGTAGACTTTCGAAACCTCAATGAAGCATGCCCTAAAGATGATTTCCCACTGCCTATCCCAGAACTACTGATCGACAGCACGACAGGATACGCGGTGATGTCCTTCATGGATGGTTACTCGGGGTATAATCAGATTCGTATGGCCCCAGAGGATGACGAATCGACGGCCTTCCATACGACGTTGGGCATATACTGTTACCGTGTGATGCCGTTCGGGTTGAAGAATGCAGGGGCGACGTATCAGCGTGCAATGCAAGTAATCTTCCAGGACATGATGCATAAGCACGTCGAATGCTACGTAGACGATCTGGTAGTGAGGTCGGCCAAGCATGAGCAACATAGAGAGCATCTACGGTAAGTGTTTCGAAGACTGAGAAAGAAAAACCTCCGTATGAACCTGTTGAAATGCGCGTTCGGGGTTTCCTCTGGCAAGTTCTTGGGGTTTATTATTAGACACCGAGGCATAAAAATCGACCCGATAAAGATTAAGGCAATCAGGGAGATGCCACCTCCGAAGAACCTCAAAGAGCTGAAAAGCTTCCAAGGCCGGGTCGCTTACTTAAGGAGATTCATCTCAAATTTATCTGGCCGCTGTCAGCCATTTTCACGCCTTAACAAGAAAGGAGTACAGTTTGAGTGGGATGATGCTTGCCAGAAAGTGTTCGACTCTCTGAAAGACCTGCTTGAAAAATCTCTAATCTTTACAGCACCAATCAAAGGGAAGCCACTGATTCTCTATATCGCGGTTGGCGAAAATTCGCTAGGAGCCCTCTTAGCCCAGAAGAACGAAGAAGGAAAGGAAAGCGCACTCTATTACCTGAGCCTCACACTGGTGGGAGCCGAGTTCAAAAACTTAGCAATCGAAAAAATCTGTCTGGCACTGATCTTTGTCGTCAAGAAGCTTAGACATTACTGTCTCTCTCACCAGATAACATTAATATCCAAAGCAGACCCCATCAAGTTTCTCATGAACAGACCCATGTTGTCTGGGCAGTTGGCCAAGTGGCCCCTTCTCTTGTCAGAATTCGACTTGACATACATGCCGGCTCGGGCCATCAAAGGACAAGCAATTGTAGACTTCCTTGCCGCACATCCAGTACGGAGTGGTGAAGAAATAGAATATGACTTCCCAGATGATCAGGTTATGGCAGTTAATGAAGCATGCCATTGGGAGATGTATTTCGATGGTGCAGCCAGAGCGATAGGGTCAGGGGCAGGAGTTATATTCATCAGTCTGCAAGGGGACCTATTACCCTATTCATTCACGATAGTCCCAGCATGCACCAACAATGAAGTAGAGTACCAGGCTCTTATTATCGGGTTACAGTTGGCCCTGGAAATGCAGATCAAGGAAATACGTATCTATGGAGACTCTAGGTTTGTTATTGGACAACTGACGACAGAATATGAAGTCCGCAAACCCGAGTTATGGCCCTATTGCCATCGGGCACAGTCAATGTTCGATCAGTTTTGGAACAGCAGTATCTCGCACATACCAAGAGAGGAGAATGTACAGGCGGATGCACTTGTTAGCTTAGCCGCTACTTTGGCCAACCTCGGGGGCATCCCACTTTAGGTAACAATTGAAGAAAGAAGAATTATGCCGACAACCGGGTTGTGCAGTGGAGAATTGAGTGCCAATCCCATTTGCTGCTTCGAGATTACGGAGGAAGATGATTGGAGAAAATCATTCATCGATTATCTAAAGTATGAATTTCTACCGGAAGATCCCAAAATGCGCACACAGATCAGAAAACATGCCAACTCATTCGTACTCCAGAATGACGTGCTTTACAAACGATCATACGAGGGAATACTGCTGTGGTGTCTAAGCCGAGATGAAGCACATGATACACTGAGAGAAGCTCAGGGAGGAGAATGTGGTGCCCACCAGGGAGGCAAGAATCTACATCACCGTGTACAACACATGGGTTACTACTGGCCCGCTATGACGAAAGACGAAATAGAATACGTAAAGAAGTGTCACCAGTGTCAAATCCATGCCGATATCATACATTCACCACCGGAAGAATTGCATCAGTCGGTGATGTCCTGGCCTTTCGTAGCCTGGGGCATGGATGTGATCGGGCCGATTAGTCCACCATCCTTACAGGGGCATCAATACATCCTTGCAGCAACTGATTATTTCTCCAAATGGGCCAAAGTAACTGCCCTGAGAAATGTGAAAGCCAGACACGTCGAAGGTTTCATTCGACATGCCATATTGTACCAACATGGTATCCCTGAGAGAATTACCACGGACAATGGAACACCTTTCAAGAATGCTACTATTGATAAGCTGTGTGCAAAGTTCAAGATCAAGCATTGTTATTCATCGCCCTATTATCCTCCTGCGAATGGACTGGCCGAAGCATTCAACAAGACTATCGTGAAAATTCTGAAAAAGATGGTGGTAGAGAACAAGAAGGATTGGGACAGACGATTGCCCAAGCACTATGAGCATATCGGGCTACACACTGTACGACCACCCGAGCTACACCCTACTCACTAGTGTATGGTACGGAAGCCGTAATCCCGATGGAAATCCAAGTTGAATCGCTATGGGTCGCACTCTCGCACTCCTTGACAACCGAGTACAATGCCAAGATCAGAATGACCGAACTCGATGATTTAGATGAAAAGAGACTCGTGGCCTAACAAAGGCTTGAAATGTATCAAAATCAAATTTTAGCTGCGTACGATAAGCGTGTCTGGGGCAGATCATTCAAGAAGGGTGATCTCGTGCTAATGATGAATCGTTCGGCACTGACCCAAGGACCCGTCTACATTATCGATGAAGTACATTCAAACGGGGCCTATCGGGTAATAGATTGCAAAGGGCAAGGATCAGTTCGCTGGTGAATGGCCGATTTTTTAAAAGATATTATACTTAACATAGGCTTATCGTTGCGAGTTGTAAACACCCTAGTAGAGGGAAAGTGTAATAAAGTAGACACCGAAAGAAATGACACCATACAGTGATTAAATCAAAATACTAATCATCTACTTTGTGCTTGCATAGGTATCAGGAAAGTCGATAAGACTCAGGACACATCAAGCATGGCACCCTATCCTTTTCGAGACCATCGAGGATCGGGATAAACCCCAAACCAAGACTCGATTACATCTTCGTTCACATGAGTGTAGGTTTGAGTCCTAACAGGGGGACATTCCTTTCCAAATGGCACAATCTATTTGCATTCAAACTCAAATAAACGGGCATATAGACTAAAGACACGGCATAAATTTAGAAGTAAAATAGTATACATATTGTTACAACATCCATCACAACATATTCCAACATGTTCCAAATTACAAGCAAAGATTGTTACAGTTCAACTATATAAAATCTTCAAACATTGTTCTAATAAGTTGACTGCAGATTCTTCGATCGCCTTCTGTCTCGCCTCAGCCTCGGCCAAGACTTGGGCAGGGTCAGGAGTGTCCTGAAGAGACTGGTTCAGCTCTGTAACTTGTGCCCTCACGGCATTACACTTCGTCTCGTGCTGGTCGATGGAAGACTGCAGGCGTGCCTTCTTACCACTGAACTTCGAGAGTTTGAGATGGACGACAGAATATTCGGCTCGTAGCCGGGCCATCTCATTCTCAATCTCCGCGAGACGTTCAGTAGCCTCTTGGTATTCTGCGTCAACAGCCTGCCAATCCTTCTTCACTGCAGCCACGTCCACCTCATGTAACTCAAGTTTCGGAAGAAGAGACCGCAAGTGACCGCGTTTTTCCTTGACAGAAGGGTCAACCTTGAGGTGCCTCGCCTCGTTCACTTGAGCCATCCCGTCCTTGAATTGGGACACGTGGCTGACTATCGAAGAGATGTCAATCCCGAGCCACGTGGCGTTAAGCTCTAATGCCTGCAGTGCCTCGTCCAAGATAGACCATTCATCTCCATTCTTCAACGAGTTAACGATGTCGGACAGTAAGCTCTTCAGAAGATTCGCTTTGGTCCTTGATAAGCCTCGAAGAGATGAAAGGAATGCCTCAGGCAAGACTTCAGGAACCGGAATGCTGGCAGGAGCAGTGGTTGGCAAAAGAAATGGTAAATATTAGCACACTGAAGAAAGAAAAGAAGCAAACAAAGCAATAAGGCAAGTAGTATACCAGCAGGGATTTCATCGGCCGATATACTAGTCGAAGTAATAGGTGTTGATGAGGTAGGGGCACATTCAGCTAAAACTTCCGTTGCTGGCTCAGGCAATTTAAGAGAAGGAAGAACGACGATCTCAAGGGCGATGATAGCTTGAACTGGTTCAGTGACAAGGGATGCTTCGGCAATAGGCTCTGGTGCATTAGTAGCATCTAAAGGCATGATTTCTTGGGAGGGGAGTGCTGCCTTCTCCATAACATCAACAGGTCTTGCCTCAGGAGTAGGACTAGGGTCGATCGCAGCCGCAGTGATGACAGGGTCGGCAAGGGGAGGATCTTCAGCTTGTACCCCACTGTCAAGGTCCATAGGGATGGGTTTTGTATCTACTTTGGGAACAGATCTATCGTATATTGGCTCATTACCCTCACCCTCCTCTGTGGGGTGATCCCCGCTAAAGTCTGCCTGCAAACTCATCCCCCCCTCCTCCCTCGGTCCACTGGCATCGTTGATCGGAATGTTGTCAGCAAATTTGGAGAGATGAATCCATTCTTTCTCTGCCCTGTATAGCTTCCACATGTCCTTTATTTTCTTCCCTCCGTCGACGATAGGAACACGAGGGGCAGTCTTCACTCGAGGCCCAGAACGCTCAGGAGATGGTTCAGAATCACTATCCTCGGGAGCAGAGCGTCTGGATAGACTTGTCAGACTGGCCGGGCTCTGACCATGACCTCCCTGACCGCCAATCGATGGGGTCCTTGCTGCAACTCCTCCACCCTCGCCATCACCCTCTCCACCCTCTCTGATGATCTCCTCACCACCATCACCCTCTCCATCATTGCCATCACCAACAACATCATCATTATCATCCTCACCATCATCATCACCAGCATCTTCCTCTTCACCAGCATCACCTACCTCGTCAGCCTCGTCGTCATCGTCACCAATGTCATAACGCTCCCTCTGTCCCTCTGTCATGGGACCAACGAGTGGGGAATCCGGATTCCCTTGCAGTGTGACCCTCTGGCCATAAGCGATCCACCCTTCAAGTGTATGCTCAGGCTTCTCATGATCTATTATTACGTTCAGAGAGGTCACGAACTTCTGCACACCCGGAGTGGCCAGTTGATGGAGCGGCTCTGACACGTAGCCCAAGCCGTCAGTAGGAGTAGGGTCGACGATCGGAGGAGAGACAAAAACTGGGTCAGCTACGTGACGATTGTTCCGAATTAAGGAATATTTGTAACGCCCCTAAAATTCGACACTCGAGTATATAACTCAAATCTCGAAATCAAGGGTGTTATGAATGAATCCTTCACAATCACAACTGATATTTTTCTTTTCCATTCACAAGGTACCAAATATATGGAACAAAAATAAACCAACTTTGAAAATTAAACTATTAATCAATGCGTCTACGAAATTGTTCCAAATTATCTAAACTAATGGCCATCTAATGGGCCTTATTACATCAATGCTTTCAAACCAAAATTAAAATAACTAATTCAAAGAAAATATCTTCTAGAGTATTCCCTCATCTGAAACTGCTTCTTCGAAGTCTTCTAAATCATCACCTGTCACTACGGTTAATCGCATAACACTGCATCAGCTATAAAAGCCGGTGAGCATTCTCATATAGTTTAGCACATGTAATTCAACATAGAAAATCACTTAACCCTTAAAGTACAATTCTTTACAAATCTAATAGTAAATTCATCAACCCAAAAATCTCTTAAACATGCACATGATGCATGGAATGCAAGTATGCTTCACCAATCTCGGTACGGTTATCAGTAGAACATCCAGGGCCAGTTTATAGTCGGGCCTACACTTTCACAATTACAGAGTTGGTCTCTTGTACCCACCAGGGAACTCACCCAACCTGCTAAAATCATCTGATATCCACCAGGTACGCTAGTATGGTATCTTGCACACACCAGGGAGCTCAACCAACCCGTCCACAATCGATGGACTATCAGAAGGGTATATTGCACACACAGGGCGCTCAACCAGGGACTGTTGCACACACTTGGGTGCTCACCCAAACAATCATCAATGGGCCTATTGCACACCAGGATGCTCACCCTACGGTAATAACTGGAGTTCACAATCGTGCTATGCATGAATCCGATTAGTATTTCAAATTCCTTTAAAGGAAATCCACACTCAATTAACACATGTACAACGCAAATTAACTGAAAATTCACACATAATTATTTAAAATTTATGCAATCGTATTCACTAGAAAGAAAACAACTACAAACTAAGCTACAACGTTTAAACTTCTCCTTAAAGCAAAATAGATTCCAAAAATAAATTTCTAAATAACCAAAATATTCAGAATTATCATGTAGAAAAAAATATGAGAAAGAAACTCACTCTTTCTTTCTTTCTTTCCTTCTTCTTTCTCTTCTTCTTCTTCTTCTTCTTCTTCTTCTTTTTCTTCTTCTTTGCTGGAGAGTCCTCCCAGCAATAAGAACAGCAACAGTGGGTGGGAGTTCCACCTATTAGAACCCACACGATCTCTCTCTCTCTCTCTCTCTCTCTCTCTCTCTCTCTCTCTCTTTCTCTCTCCTACGACTGTTGTAGTGTTTCCTTAGATTAGGACCCTCCTTTATAGAGCTAATAGTCTTGCATAGCAAGTCTTCTGAAGGTTTCTTACGCTATCTATAGTGTCGAGTCGATGCGGAAGAAATCTTAGATTCAATCCAAGTTGGAGAAGAAAACTACTTATGCCGGAAAGTTCTTGCGCATTGGAGCCGTTGGGAATGTAGGTGGGGTCCACACGATTCTCTAGGTGAAGTTTGGACTGATCATGCGGAGTGGATCAGCGGATCTTGATCATCTTTGGCTTGGGACGGTGATTTGGTGCGAGCCACATGATTGATGGTTTGTCAGGGGATTCGAACGGACTAGAACCACACACCGTAGGAAGCTGATGAACGGCTTGGATTGTACATTCGAGGCCCACCATAAAGACGGTGTGCACCGTGAATGGCGGCAGCGGTAACGCTGCTGCTGTTGCAACGTCCAGGGAGAAGAAGGAGTCGTGGGATTAGAAATTTGTCTTTTAAATATATAACGTGCGTAAATTTGAATTTTATGCTCTACTTATACGTGGGGCCCACTTACAATGTTTTGAGGCAGTCACCACCGTTCAACTGGTGGATAACATGAATTTAACCGTCCATGAGAAAAATGAAGCAGATCCGAGTTAAGGCGGAGATGTGGATGATGTGGATCTTAGCGTTCTTGGTTTTAAACGGTTGATTGAAGTGGGTCGTAAGATCAACTGTTAGGATCAAGGTTTGAAAGGAATAAGTTTATGAGGAGGGGAAGACGGATGGACAGCTTGGATCAGTAAGGTGGGGTCCAAAAAATGGAGGTGTGAGCTGCATGGATCGTCAGCAACAGACGCTGGTACGTAAGAAGACTTCTTCCTTATATTACGTGCGTCGCACGTATACACCTTGACCACCACGTCCTTCACAAATGGGGACCCTTACAGGTGGATCGGGACCACCCGATCCGTTCAACAGGTCAGCAACCTATATTTAGCCGTTGACGTGAAAGATGGGATGGATCCGAATTAAGGTGGGCCACTTATGGCCCGATTTCTGATTAGGACATTTGTAGGATGATTGGGGGGCTGAAATTCGACGTGTATGGTTAGATTATGTACTAGAACTACTGTATGAAGTTTCGTGTGAAAGTGAACGTTAGAAATTATAATATTTAAAAATGGCAGTGTAACTTAAGTTTGACTGATGGCATTTTCGTAATTATTGTAAATTTGCAAGTTTTGTGGAATCTAACACTTCTACACTATTGTAGGGTTTATTTTGAGCAACTTTAATAAAGGGACCATACTAAATTTTTCCTACGGATTATTTAATATTAAATTACCAATATTAAAGTTATTTAATTTATTAAATAATTAACTAAATTATAACTTTCATGATTCTAGAGTGTTATAAACATGCCTGATGAGTTTCATAGAGTTGAAAAATCAATGATCTAAGAAAATACTTGGTGACGGACAAGATGTTTGGATCAGATTTATGGACAGACATGTGTACAGGACGATGTACGGCGGGTTTACATTAATCGCGTAATTCGAAATTATAGTGGAAGGTTAGATCCTCCGGTCTAGCAACGATAGATCCTTCTAACGGTCAGTTTGTTGACTTAGCTAAGTATACTAAGTTTTCAAAGGCCTTAAAAAGTGTTGGAACGCGTATAAAAGTACATACGTGTGTATATGCGAGTGAACAACACGGCCTAGAATTTAAGTTCCCATGTGTGGACATGCACTCGTGTACTTACTCGTGCGCTCAAATTTTCGGGGCATTACATTCTACCCTCCTTAAAGGAATTTCGTCCCGAAATTCAAAAACTTCCACGATGTATAGAGATAATAGTATGTATAATTCACCATATGAACTCGGGTTCTTAAAATCTACCCTCCTAAAAGAATCTCGTCCTCGAGATTAGAGTACATATGTATCAATCTTCAATTATCACAAGCCACAAAGGGAGAATCATACAACCAACAAAATTTATTTTATTACTCCTGAAAATATCGGATCATCCAAATATCCACACATGATTTAATATTTCAATAATAATAATTAAATTATTCACTCTTTGATCTAGGTCGCTTAAGTCTCTCCATATGTTTGTTTGATGGAGGTTTTGCAAGAAAATCGGGTGGCTGGATAGGCAGTTACTCTACAATTTATTTCTACCAAACCATATATCTAATCGACTTGAAATTTGAAACAGATGTTACTGACTTCAAGGTGTATCACCAGAAAAATTTTCAGCTTAAAATACCTACAAATTCTTAGGTTTTCTTCCTTAAGAAGGTAGTAATATGTTGCTGTCCAGCAATAAATTTCACGTTTCTTAGTCTATTTCTAGAATATTTAGAATTTTTTTTTACCATTCCGTTTGTTCTGAAATTTTGCGGGGATATCAATGGGTATGTTTCTGACCTCCAGGAAAATTAAAAAAATTTAGACTCGTATTTTTCCGTGTATGATCATAGGTATGAATCTGGTCCATAATTTCAGTCCTACAAGTGAAAATTAAGGAAAAATTCAGAAATATCGATTTTTGGTCAATTCACTTGTTGTGATTTCGTGGGAATGTCCTTATAACCCTAAGAAAGATCACAGAGGTTTAGAAATTTTAATTTCGATTACTTATGATTTAGCAAAACGCTTACTAAGGTGGGGATTCACTTCTCATGGTACCTAGGTACATGTATCTAAGTTCAATGGCTATCCTAAAAGTATTTGGGAGCCTATGTTTGGAGTTTCTACATTCATGAAGCTACTATATATCCTAAAACTTTAGTGGACTATTTCCCAAGGCACAGTTGATCTCATTCCTACTCTCTGATACCAACTGTAACGCCCCTAAAATTCGACACTCGAGTATATAACTCAAATCTCGAAATCAAGGGTGTTATGAATGAATCCTTCACAATCACAACTGATATTTTTCTTTTCCATTCACAAGGTACCAAATATATGGAACAAAAATAAACCAACTTTGAAAATTAAACTATTAATCAATGCGTCTACGAAATTGTTCCAAATTATCTAAACTAATGGCCATCTAATGGGCTTTATTACATCAATGCTTTCAAACCAAAATTAAAATAACTAATTCAAAGAAAATATCTTCTAGAGTATTCCCTCATCTGAAACTGCTTCTTCGAAGTCTTCTAAATCATCACCTGTCACTACGGTTAATCGCATAACACTGCGTCAGCTATAAAAGCCGGTGAGCATTCTCATATAGTTTAGCACATGTAATTCAACATAGAAAATCACTTAACCCTTAAAGTACAATTCTTTACAAATCTAATAGTAAATTCATCAACCCAAAAATCTCTTAAACATGCACATGATGCATGGAATGCAAGTATGCTTCACCAATCTCGGTACGGTTATCAGTAGAACATCCAGGGCCAGTTTATAGTCGGGCCTACACTTTCACAATTACAGAGTTGGTCTCTTGTACACACCAGGGAACTCACCCAACCTGCTAAAATCATCTGATATCCACCGGGTACGCTAGTATGGTATCTTGCACACACCAGGGAGCTCAACCAACCCGTCCACAATCGATGGACTATCAGAAGGGTATATTGCACACACAGGGCGCTCAACCAGGGACTGTTGCACACACTTGGGTGCTCACCCAAACAATCATCACTGGGCCTATTGCACACCAGGATGCTCACCCTACGGTAATAACTGGAGTTCACAATCGTGCTATGCATGAATCCGATTAGTATTTCAAATTCCTTTAAAGGAAATCCACACTCAATTAACACATGTACAACGCAAATTAACTGAAAATTCACACATAATTATTTAAAATTTATGCAATCGTATTCACTAGAAAGAAAACAACTACAAACTAAGCTACAACGTTTAAACTTCTCCTTAAAGCAAAATAGATTCCAAAAATAAATTTCTAAATAACCAAAATATTCAGAATTATCATGTAGAAAAAAATATGAGAAAGAAACTCACTCTTTCTTTCTTTCTTTCCTTCTTCTTTCTCTTCTTCTTCTTCTTCTTCTTCTTCTTCTTTTTCTTCTTCTTTGCTGGAGAGTCCTCCCAGCAATAAGAACAGCAACAGTGGGTGGGAGTTCCACCTATTAGAACCCACACGATCTCTCTCTCTCTCTCTCTCTCTCTCTCTCTCTCTCTCTCTTTCTCTCTCCTACGACTGTTGTAGTGTTTCCTTAGATTAGGACCCTCCTTTATAGAGCTAATAGTCTTGCATAGCAAGTCTTCTGAAGGTTTCTTACGCTATCTATAGTGTCGAGTCGATGCGGAAGAAATCTTAGATTCAATCCAAGTTGGAGAAGAAAACTACTTATGCCGGAAAGTTCTTGCGCATTGGAGCCGTTGGGAATGTAGGTGGGGTCCACACGATTCTCTAGGTGAAGTTTGGACTGATCATGCGGAGTGGATCAGCGGATCTTGATCATCTTTGGCTTGGGACGGTGATTTGGTGCGAGCCACATGATTGATGGTTTGTCAGGGGATTCGAACGGACTAGAACCACACACCGTAGGAAGCTGATGAACGGCTTGGATTGTACATTCGAGGCCCACCATAAAGACGGTGTGCACCGTGAATGGCGGCAGCGGTAACGCTGCTGCTGTTGCAACGTCCAGGGAGAAGAAGGAGTCGTGGGATTAGAAATTTGTCTTTTAAATATATAACGTGCGTAAATTTGAATTTTATGCTCTACTTATACGTGGGGCCCACTTACAATGTTTTGAGGCAGTCACCACCGTTCAACTGGTGGATAACATGAATTTAACCGTCCATGAGAAAAATGAAGCAGATCCGAGTTAAGGCGGAGATGTGGATGATGTGGATCTTAGCGTTCTTGGTTTTAAACGGTTGATTGAAGTGGGTCGTAAGATCAACTGTTAGGATCAAGGTTTGAAAGGAATAAGTTTATGAGGAGGGGAAGACGGATGGACAGCTTGGATCAGTAAGGTGGGGTCCAAAAAATGGAGGTGTGAGCTGCATGGATCGTCAGCAACAGACGCTGGTACGTAAGAAGACTTCTTCCTTTTTTTTTTCCTAATATTACGTGCGTCGCACGTATACACCTTGACCACCACGTCCTTCACAAATGGGGACCCTTACAGGTGGATCGGGACCACCCGATCCGTTCAACAGGTCAGCAACCTATATTTAGCCGTTGACGTGAAAGATGGGATGGATCCGAATTAAGGTGGGCCACTTATGGCCCGATTTCTGATTAGGACATTTGTAGGATGATTGGGGGGCTGAAATTCGACGTGTATGGTTAGATTATGTACTAGAACTACTGTATGAAGTTTCGTGTGAAAGTGAACGTTAGAAATTATAATATTTAAAAATGGCAGTGTAACTTAAGTTTGACTGATGGCATTTTCGTAATTATTGTAAATTTGCAAGTTTTGTGGAATCTAACACTTCTACACTATTGTAGGGTTTATTTTGAGCAACTTTAATAAAGGGACCATACTAAATTTTTCCTACGGATTATTTAATATTAAATTACCAATATTAAAGTTATTTAATTTATTAAATAATTAACTAAATTATAACTTTCATGATTCTAGAGTGTTATAAACATGCCTGATGAGTTTCATAGAGTTGAAAAATCAATGATCTAAGAAAATACTTGGTGACGGACAAGATGTTTGGATCAGATTTATGGACAGACATGTGTACAGGACGATGTACGGCGGGTTTACATTAATCGCGTAATTCGAAATTATAGTGGAAGGTTAGATCCTCCGGTCTAGCAACGATAGATCCTTCTAACGGTCAGTTTGTTGACTTAGCTAAGTATACTAAGTTTTCAAAGGCCTTAAAAAGTGTTGGAACGCGTATAAAAGTACATACGTGTGTATATGCGAGTGAACAACACGGCCTAGAATTTAAGTTCCCATGTGTGGACATGCACTCGTGTACTTACTCGTGCGCTCAAATTTTCGGGGCATTACATTCTACCCTCCTTAAAGGAATTTCGTCCCGAAATTCAAAAACTTCCACGATGTATAGAGATAATAGTATGTATAATTCACCATATGAACTCGGGTTCTTAAAATCTACCCTCCTAAAAGAATCTCGTCCTCGAGATTAGAGTACATATGTATCAATCTTCAATTATCACAAGCCACAAAGGGAGAATCATACAACCAACAAAATTTATTTTATTACTCCTGAAAATATCGGATCATCCAAATATCCACACATGATTTAATATTTCAATAATAATAATTAAATTATTCACTCTTTGATCTAGGTCGCTTAAGTCTCTCCATATGTTTGTTTGATGGAGGTTTTGCAAGAAAATCGGGTGGCTGGATAGGCAGTTACTCTACAATTTATTTCTACCAAACCATATATCTAATCGACTTGAAATTTGAAACAGATGTTACTGACTTCAAGGTGTATCACCAGAAAAATTTTCAGCTTAAAATACCTACAAATTCTTAGGTTTTCTTCCTTAAGAAGGTAGTAATATGTTGCTGTCCAGCAATAAATTTCACGTTTCTTAGTCTATTTCTAGAATATTTAGAATTTTTTTTTACCATTCCGTTTGTTCTGAAATTTTGCGGGGATATCAATGGGTATGTTTCTGACCTCCAGGAAAATTAAAAAAATTTAGACTCGTATTTTTCCGTGTATGATCATAGGTATGAATCTGGTCCATAATTTCAGTCCTACAAGTGAAAATTAAGGAAAAATTCAGAAATATCGATTTTTGGTCAATTCACTTGTTGTGATTTCGTGGGAATGTCCTTATAACCCTAAGAAAGATCACAGAGGTTTAGAAATTTTAATTTCGATTACTTATGATTTAGCAAAACGCTTACTAAGGTGGGGATTCACTTCTCATGGTACCTAGGTACATGTATCTAAGTTCAATGGCTATCCTAAAAGTATTTGGGAGCCTATGTTTGGAGTTTCTACATTCATGAAGCTACTATATATCCTAAAACTTTAGTGGACTATTTCCCAAGGCACAGTTGATCTCATTCCTACTCTCTGATACCAACTGTAACGCCCCTAAAATTCGACACTCGAGTATATAACTCAAATCTCGAAATCAAGGGTGTTATGAATGAATCCTTCACAATCACAACTGATATTTTTCTTTTCCATTCACAAGGTACCAAATATATGGAACAAAAATAAACCAACTTTGAAAATTAAACTATTAATCAATGCGTCTACGAAATTGTTCCAAATTATCTAAACTAATGGCCATCTAATGGGCTTTATTACATCAATGCTTTCAAACCAAAATTAAAATAACTAATTCAAAGAAAATATCTTCTAGAGTATTCCCTCATCTGAAACTGCTTCTTCGAAGTCTTCTAAATCATCACCTGTCACTACGGTTAATCGCATAACACTGCGTCAGCTATAAAAGCCGGTGAGCATTCTCATATAGTTTAGCACATGTAATTCAACATAGAAAATCACTTAACCCTTAAAGTACAATTCTTTACAAATCTAATAGTAAATTCATCAACCCAAAAATCTCTTAAACATGCACATGATGCATGGAATGCAAGTATGCTTCACCAATCTCGGTACGGTTATCAGTAGAACATCCAGGGCCAGTTTATAGTCGGGCCTACACTTTCACAATTACAGAGTTGGTCTCTTGTACACACCAGGGAACTCACCCAACCTGCTAAAATCATCTGATATCCACCGGGTACGCTAGTATGGTATCTTGCACACACCAGGGAGCTCAACCAACCCGTCCACAATCGATGGACTATCAGAAGGGTATATTGCACACACAGGGCGCTCAACCAGGGACTGTTGCACACACTTGGGTGCTCACCCAAACAATCATCACTGGGCCTATTGCACACCAGGATGCTCACCCTACGGTAATAACTGGAGTTCACAATCGTGCTATGCATGAATCCGATTAGTATTTCAAATTCCTTTAAAGGAAATCCACACTCAATTAACACATGTACAACGCAAATTAACTGAAAATTCACACATAATTATTTAAAATTTATGCAATCGTATTCACTAGAAAGAAAACAACTACAAACTAAGCTACAACGTTTAAACTTCTCCTTAAAGCAAAATAGATTCCAAAAATAAATTTCTAAATAACCAAAATATTCAGAATTATCATGTAGAAAAAAATATGAGAAAGAAACTCACTCTTTCTTTCTTTCTTTCCTTCTTCTTTCTCTTCTTCTTCTTCTTCTTTTTCTTCTTCTTTGCTGGAGAGTCCTCCCAGCAATAAGAACAGCAACAGTGGGTGGGAGTTCCACCTATTAGAACCCACACGATCTCTCTCTCTCTCTCTCTCTCTCTCTCTCTCTCTCTCTCTCTCTCTCTCTTTCTCTCTCCTACGATTGTTGTAGTGTTTCCTTAGATTAGGACCCTCCTTTATAGAGCTAATAGTCTTGCATAGCAAGTCTTCTGAAGGTTTCTTACGCTATCTATAGTGTCGAGTCGATGCGGAAGAAATCTTAGATTCAATCCAAGTTGGAGAAGAAAACTACTTATGCCGGAAAGTTCTTGCGCATTGGAGCCGTTGGGAATGTAGGTGGGGTCCACACGATTCTCTGGGTGAAGTTTGGACTGATCATGCGGAGTGGATCAGCGGATCTTGATCATCTTTGGCTTGGGACGGTGATTTTGTGCGAGCCACATGATTGATGGTTTGTCAGGGGATTCGAACGGACTAGAACCACACACCGTAGGAAGCTGATGAACGGCTTGGATTGTACATTCGAGGCCCACCATAAAGACGGTGTGCACCGTGAATGGCGGCAGCGGTAACGCTGCTGCTGTTGCAACGTCCAGGGAGAAGGAGTCGTGGGATTAGAAATTTGTCTTTTAAATATATAACGTGCGTAAATTTGAATTTTATGCTCTACTTATACGTGGGGCCCACTTACAATGTTTTGAGGCAGTCACCACCGTTCAACTGGTGGATAACATGAATTTAACCGTCCATGAGAAAAATGAAGCAGATCCGAGTTAAGGCGGAGATGTGGATGATGTGGATCTTAGCGTTCTTAGTTTTAAACGGTTGATTGAAGTGGGTCGTAAGATCAACTGTTAGGATCAAGGTTTGAAAGGAATAAGTTTATGAGGAGGGGAAGACGGATGGACAGCTTGGATCAGTAAGGTGGGGTCCAAAAAATGGAGGTGTGAGCTGCATGGATCGTCAGCAACAGACGCTGGTACGTAAGAAGACTTCTTCCTTTTTTTTTTCCTAATATTACGTGCGTCGCACGTATACACCTTGACCACCGCGTCCTTCACAAATGGGGACCCTTACAGGTGGATCGGGACCACCCGATCCGTTCAACAGGTCAGCAACCTATATTTAGCCTTTGACGTGAAAGATGGGATGGATCCGAATTAAGGTGGGCCACTTATGGCCCGATTTCTGATTAGGACATTTGTAGGATGATTGGGGGGCTGAAATTCGACGTGTATGGTTAGATTATGTACTAGAACTACTGTATGAAGTTTCGTGTGAAAGTGAACGTTAGAAATTATAATATTTAAAAATGGCAGTGTAACTTAAGTTTGACTGATGGCATTTTCGTAATTATTGTAAATTTGCAAGTTTTGTGGAATCTAACACTTCTACACTATTGTAGGGTTTATTTTGAGCAACTTTAATAAAGGGACCATACTAAATTTTTCCTACGGATTATTTAATATTAAATTACCAATATTAAAGTTATTTAATTTATTAAATAATTAACTAAATTATAACTTTCATGATTCTAGAGTGTTATAAACATGCCTGATGAGTTTCATAGAGTTGAAAAATCAATGATCTAAGAAAATACTTGGTGACGGACAAGATGTTTGGATCAGATTTATGGACAGACATGTGTACAGGACGATGTACGGCGGGTTTACATTAATCGCATAATTCGAAATTATAGTGGAAGGTTAGATCCTCCGGTCTAGCAACGATAGATCCTTCTAACGGTCAGTTTGTTGACTTAGCTAAGTATACTAAGTTTTCAAAGGCCTTAAAAAGTGTTGGAACGCGTATAAAAGTACATACGTGTGTGTATGCGAGTGAACAACACGGCCTAGAATTTAAGTTCCCATGTGTGGACATGCACTCGTGTACTTACTCGTGCGCTCAAATTTTTGGGGCATTACAATATTGGTGAGCCCACCACCTCATCCACCCATATGTAGCACCAGGGGTATACTCCGTACCCGGAACAATGAAGGAATAACCCATCCTGGTTAGCAAGAGTTGACGCCATATCCATTTCCAGTGTATTGGCCCTGTGCCATAGGCTCGTTGCTCCTTGTCACTGGTTCGAGTGTCTCCGGTACCCCTTGGTCATAGCCGAACTGACGGGAAAATCGGTTCGGGTAGTAGGGCTCTCTCCAAAACTCAGCGCCCTCCCTCAAAGGCAGTGAGCTCAGGCGGATAGATATTAGGAAACAACGCCCGTAGGAGCCCAGGCTCTCATCATCATCTAGCAGAATCGGGTCTTCACTGTTAGTGCCTGAGAAAAGGAAGAAGTCAACGTCATCATGACGAGCTATCTTTGCCTTGATAGTCGCCAAGTTGCCGCTGTTCATCCTCCGCTTCTGAAAAGCATGCAATGGGACCGACCCCCTCTGAATGAAGTCTTTGAGCTCCATGCCGTACACCCAAGGGAAATACACCCCAAGCCAACCCGAGAAGAAGTGCCATCCGCAGAAGGAGGAATTTATCCCGAAGGAAGCGGAACCCTTGTTGCTGATGACACCCCCGAAGGCCCGATATATAGGGCACAATACTATTGGGGCCAATGCATAACGATGGCCGTTAGCCAAACTCCCTGCTACGGCGAAACAGGAGACTCTCACACTATCTGCCTGCTTAGAGCTTAGGAGGGCCACACAGCATAGCCAATAGGCTAAAAATCTGGCAAGCTCGCAGGTGGGAGACAGCTTGTTTGGTTGCGGGAACTTCTTCTTCATCTTGGCCTCCAAGACTAATTTATCCTTACGGCCTTCATCGTATGACATGTAATCCAAGCTGAAAAAGAAAGAGAAATCATCAGTAAAAGAAAGAAGATAGAATGAAATGAAAATTCACCACTCGAGTTAAAGAACTTACTTCAGGCCATGACTAAAGTAAATAAGCTAGTCCTTAAAGGGCACCTTATCCTTGGAGCCCAGGAACTGCGGCAGCTCCGCGAATAACTTGTAGCAGGCTTCGGAGTAAAAGCCTTCATCGACGCCCTTCTTCTTCTTGGAAAGCTCCTCATCGCTAGGAGTCCACTCATCATAGATCCGGCCGCATATGGGGAGACCTGTTATCCGATACAGGTCCCAGAGAGAGATACTCATTTCTCCGCAAGGCAAGTGGAATGAGTTGGTAATGGAGCTCCAGTGATTCAGAAACTCCTTATAGACGCACGGCTCCCGGTAGAAGTAACTTAACGTCGCCTGAATGGCCCTTAGGAGACCCACCTGCTTCAGGGTATCTTCGTGCTGCTCAATTATCCGGTTGGCCTAAGCTTTATAACTATGATGAGGGGTCAAGTGACCTCGGGTCCGGAACCCTACCCGTCGGCCAAATCTCTACATCTGACAAGGGTCAGAATCTCTAACGCAGTGTCTCATAGTAGTGGGTTGGAAATGGTAGGTGGGGATCGTGGTTTGGCTCCAAAAATATCATGTCCTTCTCCCAAAGGACAGACTGCAGTGTACCGTTCTTAGATACAAGCGCAGTTGAGGAATGTCTCTGGAATGGACGTCCAGGAGTCGACGCTATAAAAAGAGTTGGCGCGGCATACATCAGAAGGCTCGATGCTTGGGAGAGAGCGATACCGCTGAAAGCTCTTGGGAAATTAGATATACTGCTTCGTGTATGGGTTGCGGATCATGAGAGATGACACCGCCATTTTCACTGAAGACCAGACAACCTTCATTTTGTCTGACTTCGATCTAGCTTGATTCTCCATATATACTTGTTTAGCGATCTTGCCAGCTGTCTTCGGGCGGCCACGCTTGGCAGACTGCACGGGCGTGATTGGAATTGCCTCACCTTCTTCGGACCCAACAATGTCATCGGTCCGGAAACCTTGCAAAGGAGCATACCACGCATCCCACTCTTCTTGAGTACTCTCATCAGGAGGGGTCGGTAGGGCCTTGTCACAAAGGATCTTCCGCTGTACTCTCTTCGGAAGCGTTAGAATGCGCTCATAGAAATTGAACTTCTCTAAGGGATGGAACCACTGCGGGTTCTGGTCAGATGGCCGTGCGACCTGGAGAGAGTTGCGCTTGCGTTTGTGCATAGCCACCTTGTGACCGGAAGGGCCAGCGTTGGAAGCACCACCAGCCATGAAGATCTACACAAACACATCAAAGCATCAGGCAAAGCGCAAGTACGAGAATCAGAAAAGGCACATCCAGGTATGATCAAACTTTGAACAACTTAAGTTAACTAGGAGCATTACGTCTGGTTCAACGTGACTTAAGAATTTCAGACGTATGGGGTCCAACAGATCCTCGGAACTATAAGTATCATGACTGATTCGAAAGAGGAGTGTCAAACCCCGTATGCTTCGGAATAACAAACCCAGTATTATTAGGGGATGGTCAGTTGAGCCAAAGTGCGAGCATATTAATAAATACTAAACATGTTAAGCGAAAAGTCTAAAAATTGGGCAAATTTTATAACCCTAGAAGTCAACCCGCACCAGCCCGGGCGCGTCCAATAAATGGACAATTTCGCAAGTTTGAAAATAAACACGTGCCAGCCTTGGCGCATCCAAAATTGGGTTGGATTTCCAAAGTCCAGGATTTTGTATGCGCCAACCCCAGCGCGTCGCGCAGGACCTAGCGTATCGAACAAATGTAAGAACCATGAGAACGCACGCTAAGGCCAGCGCGTTAAGAAAATGTGTTTTCCCAACAAAACACGCAAGTACGCGCTGTGCTCAGCGCATTATGAAAATGGCATTCTTACCAAGTCCAAAATATGGCACGCGCTGACCCTGACGCGTCTAGTAAATGAGCCAATTCCTCAAGTTAGAAATTCGCTATGCGCTACAACCAGCACGTCATGAAAATGGGTTTCTCTCAGAACACGGGAAGATGCGCTGACCTTAGCGCGTCAATAAAATGAGAAATTCAGGACTTATGCAACGCGCTGGTGTTGGCGCGTCCTTTAAACCCACCCGCGAGACTAGCGCGTTCAAATATTCGAGAAACCAAAGTCCCCATTTTCATGCCGCGCTGAGGGTAGCGCGTCGATAAAAAGCCTGACCTTGGATTACTCGACGCGCTCGCTATTTAATTGATGCGCTAGAGAAAATATGGACGCGCTGGCACAGAGCTCTGATTGCTGAAAAATGAGTGAAATGACGAGAATAATCCAACTTTCTTTATTTATACTGGGACCCAAAAAATCCGACGCGATGCAATGGACGGCCGATGTCCATCCCATCACATCGGAGGGGCATCTGTTGGGGTCCCAAAAGTCAGGATCCTCAAAATAGGGATCACAAGTGTACAATTTACCCCATCACTGGATTTAGGAGCAGTGCATGAGCAAATTCAACAGAATTCACAACGCACATCATACTTGGCCAAAAATGGAAAGTGGACCCAATGGTGGGCCCCACCACTCATCGTGATCAGAACCCTCCAAATTTGGGAGGGTAACTTCAAAAATGAAGAAATAGAGCCAGTGCATCAGCATCCATCACAAAGCGGCCCCACAAACCATCATTTTTGTAAGATAATCACAAATAAGTACGTCGGCGCATCAAGAAATTCATGGTCAGCGCATCATGAAATTCAGTCATTTTACAAAGTGAATTTCAAGACTGCACTTGCCCTCAGCGCTTCGAGAAATTCCCCCAGCGCATCAAGAAATTTAGAGAGTTTTGCAAAGTGAATTTCAGGACGCCCTGCCCCCAGTGCATCAAGAAATTCAGCCGACGCATCAAGAAATTTAGACAGTTTTACAAAGTGAATTTCAGAACGCACTACCCTAAGCGCATCAAGAAATTCATCCAGCACATCAAATAATTTAGGAATTTCAGGACGCCCTGTCCCTCAGCGCGTCAATAAATCAGGAATTTCCAGCTAGTGCACCCTGAAAATCAGCGTTTAAACTAAGGAATTTTAAGACACGCCGAGTGATTTTCTCGACATGCCAACCCTATTTTCTCGACGTGCTACACGTGGCAGACTCCTATTGGCCGAACTTCGGAGTTTTTGGGTATAAATACCCCCTTTTCGGCTCATTCGATCAGATCCAGAGAAAGAGAGGGAGTTTTATCCTTTGGGGTTTTTGAGAAACTGCCGGAATCGCTCGCCGGAATCCTTTTCCGACCGCCGGAAACCCTTTTCTGACCACCGAAAATCCCCCTTTCGACCACAGCAGATCCGGTGAAGAGAACTTGAAATTATACAAGTATAGTGGCGCATCGCAAAATACGTTGAATCAAACTTAACTTATTTTATTGATGCACTGACCCTCGGCGCATTAGAAAAATAGCCCAGCGTATCAGGAAAATCAATCGTTTATAAAACGAGTCATTTTTGGACACACTGGCCCCGGCGCATCAGAAAAATAGCCCAGCGCATCCGAAAAATTAGTCGTTTATAAAACAAGTCATTTTTGGACGCAGTAGCCCCAGCGCATCACAAAAATACCCCAGCGGATCAGAAAAATTAAACACTTTAACAATTATTTTTGAACATGCTGGCCCCTGCGCATCAGTAAAATCAGGCCAGGGGACCACATAAAATACAGGTCTTTACGACCATGAACTCTGAGACCATAGTCCCCGCTGACTAGTCTTCTGCCTTTTAATCAAGGGTCATCGATCATTCGATGTAATTAAGGGCTCGTGCTAGATCACGGCCTAGAATGTACAAGATCTCAGGAATAATATTAGCCTTACGATACTTCTTCTCTCGTGTACTTTTGTGAATGCTTGTGATTGTCTATGAATGTTTCTATTATTCAGAACCCCAGAACAACAAAACGTCAGAAAATTACGTCCGAGCATTTTTCTAGTTCTAACAAGTAGTAATTCTAGCATTTATTATTACTAAACGAGAGATTGCACTGGTGAGAAATGCCCCGCATTGAATTCGATGTATATCAGATCTTCGTCTCAGAGATTGGAATGAATTTTATTTACTGCTTGGTACTAACAAGAAAGAAAGATGTAGGCAGATTAAAGGGTCACCTCTTTCTCGAAGAATCCAGAAAGGTCGAGAGATGAAGACATCCCAATGAGTTGAAAGGCATTGATGAGGGTAGGTCTATCTCAGCTGGCTACATCAGAGAAACAGGTCAGTTCTGGATACAAGTGTTGTAACCCATACTCGAAAGAGATTAGCACCAACGACAAGGTTAATCAATTTCCCACCTTGAATTGAGAATGCCTCATCATCAACGCGAGTGTCTTCTTCGTCATCATTAGGATTTGTGGGAATGTAGCCTTGCTTTAACCACTCATCCTCTTTAATTTCAGCTATACTAATCCGTGTTTTTGGATTGGGATAAAAAATCCTCCAAATCATGTTTGGAGCACCAGCAGAGATTGGGGGCGAAGTGGGAATACGGGGACGTCCCTTGTTGATCTAAAACAGTCGAGGATAATTATAATTAATAACAATAAAAAAAAACTGACAGGCAAGTGATCAGACACTTAAATGCTCTAAGAAAAGAAAAAAGAAAACCCTTAAGTTTATTTTTGGGTTGTCCAAATTATTAGTTCTAGTCAAGCCTAGTGACAAGATTTGATGAAGGTTATAGTTATGATCTCAACTAGATTGGATAAATGATTGGTCTATATAATTGAGTGTGCCCAATGCCTGAGCATTATTGAGGGAAACAAATCAGTGAACAAACATCTGTTTTAGGTTGTTTACTGTAATTTAATTATTATATCTTCTAGCTGGATAGAGATAGAACTTCGATTCCAGTTGTGTGTTGAATTGTGTTGAATCGAATCAATTGAATTGAGTATGGTTAATATTAGAAGTGGATCCTTAATGCTCTAGTGTTTGCTTTAAATTGTTTTCCTTTAAATTCTAAATTTAACTTATTCAAAATCAATTTTAAATTAGTTAGTTTTAAAACTTAGGTAATCTTAGATTGTTTAGATCTAATTTTCCATATTCCTTCCCTGTAAATCAACCTCGGTCTCACCGAGTTATTACTACATCGCAACCTTATATTGGGGTTGGCGAATAACAATCCATCGTCATGCCATGTGTAGTGGACTACGACTTAATCAAAAACTCAATTGCAAGTTCGGCAAGACTCTTTTGAACCTCATCGATCAAGTCAAAAGTCATAGTGTAGCATTGACCATGGATCATCCATCATGAGAGACTTTGGATGTGGACTGTCCATTAGGTGGGGCCCATTTGATGTGAATTGTCCATTATGAGGGGCCACACTTTTATGTGGGCCATCCATCATGTGAAGCCCACTCCGTCCATTATGTGGGCCCACCTTGATGTAGACCATTCATTGTGTGGGGACCCAGCTTCATTATGGGTCGTTCATCATGTGGGCCCATCTTCGCTATCGACTGACCATCATGTGGGCCCATCTTTGATATCAACTGGCCATCATGTGGGTCCACCTTCAATGACCATCATCCATCATGTGGGTCTTGCCTTTAACATGGACTGTCCATCATGGGACCCACTTGATGCGCATGTTCTGTCATGTTGGGCCACACTTTGATGCAGGCCATCTATCATATAGGGCCCACCTTTGATGTGAACCTTTCGTACGTGGGCCTACCTTGTGTGGGGCCCCACTTTAATATGAGTCATTCATTACGAGGGGTTCATCTTTGATGTCCACCATCTATCATGTGGGTCCCATCTTTGTTGTGGACCACTATCATGTGGGACCCACCTTTAATGTCCACCATCCATCATGTAGGTCCCACCTTGGCTGTGGACCGTCCATCATGTGGGGCCCCACCTTTAACATTGGCCATTCATCATGTAGGCCTACCTTTAATGTCAACCTTCCATCACGTGGTCTCACATTCAATATCCACCATCCATCATGTGGGTTCCACCTTTGTTGTGGACCTATCATGTGGTGCCCACTTGATGTGGCGTGGGACACACCTTTGATGTCCACAATCCATCATGTAGGTCCCACCTTGGCTATGGATCGTCCATCATGTGGGGCCCAACCTTTAATATGGGTCACTCATCATGTAGGCCCACCTTTAATGTCAACCTTCCTTCATGTGGTCTCACATTCAATATCCACCATCCATCATGTGGATCCCACCTTTGTTCTGGACCATCTATCATGTGGGGCCCACTTGATGTGGATAGTCCATCATGTGGTACCCACCTTTGATGTCCGCCATCCATCATGTAGGTCCCACCTTTGCTATGGACCACCCATCATTTGGGGCCAACCTTTAATACGGGTCATTCATCATGTGGACCCACCTTTAATGTCAATCTTCTATCATGTGATCCCATATTCAATGTCCACCATCCATCGTGTGGGTCCCACCTTTGATGTGGACCATCATCAGGAAGGGCCTGCTTGATGAGGATCGTTCATCATGGGGGGCCACAGTTTGAAGTAGGCCATCCATCATGTGGGGCTAACCTTTGATGTGATCATGCATTATGTATGCCCACCTTTGATATGGGCCATTCATCATGTGAGGCCCACCTTCACTATGGGTCGTTCATTATGTGGTCCTTTCTTGAAGAAATTGTAAAGAGAAGAGAAAAGGGTAAGATGAGAATTACTTGAAAAGTTTAAGGGCAAACTTGTCAAAAAATTTAGTCCAAAATGTCATACCCGCTTAAGCCAAATAAGCTCCGTTTTAAAAAGTAACTCATCCCCAACTTATTAAATCGAAGCTTATTTTCTACTTTCTAAACAACTAAGAACTTGATTATACTTTTACCAAATGGTCTAAAAGCTCTTATTTGTAGAGATGTCAAATGCCCCCTTAGTATTAGTATTTATCTTTCTTTCTTTTCTCTCTATATTTTTTTCTTTTGTCTTTTTCTTCATTCTTCTCCATGGATGCTAAGACCCCATCTTCATACCCTTGCTTTTCTAATTTTCTATATGGTATTAAAGCCTCATCGGTAAACAAATTAGTTGTGTGTTTCAAGTTCGTTACTTCCCTTTGAGTTAGTTCCCCTCTCTTCCAAGTTCCTTTTTTTTTTTTTTTTTTTTTTTTTTTTGGTATTAGTCAAAATTAATATTATTGTTTCTAATGTTAAGAACTATGAAAATTGAAAAGTATGGCTATAGAGGTATTTGATGGCTCATGGCCTTTGGAATATCGTTGACAATAGTAATATCCCAAACTGGTGGAAGGTTAAGTGGGACTTGTAAATTATAGGAAAATTAATTAGAAAGTTGTACATATGATCTAAATTTCTTATGGATCAAATATGCATTCCTATGTTAAAGAATTTGATAAGGCAAAAGAAACACAAAATTGCTTGGTACTATGCATGAGAAGCATTTTTAGAAGCGGAACTATGGTCGATTAGGAAAAGTAATGACTCTGTAGTTGATTTTTCTCCAAAAGTGAATGATATACATAATTGGATGGAAGAATTCCACATTAAGATGGAAATTAACACTCGAGTAACGAATCATCTCGAAAAATCTATAAATTGAGTTCGATGTACGTGCAACAAAATAAGACACCTATGGAGGAGGCAATGAGAGTTAATGGAAAATGATCATCTAGAAAGACAAAGATTGAATGTTTAAAGTGGTTTTAAAAAGCTAAAAACAAGTAATGATGCTTTAATTTTATAAACACTTAATAAATCCTGTAAAAGGGGAAGAGGTCATGACTCGAGAAAAATTTCCCAAATTTTTTTACCAAAATCATCAACAATTTTAAAATCATTAATAATCACTACTACTTACCAACAACAATAATTACGCCTTAGATCAGGGGCCATCATATAGCTATATGATAATGATTGTACTTTGACTGACAGACAATCTATCCGTGCGAATGGAATCTTGGCTGGTGGGTAGATAAACCATGTAATGGAGTTGATCGGGCTGCACATGAAGTGAAATGGGTGACAAAATGTCTGGAGTCCAGAGAAAAGGGCGCTCGCTAGACAAGACGTCCAACGCATCCTTTGGGCGCATCAGCGCATGCGGCTCGGGATGAGGGGTCATTCGGGTCGGATGTGTTGAATGCACTGGTTGATGCGTCGGCCTCCTCAGCTTTCGCTTAATTTTGACTATAGTGTCACACCCTTAGGGGATGTGCCGACACGTGCGCTGGATGCATCAGATGACTTGTTACTTGTGCTAGCTTCCTTAGCCCTCATATGAGAATTGCCCTCTTGGCGCGCCCCTTAAGTAGATGCGTTAAATGCACCACACGTGCGCTCAATGAATTGGTCTTTTTGTCAGTGCTCAAAGTTCGGGCTACTGTGCCAGTGATGTGTGACATGCAATGGGTTGATGCACCAGTTGTTCAAGTATTGGGTGTTGTCTCGCACATGTGGTAAGTAGTTGGGTCTCTCTCTCTCTCTCAATTTTGAATCTGAACCAAACCCTTTCTAAATGACTGAATGGGCTATTTATAGCCAAAAGTTGTAGAGAGCGCATCCCTCGAAGCGTGTTCAACCCATCCTCGTTGGGACACCAAGACTAGGTCTGGCGCATCTTATAAGATAGTGAAATCAGAGCTTTGGTGCATCCAACACATCCTTCCTATCCGCGACAAGTCCCACCAGCGCATCTCTCCAGGTCTTGATCTTCTGATAAAAACTTTCGTCGATCTGATGTACGGGATGCACTGGCCTTAGATGGTGGGGTGCTTTGTCGAAAGTCGTGTTTATGGGGCTCATCTACTGATGTGGACACATGTGCTAGAAGCCCGGGCTTGGATGCACATTCACGTGGCAGCCCTCTTCTCAATATGCTCATTTTAGCTCAGCGCATCTCATGATGTGCTGGATGCGCCAGCCCTCTTATCTCTTGATTTTCATGTCTTTTTGTGCGTCAGTCAAACTCCTTTCTGAGTCGATCCAGCTTCCAGCACATCCTCTATTTTGGACCCCAACATGCATGAATAGATTGTATGCTAGGCACTTGATTAGTAAAGCACACACTCATATTTCACCATCTTCTATAGACTAATTGCTTAATATTGATCTTTTGTAGTCTATGTAATTGGACCCACTTAGCTTGGAAGCCTAAGTGTCAATTGCTTAATTAAGTTTTAATTGGTAAATATTTTAATTAAGCAGAATTTTAAGTGGTCCTATTAACCCCTCATTTAGGACTTAGCCATTGTTCTAGTAGCTCCACTCTTGCTTCCGCATGTGAAATTTTAATTGGTATCAGAGCGGATTTCTCTTTAAGGACTTAACCGTCTAGAGTGAGATCCATAAGAGCTTTAAGATCAAATGTCTACTTAAGAGGGAAGTATCATCACCCAACCACCATATTTTGACTAGTCTAATTACCCCTATTGGAAGGCGATGATGAAAATATTTTAAAAATCCCTTGATCATATGCTTTGGGCTAATGTTCAACAAGGTTATCATATGCCCATAAAATAAGTTGTGGTTGATGGTAGAACCATTAACACTGCCAAAGATGATTTCAAATGGAGTGCCGATAAGATAGCCCGATTTTCTAATGATGTCAAGGCTCTCAATGATGTTTACTGTGTCATTTCGCCTCATGAATTTAAACGTATATATATATGTGTGAAATGAGCAAAGAGGCGTGTGACTTATTAGAAATCACCCACAAGGGCACGAGCACAATAAAAAGATCAAAGCTTCAACTATTGACCACACATTTTAAAATTTTAAAAATGAAAGAGTCTGAAACTTTTATAAAGTTCCGTGATAAATTGTCCAATATTTACAACTCCATGTGGGGTTTAGGAGAGAGAATCCTAGAAGGCCGTATTTGTATGAAAATCCTTAGATCCCTCCCGAAGAGATTTAACTCCAAATTAACCTTAATAGAAGAGTGTAGAGATGCAATGAAAGTAGAAGAACTAGTAGGTTCCCTACAAACTTATGAACTACACTTTAAGACCCATTCTAAGAAGTAAAACGCTATCTTGAAATCTTTATAGAAGCCCCCACATAGAAAAATCAAGTCTAAAGAAGAAGAGAATAATGATATAGATGAGGAAGAGGAATTCAATATAAAATTTGAAAAGTTCCTCAAGATCAATCGAGTGAAGAGTCGTGAAGAGAAGGGCAAGAAGGTTGAGAAACATAAGGGTAAATCATCTAAACAACTTAAATCAGTCCAATGTTAGAACAGTAAGGGATATGCTTATGTTATCAATGAATGTTCAAGCAAATCTAAAGCCAAAGGAAAGGCTATGGCAACAACATGAGGTGATACGAAGGAGTTCGCATCCAAATCTAGTGACTCCCCTAATAATAGAGACCAAAGGCCATTGAGTATTCTAAGGGCTTCCACCACTACCTCTCTCCCTAATAATTTGAGAGAGGATTTCGGCCATGTCATGTTCTAAAGGAGTTCTCAACCCCTCCCTAATTGATCATCACTTGAGGGAGTTGTGGAAATAAATTGACCATTGGGATGAACAAATTAAGAAAATCTTAGTAAGGGAAATTGGGTTTGGAACCATAGGCATATTTGAGGAGTTAGCCTCATTAGCCTAGTTTTAGTCTAGCATAGATTTTAATTTTAATATCTTAGTTTGACATACAATGCATGGTCATCTTTGTTAAGATAGGTATATCATTTAAATGATCGTGGAATGCTTGTTCCATATTTTTGTTGCATATATGCACCCTTTACATTTCCTTGTTAATATATGCATAATTGTTAAGTCTATACTCATAGAGCATTTCATAATCTTGAAATTCTTAGTTTATTATGTATTATTTTATGAAATTAACTCTTTGTCAAATAATGACAAAAATGGGGAGAAAGATCAAGTCCAACCAAAACAAGATGTATTCTGTTTTGTAGGATCTATTTGTTATTGCAGGGAATTGATGGATTAAGAGAGAATTTGAAGAGGAGTAATGTAACTAAAGTACATGTCAATAGCCTGTAATTTTGTTATCATTGTAATATTGAACATATATGCATTTTGAGTTATTTTGGTAGGTTAGGTTTTTGTCACGTAATTGACAAAGGAGGAGACTGTTAGTGCACTTATTTGTGCACCTTGTTTGTCAGTTATGTGAGTTTGTGTATCGGTGAGTTAGTTGAGCCCTTAGAAGTTGAAGATCTAAGATACATGAAGACAAGAAGCATCAAGGAAAGAAGAAACAGGTAAATGAGGTGCCTTGGTGTTCCTAACCATTGAGTCATAAATATTGGAATGATGCACACGACATAAAGGGAAAGGAAATAGTGTCTGGTGTTAAAGGGATGCATTCACAGAGTCAGATAAAAGATAATGATAATCGAGCCGATGGTGATGTTGTTGAGTAGATTGGAATTTGTGTTAGGTAGATTAGAATTATGCATACGCATACGCGACACCCTACGCACACGCGTGCGGAAGCTTAAGGAGCAACTAGAATTATGGCTAAGTCCTGGGGGCGGGCCTACTTAATAGTTTTAACAAATTAAAGTAAGTAAGCAAGAACACTTCGGCTTCCAAGCCTAAGTGGGTCCAATCAATAGACTAGCAAATGATTAAGGCAATTAACAACTTAGTCTAATCAACACAAGTAGACCATAGAGGATGGATCAATAAGAGCTCAAGTCTACATGAGGAGTGAAAGTACGTCTTGTGTGTGTGGATGTGCCTATTAAGTGCCTAGCATACATTACTAATTAAGCATTCATAATAAATCAATTAAACACAATGCATAATGAGAAATGTGTTCAAGTACAGTCACAAACATAAGCATGTATAATGGTTCGACACTTGTCTACTCCACTCTCGGTTCAAGTACTCAACCCCTTTAAGCACACCGGCATTCATTGGGGAGTTTAAATCTCGTTCCTCCCAACCAAGGTGTTTTAACTCGGATCCACCCAACCGAAGAGTTTACAGGTTCCTCCCAACCTACAAGTTCACATTCGTGTTGGTGGCTCCCCTTGGAGACTTGTTTAGGCCCGCCAAATGTACCAAGGAACAATAAACATCCCTTAATTTAGGCTTAACAAACGTTCCAATGAACGGCAAACGTCCCAACATTTTAGGCTCAACAAATAAGCCAAGGATCGGCAAACGACCCAAGAATGCGAGTTTGACAAGCAAACTCTACACTCAATTTCTCACAGGAAAAGAGTGGAATATGACTCTTACAATTGACAACTTACTTGTCGGATTGAGCCCATTTGTAGTATCCCTTCGGGTTGCTTCTTGCTTGCTCTTCCGTGCTTGAATCAGCTCCCCTTGTGCTCCCCCGATCTTTGGTGCCGCTGCTTTGCCAAGGCTTAAGCTCTAAGATCAGCTCCCTTGCTTGTGATGCTCTATTGGAGATGCCCAAGGTGTTAGGGAATGGTGAAACCTCTATCATAATAAGAAATGGATTTCCTAGAGGGATACACCTATTTGGACTCATAGGTGGTGTTTAAACAAGGGATTTAACTATGATCAAGGTATTTAAACTCCTAGGAATTAAGAGGGAACAAGTCCATTCTCATATTGCCTATTGAATGGCCCAAGCTTGTGATGAAACATAAGGAGAATGACTTGCTATGGGTTTGGAATAGAGCCTCTAATGATCTTTAGCAATGGTGGCTTCTATCTCCTTAAAATCCCCTCTATTGGCCCTAAAAATGAATCACCCGCTTTTATAAAGTTTCTCCCAACGGTCAAATAACGGGCATATTTGCGTAGGGTCGAGCGCCTTGTGGGCTTGTGGTTGGGTGCCCGAAATCTAGTCCAGAAAAATGCTTTGGTCTCTGGACAAATTTTAAAAATTCAGTCCGAAAATGGACTGTGCTGCTGGATAGTTTGTGCACTGGTCGGGCGCCTGGACAGGTTGTGGTCGGGTGCCCGATGACCATCTGTTTTGTAGGCCAACTCTCTGGACAGATTTCCCTAAGGCCGGGCGCCTGGTGGATACTTGGTCGGGCGCCAGGACGGTCATGATTTTTTACTATATTGGTTGATGTGTTTTATAGCAGAACATGCAACCTCTTGGCCATTCTTTTGGAGGTCTTTTGGGGACACCTAAGGCCAATCTAAGATGACTAATGGTATGTCTATTGGTCATGGTCATCTAGAGGTTTATGGTTTTAGATAGGTACAAGGTTAAGGCTCACCAAGGCATCACTTTTACCTGTTTCTTCTTTCTTGCTGTAGTAGGTCCGTCTTGAGTCTTCGGTCTTCATCTTCATTCAGCTCAACCGACACTAGACTCACTAACCTAAGTAATTGAGAAATAAGGTGCACTAGGTATGCTACAGAAAAGTGCATTAACACATTCATCTCATATGTCTTCATCATATCGAGTTTGAATTGATGGAGCATATTATGATCATTTTCCACGAGTATTAAATCATCAACATACAATGATACGATGAGAATAGATGTACCTTCAATCTTGGCTTATAAGGTAGGGTCACACTTGCTTCAATGAAACTGATTCTTGAAAAAATAACTATCAATTTCGTTATACCAAGCATACGGTGCTTGCTTTAGTCCATACAATGCTTTCTTCAACCGATAGACTTTGTCTTCTTTGTCCTATTCCACAAATCCTTGTGGTTAAGCAACATAAATTTCTTTATCAAGGACACCATTCAAGAAGGCTAATTTGACATCAAGCTGAAAATTGGACCACTTTCTTTAAGTTGCAAGTGCAATAAGGGTTCTTATAGTCTTCAATCGAGCAACCGATGAAAATGTTTCATTGTAATCAACGGTTGGTTGTTTTGTAAAACCTTTTGTAACGAGTCTCGCCTTATATTTTTTAATTGAGCAATCTGGATTGAATTTAGACTTGTAAACCTACTTTACTCCAACAACATCTTTGTCGCTTGGATAATCAACTAACTACCAAGTAGAGTTCTTCTTAAAGATGCAGATGTTAGTGCACGTTTCTATGACATACTAGTGTACCTTATTTGTTAATCACGTGGGTCCTTGTGTTGTAATGTCAGTTGAACCTTGACAAGCTGAAGACCGAAGATTCAAGTGGACCAGAAGCACCAAGGAAGAAGAATAGGAAAATGAGATGCCTTGGTGACCCTAATACTTTGATCTAAAACACCCAAATCCTCTTAGAAAACTTAGGACCAACTAAGAATACCCTTAGTCATCCTTATTAGCTTTAGATCATATAGCAAAACATGATAAATTAGGTTAATTAAAGAGGTGGATGTTAGTGCACTTTTCTGTGTGGCATACAAGCACCTTGTTTGTCAATCACTTAGGTTAGTGAGTCTAGCGTCGGTTGAGCTTAATGAAGATGAAGACTGAAGACTCAATGTAATGACCTCGAGATTTTGGGTGTGTGTAGATACGCACGTGAGTACGTACACTACATTAGTTTAAGCATATACATGTATAAATCCATCAACCCATTGATTTCCAAGACAAACCATCAATTGCCCTGAAGTTCTCACTTGTTCATCAAAACTAGCCATTCAATTGATTATTCATCACTAGGTAAAGGTATCTGACCGTCCATCTCGATTTGAACAAGCCGATCATAGTGAACTAAACCCCTTGATCTCCATAGCCACTCATACACAAGTCAATTTAACATTCTGATCCATTCATCTTGTTTATCATATATTGATATGCTTAACCTACCGTCAAAACTATGATCTGATGAAATTTCATGAGTGGACAAGTCATTAAAGTTTGACAGTGTATATATGTCTCACCAATAGGTCATCCAAAGACCATATTATGAATATCAGTTTAAGAAACTGACCGTACAATCACTCATACTCATGCTTAAGAACATAAACATCTAATTAGAAAAAAAATAGCCTTTCATATGGCCATCCATCGAAATTATATCCACCTAATGGGCCATCCGAATAACAAATTGAACTGATCATTTTGAAGATCATTGGATAAGTATGAAGGCTAATGGTTAAATTTTCTATTAGATGTGTACAAATGTCACTTTGGATCACGGAGTGTGATGGATCACTAAAAAGGCATCTTGGTCATCTGTAACAGATAAAGGCCCAAACTTAACCCGTAGAAAGAACACGAAAAATGACAGGCCTTGGTGAAGTTTCACAAAAAATTGACGGTGTACGTGATCGCTACAAGTGGTGGAAGTCGATACTAAAGAAAAGGGTAAACTTGGAATTAATGATATATATACATGCCTTAGCCTATGTTGCTGTAACGTCAGTAATGTTTTAATGTGACTCATGATCCATCTCAAACATGTTGCGGCCCACTTGATCAACTGATGTATTTCAGTTTTTAGTTCATGATCAACATGACCGAGCTGAATCAGCTAGACGGAGTGGATTAGCCTACAATCAACCCAGTGGACCCCACTCAACACCCACAGCCAACCGCGTTCGCTAACCAGGTGTTATAGCACAAGAAAAATCAGAAACTTTCGATGTCATCCCACCTGAATTGAGATTCTCAAGGGAGGATCTCCCTCCGATTTGAACCATCCATCCTTCACTAAGGAGGATTTTCGACTCCTACTAAGAATCTATGATGGCCGGTTTCAACGGCCCGACCTCCAGTTTTCACGGGAGCTTACGACAGCTAGTGAAAGACGCTGAACGGGTTCTTACGCAAGTGATTTAAACCATCAGTTTTTGGGCCCAAATCCTCCAGTAAACCAATTTGAGTGGTCCATGACGATCGGTTCGAAAGAATATGCTAGGAACCGAAATCTGCCATTTAAACACTTATTACTTTCTCCGTTGTAACCCAAACCATGTGATAATTAGTGGGCTTTAATTTGAGATCTCAAATGATCATTCTGTGGGCCCTTTGATAGGAATTCATCAACCAAGTTTTCTTAGGGATTAGATGGTTCTGTTGAATGCATAATCAGTTACAAATCAGTCCTATTGCGCACGCTGTTCATGTAAAATGCAAACCGCGTTGGCTCAACACTATTCCTTACATAAGAACCGTCTAGAAAGGGCTGTGGCTCTATAAAAGATCTTTTCCTTATGGGAAATAGTTCAAATCACAACCAGAGAGAGAGAGAGAGAGAGAGAGAGAGAGAGAGAGAGAGAGAGAGACCGTGACTGTGACTCGTTGCTGCACGTCTGGATTCTAGCAGCTCTTGTTGGACGTGGAATTAGGAGGAAGAAAAAAAAAACAACAACAACAGTGACTTTTTTCTCATATTGTTTCCACTATATGATTCTAGTTTTCATTACTTTTTACATTTTAAATTTCCATCTTATAATGAGAAGGTTTAATTGATTTAATTTTTGAATTGTATTTCCGTCATTGTTATTCAGATTTCCTATATTCTTTATAATCTGAGTTATTGAGATTTTGTGTGAATTTGGATAACCAAATAGGGTTATACATGTGTGAGTTGATTTTGAATTTTCCTAAAAAGATTTGGAATATTGATTTGAATCATGCATAGCACGATTTGAGGACTCTAGTTATTACCGTAAGGTGAGCACCCAGGTGTGTGCGATAAACCTAGCTGATGACCTTAGGGTGACTGCCCAAGTGTGTGCAACAGACCCATTAATGTTGTTCGGCTGAGCGCCCAAGTTGTGTAACAATCCCTGGTTGATCGTCCAGTGTGTGCAATATACCCTTCTGATAGTCCATCGATTGTGGACGGGTTGGTTGAGCTCCCTGGTGTGTAAAAGATACCATATTAGCGTACCCAGTGGATATTAGATGATTTTGGCAGATTGGGTGATTTCCCTGAAGTGTACAAGTGTTGAGCTCTTAATTGTGCATATTCTAACCCGAATTCATCACTCATTATGCATGGTTTTCATGATTTAAAGACTAATCTAATGTATGAATTTGTGATTGTAGGAATGAGAGTTAGGCTTCACCATTCGAATGCTCAGCGGCCCGTCTTACATGCTTTGAAGACCAAAGAATAAAGGATAAAAGGCGGAGCAAAGCGGCAATGAAGATAGAGGATGAAAAGATAAAAAATCAACAATTTTCATGCCTGACGTCCAGAGAGTTGGGCTGCTTTTCGCTCAAGCTCCGACCGGCCGACCATGGGGGTCCAATCGGCCGGCCAGTGTCCTGATTGCACTAGGATGTTTCCAAATCTAGATTTCGCTGCACAAGAACGGTACTTCTCCGTAGATTCTCGGATTTCTTCTATGAAAGGCCACCTCCACTCTCTTCCTAGGCATCTAGCAACGTGGGGAGCAAAGGATTCAAGACCTAGGAGGCTTCTTAGCCTCCTACAATTAGTTTTCTTCCTTTTCTAGTTTTAGTTCTAGTTTGTTTTTATGCTTTTCATTAGCTAACCTCTTAGCTAGAGCTAAGAGGCGAAGCTTATAGCTTACTTAGATGTTTTAATTCGTTTTATTGGTTTCAAGTTTGGATTTAATGAAGAATAATGGTTTTTGGAAGTTTGATTAAAGTTCTAAGCAGTTTTTCTTAATCTTATGATGACTCATGGATGTTTAGAAGAATTGCTTAAGTTCTTAATTGTTTTTAATCATTCTAGACCTATATGCTCCGAGGAATCGGATTCAATACGCTCTAGACTTGGATCATCATGTGGGAACTTCAAACCAAAGTTCTATCTTTTCTAGAAATTCTGAAATATGTGTTGGGTGTTTATATGATTTGAATCAAGTTCAAACCATGGTATTAATTAAGCTTTGTGACAAGGTTTGTTGATTATTATGGTTATGATCTTCTTCTATTGGAACTAGGATTGACCTATGTAATTAAGTGTGTTCAAGTCCTAACTTGAATTGAGGGAATCATGTTGATGAACAACACATGTGTTGGATTGTTTTGATAATATAACCGCTCTATAATCCGGCTAGATAGGATTTGATTTCGATTCTAGTTGAGTAATTGAGAAACCTAAACAAATTATACATCAAGAAGAACTATAAGTGGATCCTTGATGCTCTAGTTATTCCTTTTATCAGATTTTTCTGTTTCATGTTCAAAACTGATTTCACAAACCACTCTTAAGATTCTGGTTATTAGGATAGTTTGAATTGTTTACTTCCCTCCCTGTGGATCAACCTCAGTCTTACCGAGATTATTACTACATCGCAACCTTACACTTGAGGCGAGTGAACAAGTTTTTGACGCGTTGCCGGGGAAGAGGTTAAACGGTTCTAATTTTTCTAGTAGCTATAGAGTAATCTTAGTTAGGTAGGATTTTCAGTTTTTTTAGAAGTAGTTTTCTGATTTTTTTTTATAAATTACTAACAATTTTCTTTTTTTGTGTTTTGTAGAAACTTAGTTGTTGACATAGTTCTTACCTTCACGGGTAACATCTCCCCATCTCCCTTTCTTCTTTTTATTTTTTTTTTCCTAGATTGGGATTGTTTCAACTTCTTACAATTTCATTATGAATGATTGGACGGGTGAATTGTCTAAATACCTTTTGGAAGATGAGAGGTCGGACCATGGAATCAAAACTCATTGTGATTGAAACCATTACAAGCATGAATATTTTTCTAAGACTCAATCTACTTCTAATACTCCCCCAAGTAAGACATTGCGAGATTACCAGAATAAGAACAATGTGCATAACTTTTCACTGGGTAAGACAATGGGAGAGTATCGGAAAGAGATGAATAATATTCCACCGGTTAGGACAATGTATGATCACTTGTTTAGCTACACATTTCAACAACCATCTAATAGCCCAACATATGACATGCATAATCCTAATAGGTGGGAGCATCAAATTTTCAATTTGAGAGATGAGCCAACCATGGATGCCAACAATTATCATCAAGAGTTTCTTTCTCATGAGCCACAACTGACACGAACTCTTGAGGATCGCTGCGAGAGTTTATGGAAATAACTGAGTAATGCATACAAAACCTCTTGCCATCTCAAAATCCTGAACCCGACATTGGGAACACTGAATCATTCCCCAACAATGAGGAGGATGAGGCTATCCAAGCCCAACCCTCTTCCAATTTGATAACTAAACTTTTAGGGGATGTAGATCTTAGTGATCCCAACATCACCATCGATTATGGTAAATCAACTATCTATTTTAGCTATTCCGATTTGAATGATGAAGAGATTTCAAAGACAGTTGACGAACCCTAAGGAACCTACAAAATCTGAAAGTGATAGTTTGATTGCCTATAATGAAGGTTTGAAGGATGATTGTTTGTCCATAATTTCTTCTTCTAAAGGGCCAACTATTTATGAGTCGCTGGAAGATATTCTTGTTAGAGAGATGGCCGAAGTTAATATTTTGAGTCATTCCACCAACAACGCATGCCGGATTCTATTGTGGAAAAACACCCTTGGGTTGAAAATTCCGTTTCTTTGGATAACGAGGTGGCACAATCTGAAATTTCAAAAGATAAACCAATGCTAGATGATATGCTTACCACTGAATCTGAAAAATTTTCTTTGGAAGACCTCCACTCTATAGACGAGGAATTCCTTGCCATTGAAACAAACTTTCCTCAATCACTTAGGGAGAACGAGGACCCTTCATCCGACTCTCTCGATTTTCTAGAGGAATGCACGACCCACCCCTATGATCTGGATGATGAGATGATTATGGAGTTGGACATTTTGTTAAACATGGTGTCGGTGCTTGAAGAACACCATTCCACTGATTTACACTCTTCACCATTATTTGTGGAAACACTATGCAATTCTGAATTTGTGGAGGAGATAACCCAAACTAAAGAATACTTAATGAATGTCTCTCCACCATCATAGGTTCTTCAGCCCATTGAAAATTCTGATTGGGAGGACCCATTTTTAATCCATTACAACCCAATTCAGAACTCAAGGAGATATCTTTTTGCTGCTCTTATCTCCTCCTTACATGCGTGTGGTGCACAATATGATTGGGCCTCAATGAAGAAACGCACCCATGTGTACATTCGAGCAGGACTTTGGATGGTCCTCATGAGAAACCTATTGAAATTCATGAAGATTTTGCTCAAATTTGATCATGTAGTTGATCGGACTAATCAAAGGTAGGTAGGTAGGTTAGGATTTCTTTTCTACATTCAAGTTTGAATAAGTCTCATCGAGACAATGGAATATGCTAGAATTGATCAACTTGCTACCTCAAGTACTCTCGTTCTCACTCTCCTTTATTTTATGTCATTGCTCTCATGTCATGCATATTGCATATCTTATTACATTGAAGAAAATGTAAGATTTTGGTTGGGGGGTGAGATTCCTTAGATGAATCTATTAGCTTTTGTGACATTTCGAGCAATTATGTAGAAATTTTTTAATTTTTCTGAAAATTCAAAACTCTTTTGGAAAACTTTGTTTCTACACACTTGGGATGTCATAAGTATGAAAAGATGAGAAACGAATTGATATGATTTTGAAACTCTTAAAGGACTTGTAACATGATGGTTTTCTAATTGGATTCCCCTATTGATTTGATTGATAGAAAAATTGAAACACTTTACACCTAGTTCACTTTACACGATTCTCATGTTTTGAAAGGATTATGTAGATTTGTGGATTGGCTAGGTTTAGATTTGAGGTGTTGAGAAACCAAGCCGGGGTATTTTGTCCATCCTTGTCTGTAGGAAAATAACGAAAGATATGGACTTCTAAAAATCCTGTCTAATATGTATGAAAAGGAAAGGAAGGATGGAAATATGAGAATGATTGAAAATATGGTGGAAATTTTCGAAAAGGGCTACCTATTACCAATCGGGGGATGGTCTACTTGTAACCAAAGCCGAAAATGGGACATAGTGTGAAAGCCGTCGGAAGGATGGTAAGGCAAATTCCTGTCATAGGTTTGTTGTTGATTTGTACACCTTAGATCTCTAATTTAGTTGATTTATGAAAAAGATAACCCCGAAAATTCATGAGATGAACATTCACTATGCACACTAGGTTAAATTTGTGTAGATTTTTTTATTTATCAATCAATCAACAGGAATTCTATATGAACACTTGTTATGTTTTGAGAAGGTTAAGGTCTCAACTTCTATCACTAAGTTTTCCTGATTTTTGGACTTGCACGTCTTGAAGTGTATAGAAGTATAGTTTCCGAAGAAGAGTTGGGTTTTGGAGAATGAAACTTGTTTTACACATGTTTTGCTCGGGACTAGCAAAATGCTGGTTGGGGGGTGTGTTGAGCTCTTAATTGTGTATATTCTAACCCCAATTCATCACTCATTATGCATGGTTTTCATGATTTAAAGACTAATCTAATGCATGGATTTGTGATTGTAGGAATGAGAATTAAGCTTCACCATTCGAATGCCTAGAGGCCCATCTTACATGTTTTGAAGACCAAAGAATAAAGGATAAAAGGCGGAGCAAAGTGACAATGAAGGAGGAGGATGAAAAGATGAAAAATCTATGATTTTCAAGACTGACCGGCCGGCCGGGTACTGCCACCGGCCGACCGGCCAAACTACCCAGAAAAAAAAATTTTGCTGTCCAATATTTATGAAGGCCGACCCTTGGTCCGGCCGACCAGTCGGCTGGTGGGTTGGCCAGTGTAGTAAAACATCCAGAGAGTTGGGTTGCTTCTCGCTCAAGCTCCGGTCGGCCGACCGACCATGGGGGTCCGACCAGCCGGCCAGTATCCTGATTGCACCAGGATGTTTCCAAATTCAGATTTCGCTGTGCAAGAGTGGTACTTCTCCGTAGATTCTCGAATTTCTTCTATAAAAGACCACCTCCACTCTCTTCCTAAGGCATCTAGCAACGTGGGGAGCAAAGGATTCAAGACTTAGGAGGCTTCCTAGCCTCCTACAACTAGTTTTCTTCCTTTTCTAGTTTTAGTTCTAGTTTGTTTTTATGCTTTTCTTTAGCTAACCTCTTAGCTAGAGCTAAGAGGTGAAGCTTATAGCTTACTTAGATGTTTTAATTCATTTTATTGGTTTCAAGTTTGGATTTAATGAAGAATAATGGTTTTTGGAAGTTTGATTAAATTTATAAGTAGTTTTTCTTAATCTTATGATGGCTCATAAACGTTTAGAAGAATTGCTTGAGTTCTTAATTGTTTTGAATCATTCTAGACCTATACGCTCCGAGGAATCGGATTCAATATGCTCTAGACTTGGATCAATATGTGGGAACTTCAAACCAAAGTTCTATCTTTTTTAGAAATTCTGAAATATGTGTTGGGTGTTTATGTTATTTGAATCAAGTTCAAACCATGGTATTAATTAAGCTTTGTGACAAGGTTTGATGATTATTATGGTTATGATCTTCTTCTATTGGAACTAGGATTGACCTATGCAATTGAGTGTGGTTAAGTCCTAACTTGAATTGAGGGAATCATGTTGATGAACAACACATGTGTTGGATTGTTTTGATAATATAACCGCTCTATAATCCGGCTAGATAGGATTTGATTTCGATTCTAGTTGAGTAATTGAGAAACCTAAACAAATTATACATCAAGGAGAGATATAAGTGGATCATTGATGCTCTAGTTATTCCTTATTATTAGATTTTCTTGTTTCATGTTTCAAAACTGATTTCACAAATCACTCTTAAGATTCTAGTTATTAGGATAGTTCGAATTGTTTACGTCCTTCCCTGTGGATCGACCTCGGTCTTACCGAGATTATTACTACATCTCAGCCTTGCACTTGAGGCGAGCGAACAACAAGAGACCAACTCTGTAGCCATGATGGATTTTGTGAAACAGTGTAAGCCCGACTATAAACTAGCCCTGGATGTTTTACTAATAACCGTACTGAGATTGTTGAGACATACTTGCATGCCATGCATCACGTGCATGTTTAACAGATTTTGGTTTGATAAAATTATCATTAGATTTGTAATGATTTGTAATTTAATGGTGAAGTGATTTTCGATACCGAATTACATGTGCTAAACTATATGAGAATACTTACCGGTTTTTATAGCCGACGCAAGTGTTATGCGATTAACCGTAATGACAGGTGATGATTTAGAAGACTTCGAGGAAGCAATTCCAGATGAGGAAATACTTTAGAAGATTTTTTAGAATTGATTTATTTTGATTTTAGTTTGAAAGTATTGATGTAATAAGGTCAATTAGATGGCTATTAGTTTAGATAGTTGGAACAAGTTAGTGAACTCATTGATTAGTGATTTAATTTTCAAAGTTTGGTTTAGTTTGATTCTATATATTTAGTACCATATGAATGGAAAAAAAGAAAAGAAAAATATCACATGAGATTGTGACATATTCATTCATTATTTACATAACACCCATGATTTTGGAATTTGAATTTATATACTCAAGTGTCGAATTTTGAGGGCGTTACAGTTGGTATCAAAGCTACTAATGAGATAAACTATGCCTTGGAAAAAATTACACCTAAGTTTTAGGATCTAGGATAGCTTCATGAATATAGAGACTCTAAAATAGGCTCCCGAAAACTTCTAAGATAGTCGTTGAACTTAGACACATGTACCTAGGTACCGTGAGAAGTGAATTCCCACTTTAGTGAGCCTTTTGCTAAATCAAAAAGTCATGAAAAAATTAAAATTTTAACCCTCTGTGATCTTTTCCATTGTTATGAAAACATTCCCATGAAATCACAGCAAGTGGATTGACTGGAAATCGATATTTTTGAATTTTTCCTTAATTTTCACCTGTAAGACTAAAATTATGGACCAGATTTATACCTATGATCACATATGATATAATACAAGTCTAAAAATTTCAAAATTTTTCTGAAGGTCAGTAACATACCCATTGATGACCCTGCAGAATTTCAGGATAAACGGAATTATAGAAAAATTCTATATATTCTGATAATAGACGGAGAGACGTGAAATCTGCTGCTGGACAGCAACGTATTACTACCTTTATCAGTGAGAAAACCTAAGAATTATTAGAGATTTTAAGCTGAAATTTTTCTGGTGACACATCTTGAAGTCAGTAACATCTATTCTAAATTTCAGATCGATTGGAAGTATGGTTTGGAAGAAATAAATTTTAGAGTAACTGCCTGTCCAGCCACCCGATTTTCTTGCAAAACCTCCATCAAACAAACATATGGAGAGACATAACTGACCTAGATCAAAGAGTGAATAATTTGATTATTATTATTGAAATATTAAATCGTGTATGGATATTTGGATGATCCGATATTTTGAGGAGTACTAAAATAAATTTTGTTGGTTGTATAATTCCCCCTTGTGGCTTATGATAATTGAAGATTGATACATATGTACACTAATCTCGAGGGCGCGATTCTTTAAGGAGGGTAGATTGTAAGAACCCGAGTTCATATGATGAATTATGCATACTATTATCTCTATACATCGTGGAAGTATTTGAATTTCGGGACGAAATTCCTTTAAGGAGGGTAGAATGTAATGACTCGGGATTTTGGGTGCTTGTAGATACGCACGTGAGTACGTACACTACATTAGTTCAAGCATATACATGTATAAATCCATCAACCCATTGATTTCCAAGACGAACCATCAATTATCCTAAAGTTCTCACTTGTTCATCAAAACCAGTAGTTGAGTTGATTATTCATCACTAGGTAGAGGTATCCGGTCGTCCATCTCGATTTTGAACAAGTAGATCATAGTAAACTAAACCCCTTGATCTCCATAGCCGCTCATACACAAATCAATTTAACATTCTGATCTATTCATCTTATTTATCATACATTGCTATGCTTAACCTACCGTCAAAACTGTGATCTGATGAAATTTCATGAGTGGACAAGTCATTAAAAATCTAACGGTGTATATGTCTCACCAATAGGTCATCCAAAGACTATTATGAATATCAGTTTAAGAAACTGACCGTACAATAACTCATACTTGTGCTTAAGAACATAAACATGTAATTAAAAAAATTAGCCTTTCATATGGCCATCCATCGAAATTATATCCGCCTAATGGGTCATCCAAATAACAAATTGAACCGATCATTTTGAAGATCATTGGATAAGTACGAAGGCTAATGGTTAAATTTCCTATCAGATATGTACAAATGTCACTTTGGATCACGGAGTGTGATGGATCACTAAAAAGGCATCTTGGTCATCTGTAAGAGATCAAGGCTCAAACTTAACCCATATAAAGAACGCGAAAAATGACAGGCCTTGGTGAAGTTTCACCGAAAATTGACGGTGTACGCGATCGCTAAAGGTGGTTGAAGTCAATACTAAAGAAAAAGGTAAACTTGGAATTAATGATATATATACATGCCTTAGCCTCTGTTGCTGTAGTAATGTTTTAATGTGACTCATGACCCATTTCTAATATGTTGGGGCCCAGTTGATCAACTGATGTATTTCAGTTTTTAGTTCATGATCAACATGACCGAACTGAATCAGCTAGACGGAGTGGATTAGCCTACAATCAACCCAATGGACCCCAATCAACACCCATAGCTAACCTCGTCCACTAACCTGGTGTTACAGCGCAAGACATATCGGAAACTTTGGATTTCGTCCCACCTGAATCGGGATTCTCGAGGGAGGATCTCCCTCCGATCTGAACCATCCATCCTTCAGTAATGAGAATTTTTGACTCCTGCTAAGAATCTATGATGGCCGGTTTCAACGGCCCGACCTCCAGCTTTCACGGGAGCTTACGACAGCTAGTGAAAGACGTTGAACTGGTTCTTGCGCAAGTGACTTGAGCCAACAGTTTTTGGGCCCACAATCCTCCAGTAAACCAATCTGAAATGTCCATGACGATCGGTTCAAAAGAATATGCTAGAACCGAAATATGCCATTTAAACACTTGTTACTTTCTCCGTTGTAACCCAAATCATGTGATCATCAGTGAGCCTTAATTTGAGATCTGAAACGATCATTCTGTGGGCCATCTGATAGGAATTCATCAACCAAGTTTTCTCAGGGATTAGATGGTTCTGTTGAATGCATAATCAGTTACAAATCGGTCCTATTGCCCACACTGTTCATGTAAAACGCAAACCGCATTGGCTCGACACTATTCCTTACGCAAGAACCGTCTAGAAAGGGTTGTGGCTCTATAAAATCTCTTCTCCTTATGGAAAATAGTTCAACTCACAACCAAAGAGAGAGAAAGAGAGAGAAGGAGAGAGACCGTGAATCATTGCTGCACGTCTGGATTCCAGCAGCTCTTGCTGGACGTGGAATTAAGAAGAAGAAGAAAAAAAAAACAACAACAACAGTGAGTTTTATCTCATATTGTTTCCACTATGTGATTCTAGTTTTCATTACTTTTTAGGTTTTAAATTTCCATCTTATCATGAGAAGGTTTAATTGATTTAATTTTTGAATTGTATTTCTGTTATTGTTATTCAGATTTCCTATATTCTTTATAATATGAGTTATTGAGATTTTGTGTGAATTTGGATAACCGAATAGGGTTGTACATGTGTGAGTTGATTTTGAATTTTCCTGGAAAAGATTTGGAATATTGATTTAATTCATGCATAGCACAATCTGAGTTCTCCGGTTATTACCGTAGGGTGAGCACCTAGGTGTGTGCGATAGACCCAGCAGATGACCTTAGGGTGAGCGCCCAAGTATGTGCAACGAACCCATTAATGTTGTTCGGGTGAGCGCCCAAGTGTGTGCAACAGTCCCTAGTTGAGTGCCCTGTGTGTGTAATATACCCTTCTGATAGTCCATTGATTATAGACGGATTGGTTGAGCTCCCTGGTGTGTGAAAGATACCATAATAGCGTACCCAGTGGATATCAGATGATTTTGGCAGGTTGGGTGAGTTCCCTTGTGTGTACAAGAGACCAACTCTGCAGCCATGATGGATTTAGTGAAATAGTGTAGGCCCGACTATAAACTGGCCCTGGATGTTGTACTGATAACCATACTGAGATTGTTGAGACATACCTGCACACCATGCATCACGTGCATGTTTAAGAGATTTTGGTGTGATAAAATTGCCATTAGATTTGTAATGATTTGTAATTTAATGGTTAAGTGATTTTCTATACCGAATTATATATGCTAAACTATATGAGAATACTCATCAGCTTTGATAGCTGACGCAGTATTATGCGATTAACCGTAGTGATAGGTGATGATTTAGAAGACTTCGAGGAAGCGATTCCAGATGAGGAAATACTCTAGAAGATTTTTAAGAATTGATTTATTTTTATTTTAGCTTGAAAGTATTGATGTAATAAGGTCCATTAGATGGCCATTAATTTAGACAGTTGGAACAAGTTAGTGAACTCATTGATTAGTGGTTTAATTTTTAAAGTTTGGTTTAGTTTGATTTTATATATTTGGTACCATATGAATGGAAAAAAAGAAAAGAAAAATATCACTTGAGATTGTGAGGTATTCATTCATTATTTACATAACACCCTTGATTTCGGAATTTGAGTTTATATACTCGAGTGTCGAATTTTGGGGGTGTTACACTCAAAACGGACCTACTGCATCAAGGAAGAAGAAATAGGTAAAAGAGATGCCTTGGTGTGCTTTAACCTTGAACATACCCAAAACCATAACCTCTAGATGACCGTGATCATTAGGATAGCCTTAGTCATCTTAGCTTGGCCATAGGTGTCCTAAAAGATCACCAAAAAAATGGCAAGGAGGTTGCATGAACTGCTGCAAAACATAACTGAAAATATGCAGTTTTCATGCCTTAGACCGGCAGATGGCTTAAAGTGGACAGTGAGCTTCAATTGAAAAAATAGTCTTTGGGCTTAATATGACCGACTGTCCGACCAGTTGGTGACCAGTCAATTTAAGACATCGAGTAAATCTGTCCTAACTACTTAATTCAACCGGTTGCCCAACCGGTCGAGGACCCCATCTGACCCGACAGTTGACCGGTTAGAGAGAGCCGTTTTATAGTCGTTGGGGCTTTGTTTATTTAAAGGCTTGGCTCCTTTTTAAGGGCAAGCAGATGGATTTTGAGCAGATTGAAGCCACCATTGTTGGAGATCATTAGAGGCTCAATCTCTAACCATTGTAAGGCATCTTCCTTGTTATTTCACACAGGAATGGAGCATTCCAAGCTCATGTTGAAGATGACCTTCAACCCCTCTTGATCTCTAGAGTTTGGATCCTTCTTGATAGTCATATCCTTATCCAAAGTTCTAAGATGAGATCGTTGTAGGTGAGCAACTCTAGGCAACTCATTCCCATTAGTTGTAGAGTTATCAAACCTACCATCCTATTACCTTTGGCATCTCAAAAGCATCACATTCAAGGTGATTGATCAAGTGGAGCTGAGGCATTGGCAATGCAGCGACAACATGATCAGGGAAGCAAACGGGAGTTGATCGAAGCAGGGGAGAGCGGAGATCAAGCTACCCAAAGCGACGCTGAACAAGGGGCTCATCTGACAAGTAAGTTGTCTTATTGAGAGTCAGGTTGCACTCCTTCCTCGGTGAGGATTGAGTGTGAGAGTTTGGATTTACAAACTCGATTTAGTCTCTGTAGAGAGCCTCCGGCGAGAGTATACGCTAGGTTCTTGAATTGGAACTGAAGGGTTGGAAGGAACCTTGTCAAACTCCTAGGTTGATAAATGAACCTTGAAATCTCCGTTATCGGTTGGAAGGAACCTTGTTAAACTCCCCAGTAGGGCGAAACCATTTAAATACCTTGGTTGGAAGGAACTAGATTTAAACCCCCTAGTGAATGCCGGTGTGCTCATAAGGGTGAGTAGTTGAACCGGGAGTGAAGTAGGGTGATCGAACCACTATACATGCTTGTGTTTGGGATTGAGTTAAGCACATTGTTAATCTAGCTTTATATGGTTTAATTGCTTAATTATTCATGCTTGATTAAGATGTATGCTAGGCACTAATTAGACACATCCACACACAAGATGTACTTTCACTAAGTATACTTGAACTTATATGATCCACTCTCATATAGTCTACTTAGGTTGCATAGATTAAGTGCTTGATTAGTTTAATCAATTGATTATCTATGCATGCTTAGGCTAGGTTGTCTTTATGTTTATCATATGCTAGCCTTGTGATTGGACCCACTTAAGCTTGGAAGCTAAGTGTTCTTGCTTAAGTAGTTTAGAATTACTAGTTAGTTTAATTAAGGCAAGAGGTTTTAAAAGAGATTTTTAAACGGTCCTAATCACCCCCTCTAAGATTTAGCCATAGTTCTACAAGCTACGTTCTAAGCTTCTGCACGCTTAATGTCTCCAGTGCTATTTAAAAGATGCAATGTCAATGGAAGCTACTGTAATTAATCAGGCCTAAATAGCAGTTTCTCCGATCAGTCGAACATTGGTTCCAATGAGACTCCGATCAATTGGATGAAGTTTTCGATCAATCAAAATTTGTTCAAGAGATTCCAAACTCTCTGGACAGATTTTCAATCAATCGGATGAGGTCATTCCGATCAATCGGACCATGTTTCGATCAATCAGAATTTGTTCCAAAGAATTTTAGAATTTCTCTGGATAGATTTTCGATCAATCGGACAAGTCTCCGATAAATTGGAAGTAGCCTCCGATCAATCAAAACAGATTTAGATCAATCGGAGATGCGCGAATCTGTCATTTTTTTTACCGTTGGATGGAAATCTATAAAAGCTGGGGGGATTCGTTTTGAGGCTTAAGAGAGAGATTTTGAGGAGATAAAATTTACCACCATTACATACCGTTAGGAGCTTTATTCCTAACCTAACAAGTGATCTTCCGTGATTCATTTCTAAGATGGAGCATTCTAAGCTCATGATGAAGATGCACTTGTCCCTCTTTTGATATCTAGAGTTTGAATTAACCTTAATAGTTATATTCCTATCCAAAACTCTATGATGAGATCATTGAGGTGGGACTCTCTAGGCAACCCATTTTCATTAGTCGTAGAGATCTCAAACCTACCTCCTATCCACCTCGGACATCTAAAGAAGAGCAAATGCAAGGGGATTGATCATTAGAGCTGGAGCATTGGCGACACAACGACATTAACATCGGGTGAGCACAAGGGGAGATGATTCAAGCATGGAAGAGTAAAAAGAAGCAACCCAAAGCAGCACTACAATGGGGCTCAAATCTGACAAGTAAGGTTGTCAATTTGTGTTGAGTCCAACCACACTTTTTCTGGTGGGAATTGAGTGTAGAGTTTGTTTGTCAAATTTGAATCTATGATCGTTTGTCAATCCTTGGCTTGTTAGTTGAGCCTAAAAGTCTAGGGACGTTTGTCATTCCTTGGTACGTTTGTCGGGCCTAAAGTCTAGGGACATTTATCATTCCTTGGCACGTTTGTCGGGCCTAAACAAGTCTCCAATGGAAGCCACCAATACAGGTGTGAATGTGTAGGTTTAGAGTATTAGTGAACTTTTCTAAGGCATACTAGTGCACCTTGTTTGTCAATCACTAAGGTCAGTAAGTCCAGTGTCGGTTGAACTTAATGAAGACGAAGACTGAAGACTCAAGGCGGACCAATTGCATCAAGGAAGAAAGAACAGGTAAAAGAGATGTCTTGGTGTGCCTTAACCTTGAACCAAACCAAAACCCACAACCTCTAGATGACCATGACCCAAATATGCATTCTTTTAATCATCCTAGATTGGCCTTAGGTATCCCAAAAGATCACCAAAAGGTGAGCCAAAGAGGTGCCCTTGCAATTGTTTAAAAAACTCATAACAGTGTGCAAAAGAGACTGCCTGACCGGTCGGACCCATGCCTGACCCGTCGGTCAGTAGTAATTGGGACAGCAAACCTTACTGGACCCCTTCGCCATTGGATCGACCGGTAATGACCAGTCAGACCGACCCAGTTCAGAGATATCAAGCTATTTGTCTACCCTAGCCATAGGACCCGACTTGTCATGACCGGTCGATACTAGCCATTTTTTGCCCGTTTTGATTACGTTGCAAATTCTTTTATAAAGGGGCTTGACTCGAATTGAGGGGTAAGGAGAGAGATTTTGAGAGGATTGAAGCCACCATTGTTGGAGATCATTTGAGGCTCATTACTAACCATTACAAGGCATCTTCCTTGTAATTACACACAAGATGGAGCATTTTAAGATCATGTAGAAGATGACTTTCAACCCCTCTTGATCTCTAAGAGTTTGGATCTTCCTTGATAGTTGTTGAGCCATGAATTATATATATTCTATCCCCAATTCATCACACGTATTGCATGGTTTTTATATCTAAAAGATCCATCTAATGCATGCTTTTGTGATTGTAAGAATGAGAGAGACATCTCACCTATTTGAAGCTTAAAGACCACTTTAAACAATCATTAAAGACCAATGAAGAAAAGAGAAAAGGAGTGAAGAAGCAAGGGGAGAGGAGAAGAAAGTTGAAGAAAACCAAGCCATAGAGTGGTCCGATCAGTCATGACCGGTTGGCCAAAGGCCTGACTGGTCGGCCACAAAAGGCCCTCACTCCAGAAGCTACTGGACCAATGCCTAGATGGGTCCGACCGATCTTGACTGGTCAGCCATGCACTTTCTGATTTTTGGATTTTAAACAGCAGGTAGTTGTTAGCTCGCCTTAAGTGCAATGATGCGATATAGTAATAATTCTCGGTAAGACCGAGGTGGATCCTCAGGAATTGTCATAATAATTTTAAACTTCATAACTAAGATGGACTAAATTCGAATTTGTATCGATGAATGGAATTTAATAACATAAAACTATCTACTTTGAACTTAAATCAGGGAAATAAGCACTAGGTCACCAAGGATTCACTTATAATCATTCACAATGCCAATTCAAACCATTCAAGCCAATAACTCAATCGGAATCGGAGTTCTATCCCTATCCAATCGAAATATAGAGCAATCAAATCATCATAGCATATCTAACATAGATGGATCATCCACTGATATGGTTTTCTCATAACAACTAATTAGGCATTGAGCGTATCCAATCACACAGCCCAATCCTTCACAAAATAATTGAGATCACATTCATGATTCTTCCTCAAGTTTTGTCACTACACTTAATTTAGAAGCATGAATTGAACTTCTATCAAACCAATATCAATACATAAACATCTATTCTAGATCAATCAAAAGATAAGAACTTATTCTCTTTAGTTCTAGATAAGCACTTAGGAAACTTGGTTTGTAAGATCTCCTAGCATCCATCATATCGTGATGCATCTAAAATCTCTATAACCCAAAACCTTATCATTCGGAGGAGTTGTAGACGCTCCACGATGATCCTCTCCACCTCCCATGAACTTAGATCTCTTTTAGGATCAGTTTAGATCTACCCCTAGGTGTCCTTTTATAGCTTTGAAGCTCCACCGCCTTAGAAAATTTCATAATCACGCAAAAGGTTACGCAGTTGCGCAGGAAAAATTGGAGTAAAATTAGAAATTTATGTTTTTTGGACGTGGCCGACCGGCCGTCAACCTTTGTTTTTTGTCCAGCAAGTTTCAGCCCAAAAGGCTGAAAATTCTACCTGTCCCGACCTAGGGTCGATCGGTTGGATCTGGCCACCGACTAATCAGACGTGAAACAACAAGGCTGTTTTTTAGAGTTTCTGCAATTTGCTTTTTTGGCCCTCCAACTTTACACTTTGGTTTTTCTGACCCTTCTAAGTCTTTGAACGTAATTTCTTCAATGCTTTTCTTTATTTTTTTTATTCCATCTTCCATGGCTTCTTTCTTCCATTCTTAGCATTTCTTCCTTTAATCCTCAAGGTATCATAGAGCGGTCTTTTAGCATTGAATTCACAAGGTCTCTCTTTCATTCTTATAAACACAAACACATGCATAAGTGTAACGACCCGAGATTTTTGACTCTCGTGTATAACACGACGGCCAAATTCCCAAGTAATTTATGGAATAACTAATTTGTCAAATAATAAAATATAGCATTCAAGCACAATAGCGGAAACAATTATCATCTTATTCTATCAAACTTAGTACGTCATCATCAATGTTTAAATAAGGGAACCAACCAATATCCATACTGATTAATTAAAATAAAAAACCATGTCTTCTCTTGAAGACTTATTACAATTCCATAAATGTATCTACTACTCAAAAGAAATATTTAATAAATGATAACATCAATTAAGTTTATCTAACATCGTCATCCGCCATGTGATCGTGCGAACCATCGAACTCTTTTCCTTAAAAATCGGTTCAATACCTGGATCTTCACCTGCATCATCTAAATTGTGTTTGGGATAGCGTTAAACACTATCATAGTGGGGAATATTTCCTCCAAGACAATCAAGAATAATGATAACGGTACAGAGTAAACGCAAGCAGGATATTATCATTTAATTAAATCAAAACATCCAACTAAAAATCTTTGTTAATGCAATGCATGGAATGCATGCTCTGGCTAAGACACCCTGGCTAGAATCACAATCCATGAAGTGGGAGACTCCCTGTTACGACTTCATGCTAGCCACTAGTCACCAGAGGTTCCTGGGACGCACAAGCCCATAGTTTTGCCCGACCACGTGAGAAACGGGACGCTCATAGCCCAAATCTACACGTGACAGTGTACAAGAGAAGTAGGACACTCTAGCCTATTCTCAATTCCGTACACCCACATGAAGCTAAGTGAATCCATGACTTTAGTTTCACCTTTATTTAAGTGTTTTCGCATACAACCTATTTAAATAAAACTCAATGGTCACTATGGGGAGTTGCAAGCAACCCAGCATAGGCCGACAGCACGGGATTAGTGTCCATAGCACCAATCCTAGCTCATGAGAATTTGTATACCATTAGTGTCCACTCATTGTCCCGTTTTATGATTTCATCATGTCCCAAAAAGCCAATGTTATACATCATGACCAAATTCATTAAAATACCCATGTATTGTAAATGGATCAAATCAAGCATCATGTACATGTAAGGATCCATTAACAAACAATCACTTCATTCTCTCAGTTAAGTCAAGAGATATTCTTCCATCATGGACACCTCTCACGGGTTCCATCTCTCTACATCGAATAATTTTACCAACTTAGGGACAAAGAGTATACAATAATGGGATGTCCATATGATGATCTTATACACATATTTCATATCACAATATGAAAACTAATGTTACTTGTAATACATGGACTAAGAAAACAAGGGCATAGATTTCACAAAAATAAATAACACAAATACACATGCTTCTTAGTCAAAAATCTAAAAAAAGGAATCACATCACCATATAATGATATTCATTACAAATCTCACATCAAACTTCATGTTATATGGATAAGTAATTCAAAACAAAACAACTTCACATGTCACAAAAGAAACTTATGATAATCGTGATATTATTAATGAAAGGCTTGAAGGAAAATCCTCACATTAGGATGGACTTAGAAGAAGAGGGTTATAGAAGATCCTAACCGCTGGAAAAATATGAGAAATAAATCTCTTCTCTTCTCTCTCTCTCTCTCTCTCTCTCTCTCTCTCTTCTCTCTTTCTCTAAGCATGGAGGCTAGGGTTAGGAGAAAGATTTGGAGGTGCGTAGTAGAAATATAGAGAGGGATGTGCACGCGAGGTCTTGTGTAACAACCTCTTGAGGTGGGTTTCTCAAAACTCAATATTCGGGTGATCTTTGATCAATTCCAATCCGTTCATCTTATCAAGCTCGAAGAGTAGAGTCAGAATACATAAATTTCTTGATGATCCACATTCTAGATTGGCCGATCCTTGAAAATGGCTTAACGGGTGCTAAAATGGGCTAGATCTCAATTAACGGTCTACGCTTGATGATCAGGGCCCAAATTTTGAGAAAATATGTAGTCATGATAGGCAACACAATTGTACAAGTTTAGTGGTTGATTGATTGTGAGAAATGCCTAAATCTGAAATTTCAACTTTTGGCGGAAAAGGAAGGGGCTGGCTTTGTGGTTCAACGGTGTACGATTATAGATCGAGGTCCAAATTTTGTATAAACTCGTAGTCATATGAGTATAATAAGTGGTCTAAATTTGAGAAGCGATTGATGGTGAGAAGTGGGTAAATTGAAAGGTTCAGAATTAATAAGAGTTGGTAACTCGTTAATTTCTAAAACGGGATAACTTCGCGCATAAGAAAGATGCTTATCAAGGTGGGGCAGTCAAATCATACTATTGGTCCATGATAAAGACGATCCAAGTCACTCATATGAAGAGAAATATTTGACTACGACTAACCATCTACTTTCCTCACTCGATGGACATGAAAATCAAGGGTTAAGGGGCTAAGTTGACAATTGGACCACTTCTACTATGATTTAAGGGCTGAAATTTGACATGTATGGTTAATATGGGTCCAAAAGCTTAAATCCAGGGTTTTTGCGTGAAAGTGATCGTCAGAAACTATAATACTTAAAAATGGCATCTTAACTTAAGTTTAACTAATGGCATTTTCGTAATTATCTGAAAAGTACGTGATTTTTTAAATCTGATCTTTCTACGATGTTTATGGGATTATTTTAAGCAACTTTTGTAAAGGGTCCCCTATCGGATCTCCTACGGATGTCCCGCTATTTGCAAATCAACGGTAAATGTACGATAATTAATAAAAAAATAAATTAAAAATGAATTTTCAAAAATTTTCAAATAAATCTAAAAAATCTGGGGCTTTACAAACCACCCCCCTTAAAAACAAACTTCGTCCCCGAAGTTTCCTAGGCATCGTCGATAAAAGATTGAGGGCAATCTCACTTCATGACTTCTCGCCTAACTTTCTGAACTATTCCGAGTCAGACGCGATCACAATCCACCCCCCTTAAAAATAAATCCATACTCGACATCGATTTTTACAAGCTCCCCTAAATTTCTTTTCTATCATGCTTCCACTGTGCACTCTGATTCCTAGATGGTTCTGAATATATTGATTGGTCTCTCAAATCATTCAATCATCTAGCGTCATAATATTTCTCAGGTTTGGGTAGGTGCTCTTATAGTCAAGGATCTAAGACGATTAGGGTTAGATAATTATCAAGGATTTCTGATCGCTAACAAAATGACTGATCAAGAGTTTAAAAGATAGATCTGGGTTTGATTAGGTTGGCATGATCGGATGATCACTTGAATGAGTGGATAACCAAGCGGATAACAAAGTGAATGAGATATCATCGACAGTTCTTTAATAGCTGAAAGTGCGACAGAAAGGTGAGGTTAGGGATACCGTATTCTAACTCTTTATAGGGTCTAAGTGGCTAAGCTTTACGTCTTAGGGTCGTCTATACATCTATCTTATTTTAGTCATCCAAAGAAAACAATCACACACATTTCAAGAGAATGCACAAAAGTTGTCCAATTAGAACAATGATGCGATTTGTATTGTGCCGACATCACGAGTGAACAGTTCAAGTAGATTCAGATCTGATACTTAGATCTTCTACTCGCATTTGAGCATTGTGTTCATTAGTATCTATTCGAAATTCCGAGTATCGACCCTCAGGATTTGAACGAGGATTCAATCCTTTACACAATATATTAGGTACGGTTCTGCCCTCCCGTGCGGCCGATTTAGTCTAACATTGTGGGGACTTTCATGTATTCTCCAACAAAAAAAAATCAACGAAGATCACGTAAATTAAAATCCAACAATACAAAACATTAAAACTTTACGAGATCCTATTTACTTTCATTGTTAAATATGGTCGAAGATTTATGTGAGGGATTGGTAAATGGTATTTTATGGTTACGATAATCTACTTTAAGTAAGAGCGTTGGGCCTAAAATTCATAGGGTTGTATGAGCATACACTAGGGAATACTTCTAAGGGTGCCATCTTACGATAACTAAGCCTAAACAAGGGGTTCAGAGGTTTTCAAAGCTAAGGAACTAGGATAGTGTCGAATCTAGAACACAGGACTTATAAGCGCTCTTAGAATTTTATCTCTTAAACTTGAACGCGATTTCTGCCTGAAATTTGAAGGGTAATCTGAAGGTTAGGTGAAGAATCACCCAATTTTTTCTCAAAATGAAATTCCTATGGTAAGATATGATTCTGACCTCTAAAAGTCTGAAAAACGTAACAGTCCAGCAGTCGCGTAAGATTTTCTCTACTAACAGAATTTTCACGATTTATCTAAATGTCGGATTGATCTGAAATTTTACGAAAGTGTTGGGTAATGAGTTAGAAACATGTATAAAAAAATTTAAAAATTTATCAATTCCGAAAATATAATTCTTAGTGGTGATATTGCCAAAGGGTCAGGAAATTTGTTATAACAAAAACAATTCAAAATAAAATAGTTATCCTTAAAATTTGAGGGAAATAAATCCCATGACTCAGCGTAACGCTGATCTAAATATGAGAAAATGATGAGAGCTCCAAAACTTCTAGAAAAATTGAGAATCCACTTCCCAAAAATCCTAAAATTTCATATTTTTACGTTCATCGGCTATCCGAATGATTTTAAGGGGCCTATGTTTGAGTCTCTAGATTCATAATATCTCATGCATCCAATGGGGGATGAACTTAGGTGTTTTTGTTTCTATTTCATGAGAACCTAAGCCCTAAGGGATATTTATTATGAAAATGGTTGGCCTTCTCACCCAGAGGTCCCGATTGTGCTCTGATACCAACTGTAATGACCCGAGATTTTTGACTCTCGTGTATAACACGACGGCCAAATTCCCAAGTAATTTATGGAATAACTAATTTGTCAAATAATAAAATATAGCATTCAAGCACAATGGCGGAAACAATTATCATCTTATTCTATCAAACTTACTATGTCATCATCAATGTTTAAATAAGGGAACCAACCAATATCCATACTGAATAATTAAAATACAAAACCATGTCTTCTCTTGAAGACTTATTACAATTCCATAAATGTATCAACTACTCAAAAGAAATATTTAATAAATGATAACATCAATTAAGTTTATCTAACATCGTCATCCGTCATGTGATCATACGAACTATCGAACTCTTTTCCTTAAAAATCGGCTTCAATACCTCGATCTTCACCTGCATCATCTAAATTGTGTTTGGGATAGCGTTAAACGCTATCATAATGGGGAATATTTCCTCCAAGACAATCAAGAATAATAATAACGGTACAGAGTAAACGCAAGCAGGATATTATCATTTAATCAAATCAAAACAACCAACTGAAAATCATTGTTAATGCAATGCATGGAATGCATGCTCTGGCTAAGACACCCTGGCTAGAATCACAATCCATGAAGTGGGAGACTCCCTGTTACGACTTCATGCTAGCCACTAGTCACCAGAGGTTCCTGGGACGCACAAGCCCATAGTTTTGCCCGACCACGTGAGAAACGGGACGCTCATAGCCCAAATCTACATGTGACAGTGTATAAGAGAAGCAGGACGCTCTAGCCTATTCTCAATTCCGTACACCCACATGGAGCTAAGTGAATGCATGACTTTAGTTTCACCTTTATTTAAGTGTTTTCGCATACAACCGATTTAAATAAAACTCAATGGTCACTATGGGGAGTTGCAAGCAACCCAGCATAGGCCGACAGCACGGGATTAGTGTCCATAGCACCAATCCTGGCTCATGAGAATTTGTATACCATTAGTGTCCACTCATTGTCCCGTTTTATGATTTCATCATGTCCCAAAAAGACAATGTTGTACATCATAACCAAATTCATTAAAATACCCATGTATTGTAAATTGATCAAATCAAGCATCATGTACATGTAAGGATCCATTAACAAACAATCACTTCATTCTCTCAGTTAAGTCAAGATATATTCTTCCATCATGGACACCTCTCACGGGTTCCATCTCTCTACATCGAATAATTTTACTAACTTAGGGACAAAGATTATACAATAATGGGATGTCCATATGATGATCTTATACACATATTTCATATCACAATATGAAAACTAATGTTACTTGTAATATATAGATTAAGAAAATAAGGGCATAGATTTCACAAAAATAAATAACACAAATACACATGCTTCTTAGTCAAAAATCTAAAAAAAGGAATCACATCACCATATAATGATATTCATTACAAATCTCACATCAAACTTCATGTTATATGGATAAGTAATTCAAAACAAAACAACTTTACATGCCACAAAAGAAACTTATGATAATTGTGATATTATTAATGAAAGGCTTGAAGGAAAATCCTCACCTTAGATGGACTTAGAAGAAGAGGGTTGTAGAAGATCCTAGCCGCTGGAAAAAATGAGAAAGAACTCTCTTCTCTTCTCTCTCTCTCTCTCTCTAAGGCATGGAAGCTAGGGTTAGGAGAAGGATTTGGAGGTGCGTAGTAGAAATATGGAGAGGGATGTGCACGCGAGGTCTTGTGTAACAACCTCTTGAGGTGGGTTTCTCAAATCTCAATATTCGGGTGATCTTTGATCAATTTCAATCCATTCATCTTATCAACCTCGAAGAGTAGAGTTAGAATACGTATATTTCTTGATGATCCACATTCTAGATTGGCCGATCCTTGAAAATGGCCTAATAGGTGCTAAAATGGGCTAGATCTCAATTAACGGTCTACGCTTGATGATCAGGGCCCAAATTTTGAGAAAATATGTAGTCATGATAGGCAAACAGTTGTACAAAGTTTAGTGGATAATTGATTGTGAGAAATGCCTAGATCTGAAATTTCAACTTTTGGCGGAAAAGAAAGGGGCTGGCTTTGTGGTTCAACGGTGTAGGATTATAGATCGGGGTCCAAATTTTGTGTAAACTCGTAGTCATATGAGTATAATAAGTGGTCCAAATTTGAGAAGCGATTGATGGTGAGAAGTGGGTAAATTGAAAGGTTTAGATTTAAAAAGAGTTGGTAACTCGTTAATTTCTAAAACGGGATAACTTCGCGTATAAGAAAGATGTTTATCAAGGTGGGGCACTCAAATCATACTATTGGTCCATGATAAAGACGATATAAGTCACTCATATGAAGAGAAATATTTGACTACGACTAACCATCTACTTTCCTCACTCGTTGGACATGAAAATCAAGGGTTAAGGGGCTAAGTTGACAATTGGACCACTTCTACTATGATTTAAGGGCTGAAATTTGACGTGTATGGTTAATATGTGTCCAAAAGCTTAAATCCAGGGTTTTGCGTGAAAGTGATCGTCAGAAACTATAATACTTAAAAATGGCATCTTAACTTAAGTTTAACTAATGGCATTTTCGTAATTATCTGAAAAGTGCGTGATTTTTTAAATCTAATCTTTCTACAATGTTTATGGGATCATTTTAAGCAACTTTTGTAAAGGGTCCCCTATCGGATCTCCTACGGATGTCCCGCTATTCGCAAATCAACGGTAAATGTACGATAATTAATAAAAAAATAAATTAAAAATGAATTTTCAAAAATTTTCAAATAAATCTCGAAAATCTGGGGTGTTACAATAAGATAGGTTTTTAACACTATAAATCATGCATAAAGAGTAATGAATTGGGGTTAGAATATGTATAATTGAGACCTCAGGACACCCTCAACCAACATTTTGCTAGTCCTGAGCAAAACAAGCCTGAAACAAATCTAACTTTTCAAAACCAAACTGTCTCTTGGAAACTATACTTTTATAAACTTAAAGACATACAAACAGAAAATTCAGAGAGAATTAGTGATAAGAAGCTGAAATCATAAACTCCCCAAACATTATAACTTTTCACACTAGAATCTCCACCAATTGATTGATAAATAGAAGAATTCGAACATGTACGGTCAAGTGTGTATAGTAAATGTTCATCTCATGAATTTTCAGGATTACCTTATTCATAAATCAGCGAAATTAAAGATCTAAAAGTATATAGATCAACCAAATGCCTATGACAAGAATTTGCCTTACCGTTCCTTTGACGGCTTTCACACTACTTCACATTTCTAGCTTAGGTTATGGATAGAACTTCCCCTCGTTAGTAATAGGTAGGCCTTTTCAGAATTTTTCACAAATTTTCAATAATAATCATTTCTCTCTCTTTTCATATACATGAGATAGAATTTTTAAAAATCCACATCTTCCATTCTTTTCTCTTATTTTCACATGAATAAGGATAGACAAAGTTCCCCGGCTTGGTTCCTCAACACTCTAAATCTTAGTCTAATCGATTTATAAATCTACATAATCCCTTTAATCATGAGAATTGTGTAATGTGAACTAGACTCAAAAGTGTTCAAATTTTCTATCGATCATATAAATAGGGGAATTCATATAGAAAACTATTATATTATAGGTAATTAAAGGCTTTTAAAATCAATTACGTCATCCCTCTTTTTCTCATACTCGTAACATCCTGAGTGCATAGAAGCAAAGTTTTCCAAAAGAGTTCAGAAAATTCAGAAAAATAAAAAAATTTCATACAAAAATTGCTCGAAATGTCACAAAATACTAGATTCATTTAGGAATCTCAACCCCAACCAAAATCTTACATTGTCCTCAATGTAAAAAGATTGCAATAAATAATGACATGAGAGTAATTATAAAAATAAAAGAGAGTGAGAACGAGAGTACCTGAAAGAGTCGAATATGGGAGTTTACAACTTCCGATAACTAAATAATTAAAACAAATCAAACTAATAGAAACTACTCTATACCTCCGTCAGACTAGGAGGTCAATCTTGATACATGGTCATCCAAATGAATGAAATCTAGCAAGATTAGTAGGTGGAGTAAAAGGTTTTTCAATAATATCATCCACCATCTTACTTCATAATGCACATGGGTGATGTTTGTCATTCTAATCCAATGAAAATCTTACTGAAAAAGTTTAGTGGGTTTCTTAAAGTTATCACCCCATGTGTTAGGAAAGGAGAATTTCTTCGATTTGAGATCATCAAATACAAATCTCCTTTCCAACTTGTCTGGGAAAACATTAATCAAGTAAGGATCATCCCAAAGATGGTGCACTTCAGTTTGAACAAACCAAAGGGATGTGGAGACTTGTATTTCTTCTTCATAAGTCGGTATGGCCTCCACACAATCAAATTCTACCGATGCTTACAAAATTGATAAATCGGAATTACACTCCGTGTAAAGAGTCTTTTTGGGCACCAGTGAAGTTTCCCTTAAGGCATTGACAATGTCACGGATCATAGGATCATTCCAATCCTCAAAATATGCCAAACACTCTTCTAAAGTGTACGAAACTTCGACCTTCTCGATCACTTATGTAGGTTGGAATAAGTCCTCAACCACTAAGCTTTCAGAAATTGGCCTCTCTATAGGTAAATCAAGCACCAATCTATCAATTTCTTGCAGAAAATTTTTGTTCAAATTAGTGATTGGTGTCTTGTTAATCAAATTTTCAGATTTTGGATACTTCAAGGCCTCATCAATATCTAAAATTACTTATTCCTTGGAATGAGCCAAGCAAACTTCTAAGGTTTTAGAAAATTTAGCCGAGGGTGACTCATCATCATCCACAATTGTATCTATGAAATTAAACATGTGGATCTCATCTTCATCCCCATCCTCTTGTTGTTTTTGCAAATGAAGCACATTCAGCTTCATTGTCATATTTTTAAAGGATATTTTTATCACTCCATTCTTATAATTGATTATAGCATTGGCGGTTGCTAGGAAAGGTCGGCCTAAAATGACGGGAACTTGAGTGCATACATTTGTAATTGTTTGTGTGTCCAAACCAATAAAGTCTACCAAGTAGTATGACTTATCGATTTGGACCAACAATCCTCAATTACTCCTCTCGGTATTTTAATAGAGTGATCCTCAAGTTATAAAGTTATCTTAGTGGGTTTTAATTCACCAAGTCCAAGTTGCTCATATACCGAGTAGGGAATCAAGTTAACACTAGCCCCTAAATCGAGAAGTGTTCTATTGATCTAGAAGTTACCTATCATGTAAGAGATTGTAAGGCTTCTAGGATCTTTGAATTTGGGGAGAGTGTTTTGTTGTATGATAGCATTCACTTGTTTCATAAAAAATACCTTTTTGTGCACGTTTTGCTTATGCTTTACGGCACATAGGTCCTTTAGAAATTTGGCATATGCAGGAATTTGCTTAATTGCATCCAACAAGGGAATGTTGATTTTAACTTGTTGGAAAACTTCTATAATGTCTTGATTTTCACTTGAATTTTTGGTTAAGACAAGACGTTGGGGGAATGGGGCTATAGGTTTATACATACGCTCCGACTCTTTATCTTGTGGAGCATTGTTCAATTCACCATCACTCTTAGAATTAACCGGATCATTAGGCTTTGTGGCTTTTATCGGTTCAGATTTTTCAATTGTTTTACCACTTCTAAGAGTGGTGATAGCTTGAACATGTTCCACATGAGGATGGTTTGAAGAATTAGTATTTATTTCCAATTGTTCCTTGGAGTTAGGATGAGATTGGGTCAAAACAGTCCCTTGCTCCCTAACTCCTAGGTGTGTCTCAATTCTTTCAACCGAGATTTTAAGTTCATTCATAGCCTGCATGTTGGACTGATTTATCTAAGTTTATCCAATCATGAATGCGTTCAATGTATCCTTAAGAGTGCTCTTTTGAGGAGGCCCTTGGGAAGCATTATTTGTATTTACCATGGGTCCATTCTTCCCATTAAGATTCGGTTTACACCGCTAATCAAGATTATTCAATTTAAAATTTGGTCCACTGAAGGGGCGTTGGTAAGTGTTTGTGGCATTTGATTGAGTTTGTAAGATATCTTAAAACGCAAGGATTGTTAGATAATCCTTCGTTGAGTGAACATCACTCTCACAAATATCACATACACTCTCAACGCCCTCACCAGTGGTTATCATGTTAACACTCCTTAATTCTATGGCCTCAACCTTCTTTGTGAGACCCGCCACCTTTGTACTTAAATCATCATCTCCATTTAATGCATGTACTCCTTTCTCTCTCGGGACTGACTTGGGATTACTAGTCGGATTGGAGATGTTCTAAGATTGGGCATTTTTGGCTAGCATATTAAAGTAATCCCAAGCATCATTGGGCTCTTTGCTCATAAATTCACCATTGCACATCATTTGGACAAATTGGCACATGTTTGAACTCAATTGATCATAGAAGAAGTCAATCAAGCGACACTTTTCATAACCATGATGTGGGTACTTTAATAAAAGATCTTTGAGCTCCTCTCAACATTGAAAAAATGTCTCATCTACTTTTTGGGAGAAGTTCATAATGGTCTGCCTTAGTGCATTGGTTTTATGAATTAGGAAGTACTTTTTAAGGAACTCTCGGGTCATCTTAGCCCATATCCCGATGCTTCTAGGTTTAAGTGATTGAAACCATTATTTGACTTTGTCCTTATGAGAGAAAGGGAACCATTTTAGTTTGATTACATCTTGGGAGACATCATTAAATTGAAAGGTATTGGCAATCTCCTCAAATTCACTTAGCTGTGCATATGGACTTTCAGAATTAAGTCCATGAAATTTCAGAAGTAACTTTATAATTTTCGATTTAAGATCCATCTTTCCTGTATTAAGTGGAAAGATAATGCAGGAAGACGTGGTTGTTCTCTCCGATTGTAAATAATCTCGCAATGTTTTTACTGGAGGAACATAGCGTTCCTCATTCTCATTACGTTCCATCCTAATCGGTGGTGCATCATGCATCAATGTTCTTAACGTTGTGTGGTTCATTTTCAGCTATGATTTCAGATGATTTAGGATTTCCTAAGCATTTTCTCACTCGTCTGTGATTAATTAGACCTCCAACTAAACATCCATCACTTAGAAGTCGCGATGTATGATCACGCTCCCAATGGTGCATAAACCATACAAAAATTAAACCAAACCTAAAAATTTGAAAATAAAAACTAAAAAATAAAAAAGTCTAAGTTAGAACTGTATTATTGGATTGAAGAACTAAGTTAGTGAAGAAAATCCTACAAAACGAACAAACAAAATTTATTTGTAATAAAAACTTCTGAGAAAAACCTACTAGAAAAACAAATCATATCCTAACCTATCTAACCTAATTATACCTTACTTACAAAATTTAGAACCATTAACCTAATCCTCAACAACGGTGCCAAAAACTTGTTCGCTCGCCTCAAGTGTAAGGCTACGATGTAGTAATAATTCTCAGAAAGATCGAGGTCGATCCTTAGGGATTGTCGTAACAATTTAAATTTTATATATAAGGTGGACTCAATTCGAATTTGTATCGATGGATGGAATTTAATAACATAAAACTATCTACTTTAGACTTAATTTAGGGAAATAAGCACTAGAGCACTAAGGATTTACTTATAATCATTCACAATGCCAATTCAAACCATTCAAGCCAATAACGCAATCGGAATCAGAGTTCTATCCTTATCTAATCGGAATATAGAGCAATCAAATCATCATAACATATCAAACATAGATGGATCATTCACTGATATGGTTTTCTCATAACAACTAAGGCATTGGGTGTATCCAATCACACAGTCCAATCCTTCACAAAATAATTGAGATCACATTCATGATTCTTTCTCAAGGCTTGTCACTACACTTGATTTAAAAGCATGAATTGAACTTCTATTAAACAAATATCAATACATAAACATCTATCTCAGATCAATCAAAAGATTAGAACTTCTAGTTTAGTTTTAGATAAGCACTTAGGAAGCTTATTTTGTAAGATCTCCTAGCAGCCAATATATCATGATGAATTTAAGATCTTTACAACCTAAAATCCTATCAATCAACACCCCATTAAGTAATCTCAGTAATCAAAACATCTCATGTAAGAGGAATCACAAGAGATAGAAGATTAACTAAAAATACTAACTTCATTTCAAACTTGAACTAGAAGTCTTCTTTATTAAATCCAAAAATACTTGAATTAATTCAAACTAAGCATTGTAAACGAGTATAAGCTTCACCTCTTAGCCCTAGCTAAAAGGTTTAGCCAGCCATTAAGAAGATTGAACTAAAACTCAAAAGAAAAACTACTAAAAACATAAATAAACTAAAAAAACCGCATTCGGAGGACTTATAGACACTTCACGATGATTCTCTCCACCTCCCACGAACTTAGATCTCTTCTAGGATCAGTTTAGATCCACCCCTAGGTGTCCTTTTATATCTTTGAAGCTCTACCACCTTAGAAAGATCCAGAATCACGTAAAAGGTAACGTAGTTGCGCAGAAAAAATCGGAGCAAGATTAGAAATTTATGTTTTTTAAATGTGGTCGACCAGTTTGGTGAACGATGGGAGTCTCTGGCTGACCGGTCGTCGACCTGTGTTTTTTGTCCAACAAGCTTCAGCCCAAAAGGCTGGAAATTCGACATGTCCTGACCCGAAGGCCGACCGGTATGACGTGAAACAGCAGGGCTATTTTCTGCAGTTTCTCCAATTTGCTTTTCTGGACCTGCTACTCTACACGTTGGTTTTTCTGGTCCTTCCAGGTCTTTTAACATGATTTCTTCAATGTTTTTCTTTATTTTTCGATTCCATCTTCGATGGTTTCTTTCTTCCATTATTGACCTTTCTTCCTTTGATCCTCAACGTGTCCTAGAGCGGTCTTTTGGCATTGAATTCACAAGGTTTTTCTCTCATTTCTACAAACACAAACACATGCATAAGATAAGTCTTTAGCACTATAAATCATGCATAAAGAGTGATGAATTGGGGTTAGAATATGTATAATTGAAGGGCTCAACAACAATCCCATTTTTATTTTTTAGCCCAATTTGTGAGGCCTATTTTGATGATTATTACAAATCCAATCCATCCATATTGAAGATTTAGCTCGACGCCGAAAAAACTTAAGTGGTTTCATGTCGATCAGAGCTACGGATTGACCGTGGCGATCAAAACAATACGAACTGTCCAGAAAGTTTCCTGATTCCGCTGCTCAACTCCTGAAATGGTCCAAGTGGCCTATCATTGATGATATGAAGAATCTAATCTGACCATCTTCTAGACCACATCTGCATATGAATAACCACAAAGTTTCAGGTCAAAAGGATGTGTGTTTTGATCGTACTGGTTGACGAAAGATGGACCATCCAGAAAGATTCCAACTACGCAAATTTTATAAAAAAGCCCTAAGTGTTCTAATTTTCACAACCAATTCTGAAATTGATTTGGAAAATCTAACCCGTCTATTATATAAAGGCGGAAGGTTTCTATTAATATTCAAAATTTGAGATCAATCCAACCTCTGTACACTCCGTAGTGTTGGAAGCAAGATGACTGGTTCTGGAGGTACCCGAATTGCATGATTTTGAGAGGTGGTCGCTGATCTGATTGGTGGGCCCATTTAGAAGATAATCTTCGAAATCTAAATCATTTATAAGGAAGATTAGGTTCCAGAGAAGCTACAATCAAATTTGAAGGCAATCCGATCATTGGTTAAGCCGGACGGAGCGAAACAGAATCTGTTATATTGCTGTACTCTTGCTGTATTATAAAAGGAGGTGCTCTCTTCTCTTCTAAGGCAGTCAAGGATGTAGGAACCAAGGAGTTTAAGTACTAGGAGGCTTTTAGCCTCCTACAGCTAGTTTTTCTTCCCTTTCTTAGTTCTAGTTCTAGTTTGTTTTATGCTTTCTTTTAGTTAACTCTCAGCTAGAGAGAGAGGTGAATCTTCTTAGTTTTTAATTATGGTTTGATACATTGATTTTGGTTTATGCTTTAAGTATTGAACAATTCATTATATTTTGAATAAAGTTGATAATTTTAGATGATTCAGGGAGTTTGTGTGCTAAGTACATGAGTTCTTGTTGGATTTCTGAGATTAATCAGATTGGCTTATAGGTTGGTGATTGATGGAAGCTTTTGATTCGAGTTCTCCATTGATTACAATAGTGGAATCTCTATTAGAACTATGATGGAAAGTTCATGTATCTTGTGTAGAATTTGAGATAGTTGGTGTTGCTTATTGAAGTTGGTTTAATTAGAGTTCTAATCATTGATCGTAGTCAAGTCTAGTGATAGGATTTGATGAAAGCTATGGTTGTGAATTTCAACTAGATTGGAAAGAGGCTTGGCCTATACAATTGAGTGTGCCCAAGGCCCAAGCCTTATTGAGGGAATCAAATCAGTAAACACCCATCTATTGCAGATTATCTATGTGCTTTAATTATTATATCTACCGGCTGGATAGAGATAGAAATTTGATTCCAGTTGTGCTTTGAATCAAATCAATGGATTGAGCATGATTAAGACTAGAAGTGAATCCTTGATGCTTTAGTTTCTCAATTATCAAATTTTTCCTGTTTTATATTTAGTTCTTAAAAACTGATTTCATAAACCTTCTTAAATTCTAGCTATTAGAATAGTTCGAATTGTTTACCTCTTTCCTTGTGGATTGATCTCAATCTTACCGAGAATTATTACTACATTGCAGCCTTACACTTGAGGTGAGCGAACAATAATCATATCCTTATCCAAATCTCTAAGATAAGATCGTTGTTGGTGAGCAACTCTAGGCAACACATTCCTATTAGTTGTAGAGTTCTCAAACCTACCCTCCTATCACTTTGGGCATCTTAAAGACATCACAAGTAAGGTAATTGATCAAGTGTAGCTGAGGGATTAATGATGCAGCGGCAACACGATCGGGGGAGTAAGGGAAGCTGATTGAAGCACGGGAGAACGAAGATCAAGAAACCTAAACCGGCGCTGAACAAGGGGTTCATCCGACAAGTAAGGTTGTGTTTGTTGAGAGTCCTTCCACTCAATTCCCTATGGGAGTTGAGTGTAGAGTTTTTCTGTCAAAATTGAACTAAGGTCGTTTGATGATCCTTGGCTTGTTTGTTGAGCCTAAAACTCTAGGGACGTTGGTTGTTCCTTGGCTTGTTTGTCGGCCTAAAGACTAGGGGCTGTTTAGCACTCCTTGGCTTATTTGCTGAGCCTAAACGAAGTCTCCAAGGGGGAGCCTCCAACACTGGGAGTGAACGTCCATCGCGTTGAGAGTGTGCCTTGTCCAAAGCTCTGTTTATAGTTGAGAGGTGAACCAGTAAAACCTCCGTGTAAAGGTTGAAAGGTGAACCTCATTTAAAACCTGTGATAGTGAATGCCGATGTGCTCAAATAGGATTGAGTACTTGAACCGAGTTTATGTCCCGTTGGGAACGTGATCACACCAATTGTCTCCAATTCAAAGGCAGTCTAGTTGGACCATTATCAGTCCATAGACAAGTCCGAAAATACCAAGAGCTTTGTGATAGTTTGGGGAGTATGGATCAAACACCTTTAAAGAATCCTCACACCGCCGCCCCCCACCTCATACTCCAACGACAAACGCAAATCAAGAGGGAGTAAGAGAGAATGAGGTACACAATGTTCCTCCAATGAGATCTTTACAGGACTACCTACAACCGACCTGTACAACTACACCCTCATGTATAGTCTTACCACCAACTAGGGGAAACATTAATATAAAGCCGAGTGTGATTTAACTTTTGCTAAAGTTCCATGGGCTAGACTCTGAAAGCCCATATTTACACTTAAAGGAATTTGAAGAAGTGGTGGATACTTTGCAATATGCTAGTGTTTCAGAAGATGCCATTAAACTTAAAGTTTTTCCCTTTTCATTAAAAGAAAGAGCTAAGAGTTGGCTCCACTCTCTTAGACCACACTCGATAGGGTCATGGAATGAGATGACTCAGAAATTCTTGAAAAAGTTCTTCCCAGCTCATAAAACGAATACCCTTCGAAGAGCCATAATGAATTTTTCGGTCAAAGAGAATGAATCATTCTTCCAATGTTGGAAAAGGTTTAAGGACCTCTTACTTGCTTACCCACATCACGGCTATGAAAGCTGACGAATTATAAACTTCTTCAATGATTGATTAAGTTCCAACATGCGCCAATTTGTAGAGATGATGTGCAACGACGAGTTTATGAGCAAAAGTCCAGATGAAGCTTGGAGTTATTTGGATATGTTGGCCTAGAATGCCCAATCATGGGATACCTCAGACAAATATAATAACCTCGAGCCTCCTTAACAAAAAGCGAAAGGAGGGATTTACATCCTTAAAGAGGAAGATGATGTAAATGTAAGGCTAGTCAACCTCACAACGAAGATTGAGGCCATGAAACTTAGTAAGAGTGGAGTTTTAAAGTCCACTGAAGCTATTGAGAACATATGTGGAATTTGTGCCACTATTATACATACTACGCAAGATTGTCCTACAATTCCTACGTTTCAAGAGGTGTTACAAGAACATGCAAATGCCACATATGGATATCAATGACCTTTTAATGGACCGGTGGGTAACACGTATAACTCTACTTGGAAGAACCACCCAAATTTCAGTTGGAAGAATAATCCCACGGGTAATCCTACCAACTCTCAAGGAGGGCCATCCATACAAAACATGGCCCCACCTCAATTCTTAATGGAGGATACTCTAAAGGCATTTATGCAAGGGCAAACACAAATCAATCAATCAAATCAGCAAATGTTCCAAGAGCTTAAAGTCTCGGTTGATGAGATTACGGGATGCTTGCATGCTAGGGAAGGGACCTTTCTGGCTTAACCTCAGCCCAATCCAAAGCAAGTACATGAAATAAGTATCCCTAATCTCTCCAACCAACATGTGGAGAAAGTAAAATCCATCACCACTCTTATAAGTGGTAAGCAAATTGACAAATCTATTCCGGTGAAGGCCGACAAGCCTAATGATCTGGTAATTTCTGAGAATAAAGATAGATCTAACTTAGCCCCACAGGAAACAGAACGCATTTTTAAGCCTGTAGCACCATTCCCTTCAAGATTGGTTGCTCCAAAGCCTCTCTTAAACTCTCATGACATTCTAAAGGTTTTCAAACAAGTCAAGATAAACATTCCTTTACTTGATGCAATAAAACAAATTCCCTCCTATGCCAAGTTTTAAAGGACCTATGCACAACCAAACACAAATATAATGTGCAACAAAAGGCCTTTTTGAATAAGCAAGTGAGTGCTATTCTCACCTAAAAGACCCCCCCAAAATTCAAGGATCTCGGTAGTCTCATAATCTCATGTATCATTGGTGACTACCGGATTGAACGGGCATTGCTAGATTTGGGGGCAAGCATGAATTTAATCCCATACTCGGTATATGAGCAATTGGGCCTTGGTGAATTAAAACCTACTAAAACCACGTTACAACTCGCTGATAGATCCATCCGTATACCGAGAGGGATGGTTGAGGATGTATTGGTCCAAGTCGACAAATTCTATTATCTAGTGGATTTTATCGTCTTGGACACGCAACCGATTATGGATTCCAGTACTCAAATATCAGGTAATTTTAGGCCGCCCATTCTTTGCTACATCAAACGCAATTATTAATTGCCGAAATGGGGTGATGCAATTGTCCTTTGGGAATATGAAATTGGAGGTAAACGTTTTCCACATGTGCAAAAAGCAAAGGAATGAGGAGAATGATGAGCTCTTCGAGGTAAACATGCTTGAATCCTTCGAAGAAGAGGAGCTCCTTCAGTTTGAACCACTAGAAAATTTGGAGACATGCTTGACACACTTTGAAAATTCTAAGGATCCCATCTTGAGCGATATTGTGCAAGCATTAAGTAGTGAGAAACCGATAGTTGATACTAGCCGGTGGAGGCCTCATTTTGAAAGATTACCACCAACCACATCAAAGCCTCTACTATCTAATATCAAGCCGCCGAAGCTTGACCTTAAACCTCTACCATCCGAGCTTATCTATATATATATATATATATATATATATATATATATATATATATATATATATATATATATATATATATATATATTGGGTCAAGAGGAAACATTCCCGGTTGTCATTGCCTCTCACCTAGGAAAAGACCAAGAGTTCAAGTTGATTGAGCTACTCAAGAAACATAGGGGAGCCATAGGTTAGACCATAACGGACCTCAAGGGGATAGACTCTTCAGTCTGTACTCACTGTATAAACCTCTAAGAGAATGCAAAAACGACTAGATAAACTCAAAGAAGGTTAAATCCAAACATGATGGAGGTTGTCAAAGACGATGTGTTAAGGCTACTAGATGTGGGTATATTCTACCCCATCTCGGATAGCCAATGGGTGAGTCCTACCCAAGTTGTCCCCAAGAAGTCTGGTATTACCATTGTTGAGAACTCCAACAACGAGCTTATACTGACTAAAGTGACCACCGGTTGGCGAATGTGCATAGATTATCGACAGCTAAACACAGTCACTAGGAATGATAACTTTCCTCTCCCATTCATGGATTAAATTTTGGAGAGGTTAGCGGGTCACTCCTATTATTGCTTCCTAGATGGCTACTCTAGTTACAATCAAATTGAGATAGCCCCAGAAGACCAAGAGAAGACTACCTTTACATGCCCGTTTGGTACCTTCACATATCGAAGGATGCCACTTGGACTATGTAATGCACCCGCCACATTCCAACGATGCATATTGAGTATTTTCTCAGACATGGTGGGTGAGTTTTTTGAGGTATTCATGGACGATTTTTCTGTTTTTTTTATACTTTCGAGGAGTACTTAAATCACTTGAAGTTGGTCTTGACAAAGTGCGAGGAGAAGAACCTCATTTTAAACTGGGAAAAGTGTCATTTCATGGTACAGAGAGGAATAGTCCTTGGACATATCATCTCCTCTAATGGAATAGAGGTAAACCAGGCCAAAATCAATATAATTTTTAATCTACCACCACCCAAAAGCATAAGCGATGTGTGGTCCTTCCTCGGACACGCTGACTTTATAGAAGGTTCATAAAGGATTTCGGTCATATCTCAAGGCCCTTATGTAACCTTCTCCAAAAGGAGAACCAATTTGAGTGGAGTGCCGAATGTCAATTAGCTTTTTCAAAGCTAAAAGACATGTTGACAACCGCTCTTACCATGCAACCACCGGATTGGTCCGTACCTTTTGAGTTAATGTGCGATGCGAGCGATTATGCTATTGGGGCAGTGCTAGGCCAGAAGAGGGATAAGAAGCCTCATGTGATCTACTATGCGAGTAGGACCTTGAATTCTACCCACGTCAATTACTCAACTATGGAGAAGGAGCTCCTAGCCGTCATTTTTGCCTTGGACAAATTCAGGCCTTACTTAATAGGATCTAAGGTCATTGTTTACATAGATCATGCGGCACTGAAACACCTTCTTTCTAAGAATGATGCTAAGCTTCATTTGCTTAGATGGATCCTACTCCTTTAAGAATTCGATTTGGAGTTCAAGGATAAGAAGGGAGTAGAGAATGTGGTGGCGGATCATCTATCTCGCCTAGTCTTACCCAATTCCATTGACGAGTCACCTATTGAGGACTCATTCCCTGATGAGCAACTCTTTTTTGCTACGCATCCACCATGGTACGCTGAAATAGCCAATTATCTTTCCATAAGTGTGATGCCGATTCATTCGACTGCGCAGAACAAACGAAAATTTATAAGGGAAGTGCGCAGATTTTTCTGGGATGAACCTCTATTGTTTAAATATTGCCCAGATCAAATAATTAGGAGATGTGTTATAACGCCCCAGATTTTTACAACCCGAGTTCTAGACTTGTGAACCTAAAACCCGGGCGTTAGCCTATGAAGAAAACTCACATTTCCTTCCATTTCCAAGTATCATTCCAAAAATGGCGTTCACAGCGGAAAAATAAAACATGCACGTAGGAAAGATATAACATATACGACAATAAGTCTAAGTGGTGCCCATAAAGATTATACAAACCAAATGTCTCGACATATATTCCGAGATACAGAAATGAAACAATTTAAATATATCCAACGTAAATTAGAATACAGTAATGAAATAATTCTCAATCATAAACCAATTTAAATAACTATTATCAAAATACAAAGACATTCAGCTCTACTTTGGACAAACGCAATACATTGTCGTCCCCGATCTCATCATCCTGCTCCTCACCAATAGTACCTGTATATTGTTCAAATCATCTGCACCAACTATACAGTTGAAATATAACAGCATGAGTAGTCAACTTAGTGTGAGGTGTTCGCTTCCCCAAGTGTAGGGTTGCGATGTAGTAATAAACTCGGTAAGACCGAGGTCGATCCACAGGGACTTGTGTAGGAATTCACAAACACATCCAATAGTGTCTATTGAGAGCTAACAACCAAATTTTGTATGAAATTGAGGTAAGTAACAACTTTGAACTAAATTGAAGGTAAACAATTATAAAAAGGCACTAGGGGTTCAAGGATTCACTTGTAGCAATCCTTGATGTTCAATCCGCTATGGTTTCTCACTTTCTCAACTAGAATCGATATTAAGATCTATCTAGCCGGATGATAGAGCTGTTAAACCAAACAATCCGTCATATGTAAGAGCCATGTGTATGATTCACTCAATGCAAGCTAGGCTGAGCATGCTCAGTTGCATAAGTCAGTCCCAATTCCAATAGGATAAGATCATAATCATAACCATCCTCAAGTCCTGTCACCAAACAAGTTTAGATTATGATTTGAACTTGATTCAAATCACATGTACAGTCCCATACATAATTCAGAAAACCAGAAAAGTAGAATTTTGGTAGGAAGTTCCCACATGAAGATCATAATACTAGAGCGTACTCCAATTCCTCGGATCATACAGGTCTAGACTAACACAAAATCATTATGAACTTAAGTAATTCTCCCAAACATCCATGAGTCATTATAAGACTAAGAAAAACTACTTAGAACTTGTATTAACTTCAAACCATTGTTCATAATCATTAAAACAATCTTAAAACCAACTAAAAACAAATTGAAACATCTTAGATCCACTACAAGCTTCACCTCTTAGCCCTAGCTAAGAGGTTTAACCGTTCATGATCCAAGGAAACATGAAACAACTAAGAAAAACATAAAATAGTAAAACAAACTAGAAGGAGTTGTGGAACTCTGAAATCCACTTCCGCCACCTCCAACCTTGCTTAAACTCTTCTAAGATACCTTAGGAACGATCCCTAGGTGTCCTTTTATAGTGGGAAGGCTCCGCAACCTCACAATATTCGAGAATTTGCGTAAGACTTATGCAATGCGCAGAGATTTTCGGCGCAAAAATAGGAAAGTGCGTAGATTACACATGGCCGACCGGTCGCACGACCGGTCTGAGTGGCTGGCCGACCGGTCGCGACCGGTCTGGCTGGTCTTCTCATCAGTCCAGCAAGCTTCTGGATTTGGAATTTCTTCTGGCCGACCGGTCTGGACCGGTCGAACTGACCTGGCCGACTGGTCACGACCGGTCGGACTGTATATGCAAACTGTCCAGTGAGTTTTGCTTAATTTCATCTTGCACTTTTTATTCAAGGACCGGTCGCACAACCGGTCTGAGGTGTGGACGACCGGTCGCACGACCGGTCGCAGATGGTCCAATGAACTTGCAAATACTCCTGTAGAGTGATGAGACCGGTCGGACGACCGGTCTTGGGCCTTGGACGACCGGTCGTGGGTGTCTTCTTCTTCCTTCTTTTCTTCTCTTCTTTGCTTCTTTTCTTCCACACTTCCCCACTTGGTCCTTTGGTCTTCTTTTCTTCTACACTTCCCCACTTGGTCCTTTGGTCTTCTTTTCTTCTAAATAGCGTCCTTAAGTCTTCAATTGATGCTTCCTCTCTCTCATCCCTACAATCACAAATCCATGCATTAGTTTAGTCTATAAACCATAAAAACAAGCATAATGAGTGATGAATTGGGGTTAGAATATGCACAATTAAGAGCTCAATATGAGGTCCCCTCAAGATTACACACCAACTCCTTAATCAAGAAGAACAAAAAAATGTACAAAACATCCACGAGTCTTTCTTAAATGCATGAATGCATGCACATGTCCCTTAGCTTAGGGATGCACATCCAGCTGGAAAATGTGGTCTGGAAGTCGTAAAGGACACACATCAGCCCTACAATGTAAATCCATCAATTGGTGATCCAGAAGTAACTAAGGACACACATCGGCCTCACCCAGTGGTCTGAAAGTCACTAAGGACACACATCAGCCCCACAATATCACAAGTGGTCATCACCTAGCAAAAATTCCGAAGGTACTGCTCTCAGTGAATGACACACTCTATGGTCGTCTAGAGCCAGCGAAAATACCTCGAGGGTACGTGCTCTCAGCAGCCAGACCACCCGACGGTAATATAGCTCGTCACCACACGTCCCGTTTGTGCCATGATATGCATGATTAAACCAACTATTATTATTCTAATTTACAACCAAACCAATTATGACATTCCCTTACAATTAGTGACCTTTCATCACAATAATTCTCCAAAATATTTCCACACGAGTCCAACTAGGGACATAATCAAGATCTCATCTCATTTAACATTTAGTCCAACAATTTCATCTAAGGACACCATGAGAAATCTTTCCAATAAATCGCTTCCAAAGGCCGCCAGTTTAAGGTCCCATCAAATATAGGTGATCGCAACCATTCAAATTCACATTCCACTTTCATATTCCAAACATGAGGAATGAAAATGACAATTTCAAAATTCGTAAATAATTCACAGTTATAAAGAAATTCACATATAGTAAGATTAAACATATTATTTATGAAAAAATCAAACAGCAGAGGTAATCATGAGATAGTAAAAATCCCAGTCATATATGAATAAAGCTATTACTTAATTAATATGAAGGCGAAAAGCTCAAGGGGATGAATCATCACCTTCAGAATTGAAGCATCTACCAATGTTGCTTTAAACATGCGCACGCGTGCTAGAATTCGACCCTACCATGTTTTAGACCATTTATGCAGTTAGATTGTCAGTATCCCATAATTCATACGGTTAGGATCAACCCTAGAGTAGTGGCTCTAGAATTTTAGGGAGTTGGTATATAAAATCTAGATTCAAGGTTTAGCGTTTAAATGACCTATTTAATACTTTATGAAGGTGGTGGATCCCATGGATGTGGCCCAACGTAGATTTCTTATTAAACACTTTAAATGCATAAATGGTTTTGGGCTAAGTTTGGGTCCAATTCGTGATCACAAGCGGCCAGCTTTAGGAGAAATCAAATGACCACTTAACAGACCAATGTGTGGTCTTCAAAACTCATAAGACATATCTCTTTGTTTGCATGTATACAATTTTTAACAAAGGTCCAAACATGGGTACCTGGGGTTGTGCAGAAATGGTAGTGCAAAAATGATTTTGGCCCAACTTTGGGCACATCCCACCATCAAACGGGATCACCTTTTGGCATGTTGTGAAGTTCCACTGGTAGACCCATGCATGGTCTCCAAAACCCATAAGGTAGGGCCGACTGGATATGTATGAATACTTTTTGGTGCGGGGCCAAACATAAGCACTTGGAATTTCTGCATAGAAATTCCTGCACAACTTTGGTCGACCCCATTTTGGAACTTAATTTCTCATCACGTGGGGTCCGCTTTAGCAAAGGTAAAATGTCATTATTGTAGCCACACATACCATATAAAAGGTCCAAATAGTGGTCTCGACATTGCTCGCACATGGGGCCCATAGGGGACACACAAACATGGCCTAAAACAGTAAAATCCAACGTAGATTTTTGAAATAGAAATGGGCAGCAAGCACAAATGTGCATGAAACATAGATCAAAGGTGGGTCCCCTCTAGTTGGGCCACATTATCAAGAACTACCAGCCCTACAATGAGGTGCCAAAATAGGTGAACTGCGTAGATAAACTATATACATCAAGGTGGACCCTACAAGCTGGGCCCTATGAATGTTTCAATGGTGGACATCACTATCCCCACTGATTTCTATGGTGTGGCCCACCTGAGACATGGACATGCCTCATTCTTGGGCCCATGTCCTAAAATGAGCTGGCAAAGCAGATGAACGGTTTGGATACCCCTGGTTAACTGATCAAAGGGGCATCCACCCTCACGCAGCTGGGCAGCAGCGTCCTCTGGACACTGTTTGCTGCAATCTACTTTTTTTAATTTTTGATTTTGTTTTTCTTGGTAAGGTGGGGTCCACATGGAAAATCTAATCCATCCATCGGGTTGGCCAGATCATTATGGGTCAAATGAGTCCCATTAAGGAAGGGTTAAGAGGAAAACAAACATCACAATAGGCCTTGGAATGATTTGCATCGTGGTTGTTCATTCCTCATAGCATGGCCCACCTAACTATTGAATTGGTTTGATTTTTCTTTCATCACGCCATAAATTGGGTTGGTTAGAGGGATGAACGGTGTGGATCACATATAAACATCAAGATGGAGGCCATAGTGGGCCCCCAACGTTCTTTGGCCAAAAGGAGTCTTAGTAACGTCCTTCTCTGGACGTTGTGTCCAGAGAGGGCTTTAGCTCTCCAAAGTATATATATTGCTATATATCTATTATTTTTTAAAAAAAATATATGGTGTGATGTATGTGGGGGGATTTAATCTCCTTAGTGTGGTCCACCTCTGGATGTTTTTGTTCTACGTAAACATCACGGTGGACCCACGATTCAGGTCAGGCTGATATTTATGTATTCCCTTCGTCTAGGTCTTTGTGACCGTTAGAGTAGGATGGATGGCTGATGAACACCATGGTGGAGCCATAGACAGTGGGTCCCTAAAAGGTACTAAATCAAGCTAATCCTTGTTCTTTCCTCTTCATCCATGCCATCAAATGACAGGGAGCTCTAGATGGCATATGTTTCCTCAAAGCGGGGCCCACATCTATGGTTCACCTTGATTCATCACCAATAAAGAAAATGAGAAAATCAAAGGGAATGAAAGGTGGAGGGGTGTACCTACTTCGATCTCCTCGTTCAATGGTTGATATTGATGGTTGAAGTGAATGAATGGTTGAGATGGAGGGGAGGTTGATGAAGATGGCCCACTCCTCTCTCTCTCTCTCTCTCTCTCTCTCTCTCTCTCTCTCTCTCTCTCTCTCCCACACACACACACACACACACACACACACACACTTAGTGAGGGCGTGGATGGCAAATGAAGGAAGAAGAAAGGAAGGATGGAAGGAGAGAAACGTCTCTCCCTCCCTAGCTATATACCATTTCATCTCACTTTTTTTTTTTTTTTAGTTGAATGAAGGAATGGAGGGGGAAGGGGTGACATGGGAGAGGAGTGGTAAGGCATGGGTTGCGATGCTAGTCACCATTACCCCTTTTTTTATATTATTTATTTTATTAATTTTTTTTATTTATTTCTTTATTTTCATCATTATTATATATTATTACTTTTTATTTATTTTTTAGTAGTAATTATTGTAATCATGTCAAGGAGAGGGAGATGATTGCCTAGGAGACTGTGGAGTGGGTCCTACATGGGTGGGCCCACGCAGGTGGACCACACGCAAACTGCATGGTTTATAAGGTTTCGATCAAATGGGCATATCTGCGCGCTCAGGTCTTAGATTGACGCATCGTTTTCTCCATTGCGACTGCAACGATGATGCGGTTGACATGAAAGAGTTTTCGAGGTATTGAGGCATCAGTCATTTGGGTACAAACTACGCACGGCCAGTTCGGGAGCTGCTAGGGGCGCTAAATGTCGCACACACATTGACGAAAGGGGTATGGAAGGGTTAGGGCATTACATATACACATATACTTTAAATTCTCGTGATAACGCCCGAGTACAGAAAGGCATGGGGTGTTACAATCTACCCCCCTAAAAGAAAATTTCGTCCTCGAAATTTCTAATCATAAACACGCCATCAAACTCATAATACAAAAAGCCAACTATGCATATTATCAAACTTATATTAAACAATCATTTATCAAATAAATGAGGATATTGCTTGCGAATAACAGCCTGATGCTTGGGTGCTAAGTTAAAGTCTCTAAGTTTATCAAATGGGATTACTATTTAGGATAAGTTCTCAAGCCGAGAATCCTAGATTCTCATCTCTCAGTTCATTCAAAACGGGATCCTAATTCAGTCAAAGTTCTCAATCAAACAAAGAGGGAAGCATATTCTTTTATGTTCCTCACGACTAGACTTGCCAGCAAGTCGTCCCGAATGTTATGCTTCGAATATACTCTGAGCCTATAATCTCCTACATTAATGCCCCAAAATTATTAACAAGATAACCTAAGTTTAGTAAGGCGTATATAAATTTCATACCCTAGGACCTAGCAGAAATCTAAAACCTAGGCGCTTATACGTATGTAGTATATAACTGACTGTTTGAACTAGGGTTATTACGGTCTACCCCCCTCCAAAGAACTCTTAGTGTTTAACACACATGGAAGAACGGTTATAATATGTCTGAGCCTGATACATTGATCTTCTACCTAGCCAGGGTAGTGAGTTCATTTGTATCATTTCTTAATCCTAGTGAATCTTGGTCTTCTGCTTGGCTAGAGCATTGAGTCCATTGGTAATCGCTAGGATTTAGAATTTGGATCAAACCGCGTGTACTTCGCTTAAATATGGTTCCGTAAATCCATGATCCTGATAATTCTATCCTTCTGGGAAATATCATATAGTTTTTCAATTTTATAAGAAAAATGACCGGATCCATGAGGAATAAACCTAAATGGCTCATCATACTTCCGCTACGTACTCTGATTATTTGATGAACTATTTTACTCGAATTACCATAAAGTTCTACAGGTTGCTAAGATTGATGCTAACACAGTCAGCTAACTACGAGATCTTAATTGCAAAGTTACTCTTCTTAACCAGATTCCTAATCCAGTTATAGTGCTTTGTGTAAGGTCAAATCATTTACTAGTTACTTACTGCACCACTATTCGTTAGATATCAATGATGCTACTCTTAGGTCTAGAACGTAATTTTGTGGGCAATGATTTTCCCACGGAACCTAAGTTTTGTTTCTAAGTTCAAATGATTATCTTGGCGGTTTTAAGGGAGCCCAAGTTTGTGTCTCTAATTCACAATACACCCTAAGTCTAAGGGAATTTTACCTAAGTTCAACTCTCTAATTTCATCACCCTACTTGAGACATCCGTATTTTGTAAAGCTTCTTTTTCCCAAGGCCTGGTTTACCATCAATCCACTGTGATACCAACTGTAATGCCCCGGATTTTTGCAACCCAAGTTCTAAACTCGTGAACCAAAAACCCGGGGCGTAAGCCTATGAAGAAAACTCACATTTCCTTCCATTTCCAAGGATCATTCCAAAAAGGGCGTTCACAGTGGAAAAATAAAACCATGCACATAGGAAAGATATAACATATACGACAATAAGTCTAAGTGGTGCCCATAAAGATTATACAAACCAAATGTGTCGACATCTATTCCGAGATACAGAAAGGAAACAATCTAAATATATCCAACGTAAATTAGAATACAGTAATGAAATAATTCTCAATCATAAACCGATTTAAATAACTATTGTCAAAATGTAAAGACATTCAGCTCTACTTTGGACAAACGCAATGCATTGTCGTCCCCAATCTCATCATCTTGCTCCTCCCCAATAGTACCTGTATATTGTTCAAATCATCTACACCAACTATAAGTTGAAATATAACAGCATAAGTTGCTAGCTCAATGTGAGGTCCCCTCAAGATTACACAATGTTTCCATCGGATTTGCTAACGGGATCCTCTAGACGTTCACCTCCCTTCAAGGCAGCTTCCCTTCAAACCTAAGGAATACAAAGAGAAAACTAAGTGTGGCCAGCGTCTGGCGGTTAGCCCTCCGAAGCTTAAGTCAGATGGGATGCGGTTGTAAAGGAAAACAGCAGGATCTGAGCTTAAAGATTGTGTACCTTTATTCACTTGTGGAGTCATCTATTTATACAGATCCAGATGATCCAGTCTATTACGTAAGACGTTAAGATTGCTGCTAATTTCCTGGGATAAAATATTTATCCTATTAATCCCTAAATAAGGAGATGGCCTACTCCAGTTAAACATCTGTTTGATCACGTTCCTTGATGGTGATCCCCTAAGATCCGGAGCCACGAACAAAGATAAGCCTAAAACCGGCCTATACGGGTTGCTGGAACTAAAAAGGCGGGGGATGTTCGAGCTCGGGGGTAACTACTCGCATATTGAGGTGCAACCCCTATCAACGACCACGAGCCGAGATGCTAGCATATTCGGGGGTGTATACCGTACTTTCACGATATGTGAGCCTTGACCATGAGGGCTCGATGGTTCGGGAGATGCATACCGCACCTTCACGATATACGAGCCTCGACCATGAGGGCTCGATGGTTCAGGAGATGCATACCGCACCTTCACGATATACGAGCCTCGAACATGAGGGCTCGTAGGTTAAACACCACTAAAAAGGCGCTCGTGGGCCTCAAGCCTTCGCTATCTTCGACCATCACTTTTTGGCTATAACAGATGCCCCCCAAGTCCTTGCCGTCAAGGAGTCTAAGGGAAGGACTTGCTTACTAGCACGCATGACCGCCTAATGCTTTTCTCGGAGATCAAGTCGTACATGATTGGACTGTCATTAATGAGCGCCAGCTTTCCGCAGCTTTTCGACAGAGAGGAAATAAAGAGGCGCCCGCCACGTATCTATGGAATTAATGACCATGCCCGTTTGACTGTTGTGCCAAACGAATGATCGCCACGTGTCACCAAATCTTATGGAATGATTGCTTATAAATATACAGAGCCTGCAAAACTTTCAAAATTTCATCCGAAGTTTACGAAAATCCTCTTCTCTTCTTGCTTCCTTCTTCCCTCTGGTGTCTTATCCTTCTCTGGTGTAACTCCGTTCCTTCGATTTCCTCTGTTATAATTTCACCTTTCTTCTTTTTCTTCAAAGCATTAGCCCTCTTTCCTCCCCCCCTTTTTTTTATCTTAAGAACCATGGCGGGAGATTCTGATGAGGAGACCGCCCCTCTGGGGGATGCTACTCCGGACTCTTCTTCCTCCAACAATGTGAGGGTTCCGGCCGGCAGATACTCTGCGTCCGGGTATCCCTCCATAATGACGGAGGAACGGCTGAGAGAGTTACGGGAAAAATACTGAGTTCCCGACTCAGTTATTTTCGATTGCCCGGAGAGGAAGAAACTTCGGACTCACCTCCCCCTAGTTGCGTAGCCCTTTACGATTATCTATTCATTCTTGGAGTACGCCTTCCCCTTCACCCCTTTATTCACGACGTACTCTGGACTTACAAGATTGCCCCCGGGCAACTAATTGTAAACAGTTGGAGAGTAGTCTTAAGCTCTTTCATTCTTTAGGCGCAAGCCGGTAACGAAGACTTAACCGTGGAAGAGTTCCTCCGAATGTACCAGCTCAAGAGAGCTCCCTCCAGCGAAGGTTGGTATTACATATGTTACTTGCACCGGGATAATTTTGTTTTGGGAAAACCCTCTTCGAATTACCCCGGATGAAGGAAACTCTAGTTTTATGCTTCCGGGAGCTGGGAGTCTAAGACGGGGTCCACCTCTGGGGGCCATAACGTGAGCCGATTTTTCGGCGAAGGTGGACGAAGCTTCACTCTGCCTTGATTTGTAACCAAACTTTAGAACTTCCGTTTTACTGACTCATGCTCGCATTTGCAGGTATTCCGACCGTGGGGAAACCAAGCCTGAAGGGGGAATTCACGAGAAGATTGTGAAGGTTTACAAGTTACCCGCTTCTGACAGGCACATCGAGGCTTGTCTATCAGCCTCCCGACTCGCAGCTACCAGGTTGATATCTCGCGAGGAGGTCACGATGAGGAATGTGGGGGAGAAGAGAGGGTTGCTTCTTCGCTTGAAGGGAACCGGCTCGAAGAGACAGAAGAAAACATCTGTCGGTCCCTCTCACTCGTCTAATCGGTCGGGTGAGACTGCCCAAACTCCACAACCGCATGAACCCCTTCCTGACACTACGGCAGCTGCGCCAATGGCTTCTGCACGGTGGTTCCTCCCGAACCACTGGTTATTGCCATTATTGACAACTCCCCAAGGAACAATGGGGCGGGGTCGAGTTGCCCCCCAGCTGAAGAACCTCGCGAGCCAGAAGGTGCTCGCGAGTTGATTCTTGCTCACGAGCAGACCGTTGCTCAAGATGCGAGTCCAGCTGGGCTAGTCGTAGCCCAGCCCACCAGAGTTGGGACATTCATCGTCCCCAGCCACCTACACCCAATCTATAAATTTCTCTTTGATAACATCTCCCCCAAAACCTTTGGTGCCCTCCCCGAACCAAGTCCTGAAGACCTCTCTTGATGCGGGAGTGAGGATGGTCCAGGTAAAAAGTGCTCTGATTTGACCCTGTTTTTTGCTTTCTTCGTTGTCTCTTGAATGCTTATCTCATAGTCTTCCTTCTTTTGTGCAGGGCTTAGATCTCATCATACGGACGAGGCGTGATACCCTCGCCGCCCGCCGTATTATAGATGAGGCTGAGGGGAAGAGGGTTGCCCTGGAGAAGGCGGTCCACGGGAGGGATCAGGTCATTAAGTCTCACGAGACCTTGATCGCGAAGATGACTGAGGAAAGGAAAATCCTCATCGAAAAGGTCCAGGTCCTGACTAATAGATATCAGGCCTTGGATTCGAACTTCGCCAAGCTCGCGGAGATGAAGGAGAAGGTAGAGAGAGAAAGAGAGATCTTCCGTGAAGATAAGATCTCGCTGGAGGAGCAGCTCGCAGAAAGCAGGTCGCGGATAAAGGGAGTTAGCGACAATCTAGAGAAAGAGCGCTCCATCCTTGCGTAGCTTAAGGACAACTCAATCCATTGGGAGGAAGAGAGAGTGGACCTCGTTAAGATTCTCTTCGAAGAAGGGGCCCGAGCTATCATGGAGTTTCGGACTTCGCAGCTGTACGATGATGAAAGATACGAGTCGTACGATGCTGGTCGCAACTCGCCCTGTGGGTGGTGCAGCGAATGTCTCCATCTTTCGACATGGGAGAGTTCGAGAAGGTCGCAGCTATCGTAGCTGCAGAGGAAAGAGCGGCTGCGGAGAACGAGGTCACTGAGGTTACTCAAGCGGGAGGGGTCTAGGAAGTGGGCCCTGAGGCTGAGAGTACCGCTCCTCCCCCGACCGACGCGCAAGGATGATCATCTCCTTTGTTCTCTTTATCTATCTTATGTAAAAGTTTTCATTTTCCATTTTGTAAGCAACTTGACTTTTTTAGTCAATGAAATGAATGAGAAAAACCTTTTTTTTCTCCTTCTTTTGCCTTTCACTTGTCGTGTGCTGAATGCCTAATTGATTAACTCATGAAGCAATGAGTTAGGCTCAATCCGGGGGTCTTGTCGACCATGTCCGCGTAGAGATAGACTGATCTATCGATTGAGGCTTTGATTCTACCAAGGGCAGAAGATTGGCCAAGAGAATGTATGTATTCCCTTCGGGGCTATTCGGGTTCAATCAAATGGAGTAGCGACCAAAAGACAATCCAACGTTATTTGAATATCATTCAAACTTACATCGAATTAAGAAAAATATCGGAGTAGATGCTCCACGTTCCAAGGGCGACGTAAGGGCCTCCCTTGCATATCTTCGAGATAATAGGTACCTGGTCGCACGATTTTGATAACTCGGTACGGGCCTTCCCAATTTGGATCCAACAAACGAGCAGGAATTCTGAGGTTCTGTCTAAGGACCAAATCGCCGAGCTGGAAAGCCCTGGGTCAGACCTTGGCATTACGATAGCGAGAAATACGCTGTTGATAAGCTGCTGCTCGAAGTTGGGAGGCGTCCCTTCTTTCTTCCAAGATATTGAGATGAAACCTCAACCCATCTTGGTTATTCGTGGAATCGTACTGCTCGATTCAATACGAGGGGACTTGGACTTCGACTGGGATGACTACCTCGGTGCCGAAAGCTAAAGAGAAAGGAGTTTCTCCAGTTGACGTGCGAGTCGTAGTTCTATAGGCCCATAAGACCTCGGGTAGAAGCTCTGGCCACATGCCTTGATATTCATCGAGCTTAGTCTTCAGATAATGTTTGATGATCTTGTTAACTGCTTCAACTTCCCATTAGCCTGAGGATGATATGGGGAGGTACGAATACTTCGTATCTTCCATTTTTCGCAAAACTCTGAGAACGCGGCGTTGTCGAACTGCTTTCCATTGTCGGTGATTATAGTATGGGGAAGCCCATAGCGACATATGATGTTTCTCCATATGAACTTTGTGGTCTGTTTTTCGGTGATTGTGTTAATGGCTCTGCCTCAGCCCATTTGGTGAAATAATTGACTGCTACAATTGCAAACCTGTTCTGTCCTTTCCCAGTGGGCAGTGGTCCAATGATATGACTCCCCATTGGGCGAAGGGCCAGGGGCCATTCATCGGCGTCATCTGCTCAGATGGCACGTGAGGTATTGGAGAATAACGTTGGCATTTGTCACATTTTTTGAAAAATTCGATTGCGTCCGCCTTCATAGTGAGCCAATAGTACCCTTGCCTCATTACTTTATATGCTAAAGAGCGTCCCTTAAGATGGTTACCACATGCCCCCTGGTGTATTTCATCGAGAACGCGATGTGCTTCTTCTGGATGAAGACAGCTTAAGTATGGTAAAGTAAAGCTCTTATGCAATAGCGTTCCGTTTAGTAGGGTATACCTGGCAGCACGATGACGAATTTGCCGTGCGGATTTCTTATCATCTGGGAGCTGTCCATCTTTGAGATAAAGGACGATGGGGTCCATCCAACATGGAGAGGAATATATTATGACCACTTGCTCGGGGGTCGTTTGACAAGTACTCGGAGCATGAAGATGCTCGATGGGAACAGATTGCAGTAATTCAGATTCTAGCGCAGAGGCTAACTTAGCCAACGAATCTGCGAGTTTGTTCTTCTCACGAGGGATATGAATTATTTCATATGTCTTCAGCTTCGCGAGCAAGATAAGTACTCGGGATTTGTATAAAGCCATCCACTCTTCTTTCGCCTCGAATTCACCGAGTACTTGATTGACTATGAGCTGAGAGTCACTATGAATAAGTAAACTCTAAATCGAGAGAACATTCGCTAATTCGAGGCCGACGATCAAAGCCTCATATTCTGCTTTATTGTTCGAGACGTGAGTGTCAAATCGTAAAGCATATTGAAAATGCTACCCGTCAGGAGCAATTAGAATTAATCTGGCTCCGCTACCGGTGGCCCGCGAAGACCCATCCACAAAGAGCGACCAGGGGGTCTGTTCGCTGGTCGTAGAGTTATCGCTGGAGGAAGAATATGTGAATTCAGCAATGAAATCGGCCACGGCTTGACCCTTAATGGCTGTTCTTGGGCAGAACGATATATCATGCTCGCTGATCTCAATCGCCCATTTAGTTAATCGCCCTGAAACTTCAGGTTTTTGAAGGACCTGTCTTAACGGATGATTTGTTGGCACCAATATAGCGTGGGCTTGGAAATAGGGTCGCAATTTTTGAGCGGTAGTAACTAAGGTGAGGGCTAATTTCTCCATATCAGAATATCGAGTTTCGGCATCCACCATTGCTCGACTAATATAATAAATGGGCCTTTGTACCCCGGAATCTTCTCTTATTAATGCGGCACTAACGGTCGTAGAAGACACAAATAAATAAAGAAGAAGCTGCTCGTTTACAATAGGTTTCGATAAAATGGGAGGTGCACTCATATATTGCTTCAGTTGTTGAAATGCTTCTTCGCACTGCAGAGTCCACACCCAGTCGGCTTTAGCGGTAGCTCGAAGGAGCTTAAAGAAAGGTAAGCACTTATCAGAGGCATGCAAAATAAACTTGTTCAATGATGCAATGCGACCAGCCAGACGTTGGACATCTTTGAGAGTGGACGGAGACTTCATTTCGATCAAAGCCTTTATTTTCTTGGGATTCGCCTCGATTCCTCGTTGGCCGACCGTAAACCCAAGAAATTTTCTCGCGGACGCCCCGAATGCACATTTTTCTGGATTTAGCTTCATCTGATACTTCCTCATTAAGTCGAAGGCTTCTCGAAGATCTGCAAGGTGGTCATTTTCTACGACGCTTTTCACGAGCATGTCGTCGACATAAACTTCCATATTCCTACCGATTTGCGTGGTGAATATTTTATTGACCGGGTGCTGATAGGTGGCTCCTGCGTTCTTAAGACCAAAAGGCATTACCTGGTAACAATATAGGTTGCGGTCAATAATGAAGGCAGTGTGTTGACTATCGGGCGGGTGCATCATAATTTGGTTATAACCAGAATAAGTGTCCATAAAACTGAGCAGGGCATGCCCCACCATTGAATCAACCAATTAGTCAATACGCGGAGTCGGATACTATCTTTCGAACATGCTTTGTTCAGATCAGAGTAGTCAACGCACATTCTCCACTTGCCATTAGCTTTTTGAACGAAGACCACGCTCGCGACCCATTCCGAGTAGTCAACTTCCTTTATGAAATTGACGGTCAGCAGCTTCTCGACTTCGATTTTAATCACCATTTGTCTTTCTGCGATGAAGGCACGTCGACGCTGGTGAACAGGTCTGTGCTTCGGATCAACATTCAACCAATGTACTATGATGCTGGGGTCGATACCTAGCATATCATTATGGGACCAAGAAAATACATCTTGATATTCGGTGAGAAAACAAACCAGATTTTCATGAAAGACATTGCTTAAAGAAGATCCAACGTAGACCTTTTTGGACGAATTTCCTTCAGATAAGTGGATTACGACTGTTTCTTCCCTTGGAGTACCTGATTGAAGAATGCTCTCTCTCGAGTCCAACATTGTAGCTATCGGAGGATCTGGTGAATCTCTTGTAACCATCATAACCGGTGTTGCCTGGGCCTTCTTTCGATCTTGTACGACGATTTCGTAACATGTTCGTGCTTCCTTTTGATTCCCTCGTACAACCCCGACTCCGTTTGGAGTAGGGAATTTGATGCATAGGTACAGGGGGTGTAAAGCGGCCCCTATCTTGTTGAGCGAAAGTCGACCCAAAATAGCGTTATATGCTGATCTCCGATCTACCACGAGAAAATTAACGAAGATAGTAGTTTTGCTGGGCTTTCTCCGAAGGTGACTGGAAGGTCGATGCTTCCTTCCGATGTTACCACTTCGCCCCCGAAGCCGACGAGGGGAGTTGAGACCGGTTTGAGTAGGCTCTTGGCGAGTGTCATTTTATTGAAAACTTCTAGGTAGAGAATATCAGCGGAGCTACCTGTATCCAACATAATACGATGGGTTAAATAATTTGATACCTTTAATGCGACCACAATGGAATCCTCGTAAGGGAAATGAATCCCTTCTACATCTTCAAGAGAAAAAGTGATCGGATGATAGGCAGGATTCGATGCATCGGGCGTTTTTTCCAACCAATAAATATGCTGGGGCTTCTGAGACGCTTTGCAAGTGTATGCTTTTCTTAATGCTTAAGAATCTCCTCCGCAAGCCGGTCCTCCAACAATGGTCCGGATCACACCAGTGGGCTTAGCGTCTTCTTGCGAAATATGATGTTGAGGTAACTTCTTCCGGTGTGGTAGGGCTTCCATCCTTTTTTGTGACCGATCTTGCCGAGCTACGTAATCCCGGAGATGACCTTTCCGAATAAGAGCTTCGATGTGATCTTTCAGAGATATACAATCTTAGGTGTTGTGCCCATGGTCCTTATGAAAATAGCAGAATTTTCTCTTATCTCTTTTTTCAGGATCGGACTTGATCTTTGACGGTTATTTCACATAAGGCTTGCGCTTGATCTCCATTAATACTTTCTCAGGAGATTGGTTAAGAGGTGTATAATTATGATATTTACCAAAGTAGGGCTTCTTAGGGGAACGATCCCATCGATCACGCCGATATTTTTTATCAGAATGAGTGATATCCTCAGTCTTACGCTTCTTGCCCTGTATACCGTGACTTACCAAAGCGACTTCATCCGCATTGATGTATTTCTGAGCCTTTGCTTGGAATTCCGCCATAGTTTTAGGAGGGTTCTTGTCCAGGGCGAACCGGAATTTTTCGCTCGTAATTTCGGCTATAAGGGCAGTGAGGCCTTTATCTTCGGTATACCCTTCAGTTTGGACGGCTTCTGCAGTGAACCGAACTGTGAACTCCTTAATCGTCTCCCAATGCTGTTGCTTCAAGTCCATTAAGTGAGATGCCAGCTTTTTGGTACGGATGCTCCCCATGAATTGAGAAAGGAAGAGCTCTTGAGAGAAGGACTCGATGAATCGATGTTTTAGGCCCCGGAACCATGTACACGCTGCATCCTTTAGGGTTAAGGAAAAAGCCCTACACATAATTTCTGAACCGTGCCCTTCCAGCTCCATAAGAGATTTATACGTCTCCAGGTGTTCGAGAGGATCGCTAGTGCCTATATACGGAGTGATGATAGGCGTGCGGTATTTCTTAGGCAAAGGTGCCTCTACGACCTCGCAGGTGAAGGGAGATTCGGATCAATGGATTGACACAACAACAATAGGTGGTAGATTAGTCCGATATCGCTGTTCCATATCATCGAAGCGATCTTGGATTCTTTTGAGATCTCCTTCCCACGGTAAGGTGCAGCTTGAAGTTTCTACGGCAAACCCCTGAGATTGCTGTTGCCGGGAGGCACTGGAGTGTATAGAATGTGGAGGGGGTACCGGGACTTGATTGCAAAGTGGCATATGATTTGAAGGAGGAGGAATTGGCTGGGTTCGCGGCTCGCCTGTAGAATGTCTGGAAGCTACTGGTATAGGTTGCACCGGCGGCCCTTCTGGAGGTTGTTGTTGTTGTGGTTCCGGAAAATTCTGATCAAACCGATTAGATAAGGTCTGAAGCCCGGCTTTGAGAGTTAAGAGTGTGTTTTAGAGGAAATACGTAACGTCCTCTTGATTGCCTGATACGTCGAAAAATGGGTTTTGTGATAGCACATTAGACTCTCCCTGGGGGATGCCCGTCGAAGCAGTCTAAGGGAGGTTTGGCGCCGGTTCGGTAAGGTCAGGCGGAGGTAACGTCTATCTTGAAGTGAAAGGATGAACCGTCTTTTTGGGAGGCATGTTGGGAGATCACAATCAGTGATTAGAATGGCTAATCCTGACGACCCTTCCCACAGACAGCGCCAATCTGTTTCTGTCGGATTTGGTAACAGGATCCTCCAGACGTTCGCCTCCCTTCAAGGCAGCTTCCCTTCAAACCTGAAGGAATACAAAGAGAAAACTAAGGGTGGCCAGCGTCCGGCGGTTAGCCCTCCGAAGCTTAGGTCAGATGGGATGCGGTTGTAAAGGAAAACAGCAGGATCTGAGCTTAGAGATTGTGTACCTTTATTCACTTATGGAGTCATCTATTTATATAGATCCAGATGATCCAGTCTGTTACGCAAGACGTTAAGATTGTTGCTAATTTCCCAGGATAAAATGTTTATCCTATTAATCCCTAAATAAGGAGATTGCCTACTCTAGTTAAACATCTGATTGATCACGTTCCTTGATGGTGATCCCCTGAGATTCGGAGCCACGAACAAAGATAAGCCTAAAACCGGCCTATACGGGCTGCTGGAACTAAAAAGGCGGGGGATGTTCAGGCTCGGGGGTAACTACTCGCATATTGAGGTGCAGCCCCTTTCAACGACCACAAGCTGAGATGCTAGCATATTCGAAGGTGTATATCATACTTTCACTATATGCGAGCCTCGACCATGAGGGCTCGATGGTTCGGGAGATGCATACTGCAGCTTCACGATATGCGAGCCTCGACCATGAGGGCTCGATGGTTCGGGAGATGCATACCGCACCTTCATGATATGCGAGCCTCGACCATGAGGGCTCGTAGGTTAAACACCACTAAAAAGGCACTCGCGGGCCTCGAGCCTTCGCTATCTTCGACCACCGCTTTTTGGCGATAACACACACCAACACCTTAATCAAGAAGAACAAAAAAAATACAAAACATCCATGATGCAGGCTTTCTTAAATGCATGAATGCATGCACATGTCCCTCAGCCTAGGGATGCACATCCAGCTGGAAAATGTGGTCTGGAAGTCGCTAAGGACAAACATCAGTCCTACAATGCAAATTCATCAATCGGTGATCCTCAAGTCACTAAGGACACACATCGGCCTCACCCAGTGGTCTGGAAGTCACTAAGGACACACATCAGCCCCACAATGTCACAAGTGGTCATCACCAGCAAAAATACCAAAGTTACGTGCTATCAGTGAATGACACACTCTATGGTAGTCTAGAGCCAGCGAAAATACCTAGAGGGTACGTGCTCTCAGCAACCAGACCACCCGACGGTAATATGGCTTGTCACCACACGTCCCGTCTGTGCCATGATATGCATGATTAAACCAACCATTATTATTCCAATGTACAACCAAACCAATTATGACATTCCCTTATATTTAGTGGCCTTTCATCACAATAATTCTCCAAAATATTTCCACATGAGTCCAACTAGGGACATAATCAAGATCTCGTCTCATTTAACATTTAGTCCAACAATTCCATCTAAGGACACCATCAGGAATCTTTCCAATAAATCGCTTCCAAAGGCCACCAATTTAAGGTCCCATCAAATATAGGTGATCCCGACCATTCAAATTCACATTCCACTTTCATATTCTAAACATGAGGAATGAAAATGACAATTCCAAAATTTATAAATAATTCACAGTTACAAAGAAATTCACGTATAGCAAGACTAAACATATGATTTATGGTAAAATCAACAGCAAAGGTAATCATGAGACAGTAAAATTTTCAGTCATATATGAATAAAACTATTACTTAATTAACATGAAGGCGGGAAAAATCAAGGGGAGGAATCATCACTTTAAGAATCGAAGCATCTACCAATGTTGCTTGAAACATGTGCAAGCGTGCTAGAATTCGACCCTACCATGTTTTAGACAATTTATGCAGTTAGATTGTCATATCCCATAATTCATACGGTTAGGATCAACCCTAGAGAAGTGGCTCTAGAATTTTAGGGAGTTGGTCTATAAAATCTAGTTTCAAGGTTTAGCGTTTAAATGACCTATTTAATACTTTATGAAGGTGGTGGATCCCATGGATGTGGCCCCACGTAGATTTCTAATTAAACATACTTTAAATGCATAAATGGTTTTGGGCTATGTTTGGGTCCAATTCGTGATCACAAGCGGCCAGCTTTTGGAGAAATCAAATGACCACTTGACAGACCAATCTGTGGTCTTCAAAACTCATAAGACATATCTCTTTGTTTGCATGTATACAATTTTTAACAAAGGTCCAAACATGGGTACCTGGAGTTGTGCAGAAATGGTAGTGCAGAAATGATTTTGGTCAAACTACAACTTTGGCCGACCCCATTTTGGAACTTAATTTCTCATCATGCGAGGTCCGCTTTGGCCCAGGTAAAATGTCATCGTTGTAGCCACACATACCGTATAAAAGGTCCAAATGGTGGTCTCGACATTGCTCGCACATGGGGCCCATAGGGGACACACAAACATGGCCTAAAACACTAAAATCCAACGTAGATTTTTAAAATAGAAATGGGCAGCAAGCACAAATGTGCATGAAACATAGATCAAAGGTGGGTCTCATCTAGTTGAGCCACATTATCAAGAACTGTCAACCCTTCAATGAGGTGCCAAAATAGGTGAACTGCGTAGATAAACTATATACATCAAGGTGGACCCTACAAGCTGGGCCTTGTGAATGTTTCAATGGTGGACATCACTATCCCCACTGTTTTCTGTGGTGTGGCCCACCTGAGACTTGGACATGCCTCATTCTTGGGCCCATGTCCTAAAATGATCTGGCAAAGTAGATGAACAGTTTGGATAAAAGCAATACATCATGGTGGGGTCCCCGAGTGGGGCCCCCTGGTTAATGCTTAAAGGGGCTTCCGCCCTCACGCAACTGGGCAGCAGCGTCCTCTGGACACTGTTTGCTGCAACCTCCCTTTTTTTAACTTTTATTTTTGTTTTTCTTGGTCGGGTGGGGTCCACATGGAAGATCTAATCCATCCATCGGGTTGGCCAGATCATTATGGGTCAAATGAGTCCCAATAAGGACGGGTTAAGAGGAAAACAAACATCACAATAGGCCTTGGAATGATTTGCACCGTGGAAGTTCATTCCTCATAGCACGGCCCACCTGACTATTGGATTGGTCTGATTTTTTTTCATCACACCATAAATTGGGCTGGTTAAAGGGATGAACTGGTGCAGATCACATATAAACATCAAGGTGGAGGCCATAGTGGTCCCCCAACGTTCTTTGGCCAAAAGGAGTCTAGTAACGTCCTTCTCTGGACATTGTGTCCAGAGAGGGCTTTACCTCTCCAAAGTATATATATCGCTATATATCTATTTTTTTTTAATATATGGTGTGATGTATGTGGGGGGATTTAATCTCCTTAGTGTGGTCCACCATCTGGACGGTTTTGATCTACGTAAACATCACGGTGGACCAACGATCCAGGTCAGGCTAATATTTATGTATTCCCTTCGTCTAGGTCTTTGTGACCGTTAGAGTAGGATGGATGGTTGATGAACACCATGGTGGAGCCATAGACAGTGGGCCCTTAAAAGGTACCAAATCAAGCTAATCCTTGTTCTTTCCTCTTCATCCATGCCATCAAATGACAGGAAGCTCTAGATGGCATACGTCTTCCTCAAAGAGGGGCCCACATCTATGGTTCACCTTGATTCATCACCAATAAAGAAAATGAGGAAATCAAAGGGAATGAAAGGTGGAGGGGTGTACCTACTTCGATCTCCTCGTTCAATGGTCGATATTGATGGTTAAAGTGAATGAATGGTTGAGATGGAGGGGAGGTTGATGAAGATGGCCCACTCCTCTCTCTCTCTCTCTCTCTCTCTCTCTCTCTCTCACACACACACACACACACACACACAAACACACACACTTAGTGAGGGCATGGATGACAGATGAAGGAAGAAGAAAGGAAGGATGGAAGGAGAGAAATGTCTCTCCCTCCCTAACTATATACCATTTCATCTCACTTTTTTTTGTGTTAAATGAAGGATGGAGGGGGAAGGGGTGACGTGGGAGAGAAGTGGTGAGGCATTGAGATGCTAGTCATCATTACCCCTTTCTTTTATATTATTTATTTTATTAATTTGTTTTATTTATTTCTTTATTTTCATCATTATTATATATTATTACTTTTTATTTATTTTTTTAGTAATTATTGTAATCATGTCAAGGAGAGGGAGATGATTGCCTAGGAGACTGTGGAGTGGGTCCTACATGGGTGGGCCCACGCAGGTGGACCACACGCAAACTGCATGGTTTATAAGGTTTCGATCAAATGGGCATATCTTCGCGCTCAAGTCTTAAATTGACACATCGTTTTCTCCATTGCGACCGTAACGACGATGCGGTCGACATGAAAGAGGTCTCGAGGTATTGAGGCTTCAGTCATTTGGGTGCAAACTACGCACGGCCAGTTTGGGGGCTGCTAGGGGAGCCAAACGTCGCACACACATTGACGAAAGAGGTATGGAAGGGTCAGGGAATTACATATACACATATACTTTGTATTCTCGTGATAATACCTGAGTACAGAAAAGTATGGGGTGTTACATATGTCCCTGATAATGAACAAAATTTCATCATCTCCTTTTGTTATAATCAAGCGGTGGTGGTCATTTTTTCGCCAAAAATTCTGCAGTGTGGTTTTTATTGGTCCAAGTTATTTAAGGACGCTCACGAGTTCTGCAAAGCATGCGAGCGCTGTCAAAATCTAGGAGGATTGTCCCATCGAAATATGATGCCTTTGACCCCAATTCAACATCTTGAAGTCTTTGACTGTTGGGGCATCGATTTCATGAGACCATTCCCCTCATCTTTTGGACATGTCTACATGTTGCTTGCCATAGACTGTGTCCAATTGGATAGAAGTTATTCCATGTAGAACTAACGATCATCGTACAGTTCTAAAGTTTCTTAAAGAAAATATAATATCTAGATTTGGAACGCCTCGAGCCATCATAAGTGATGGTAGTTCTCACTTTTGTAATAAGCCCTTTGAAGCCTTAATGAGGAAATATGGCATTAGGCATAAAGTGAGTACCCCTTACCACCCACAGACAAATGGGCAAGCTGAAATTTCCAATAGGGAAATCAAACAGATTTTGAAAAAGACGGATGAGACCGGATTGCAAAGATTGGTCACTAAGATTAGATGATGCTCTTTGGGCTCATCGTACCGCGTACAAGACCCCCATTGGAATGTCCTCCTATAGACTTATTTATGACAAAGCTTGTCACTTGCCTATAGAGATTGAACACAAAGCCTATTGGGCAATTCGGGCATTGAACTTTGACGTTGACAAGGCTAGCTCGCTTCACAAACTCCAATTAAATGACCTTGATGAGATCCGAAACGATGCTTATGAGAACTCAAGGATTTACAAGAGTAGAATGAAGGCCTTTCATAACAAACACATCTTCAGGAAATCTTTCTATAAAGGTCAGAAAGTGCTCTTGTATAATTCCCGACTTCATCTTTTTTCGAAAAAGTTGAGATCTCGATGGACCGGCCCATATATTGTTAAAGAAGTTTTTTCTCATGGGGTTGTCGAGATAAAGAATGCAGCAAATGGTAACTGTTTTGAAGTGAATGGTCAACACTTTAAACCATTTGTTGAGAAATTTGATTCAAAGGACATGTCCATCACTCTGAATGATCCTGTGTATCAGGATGATTGATCTGCTAGTCTGACGGAGGTATAGAGTAGATTAGGTTTAGTTTCTTTTTTTATTTTAAGTGCTTTCGTAGATTTTGATACCGAAGGTAGACTTACCTAATCGACTCTCTCAGGTACTATCGTTATCCCTCTCTTTTATTTTACCATTGCTCTCATGTTCATGCTCACTGCATATCTTTTTACATTGGGGACAATGCAAGATTTGGTTTGGGGGTGAGATGAGATTTTTCATCTAGCAGTTTGTGGACATTTCAAGCATCATATGTGAAAATTCCTCAAATTTTTCTGAAACTTTCAAAACTCATTTGGAAAACTTTGTTTCTATGCATTCGGGATGATACAAGTATAAGAAAAGGAGATATGAAGTGATTAATGTTGTAAGTCTTGAACTTCCTCTAATATGATGGTTTTATATGTGAATTCCCTTATTTATGTGATTGATAGAAAATTTGAACACTTTTACACCTAGTTCACATTACATGATTCTCATGGTTTGAAAGGATTATGTAGATTTGTGGATTAGCTAGACTTTGAGTTTAGGTGTGGAGGAACCAAGTCGAGTACTTTGTCCATCCTTGTTCATGGAAAAATAACGAAAGATATGGATTTCTAAAAATCCTATCTAATGGGTATGAAAAGGAAAGAAGGAAAGAAAATATGGGTATGATTGAGAATATGGTGGAAAATTCTGAAAAGGGTTACCTATTACCAACCGGGGGATGGTCTACCCGTAACCAAAGCCAGAAATGGGACGTAGTGTGAAAGCCGTTGGAAGGACGGTAAGGTAAATTCCTGTCATAGGCTTGTTGTTGATTTGTACACTTGTAGACCCATAGTTTAGTTGATCTATGAAGAAGATAATCCCGAAAACTTATGAGATGAACATTCACTATGCACACTAGGTTGAATTTGTTCAAGTTCTTCTATTATCAATCGATCAGCGGGAATTCTATATGAACACTTATTATGTTTTGAGAAGTTTAAGGTTTCAGCTTCTATCACCCAATTTCTCTGATTTTTGCACTTGTATGTATTGGAATGTATAGAAGCATAGTTTTTTAAGGAGAGTTTGGTTTTGGAGATTTGAACTTGTTTCATGCATATTTTGCTCGGGACTAGCAAAAAGCTGGTTAGGGGTGTGTTGAGCCATGAATATTACTTATTCTAACCCCTTTCATCATCACATTATGCAAGGTTTTCATGTTTAAAGACTAATCTAATACATGTTTTTGTGATTGTAGGAATGAGAGGAAGACTTCACCAATTCATGGTTAAAAGAGTCACTTTGTATGCCTTGAAGATCAAAAGAAATAAAGGACAAGAGATGGAGGAAAGATGCAATGCAATGGAGGAAGAAAAGGATAAAAAAGTCACAATTTACAGCCTGACTGGCCAGCCAAACCCTCCAGAAATACAAATTTCTCTGGAGTGATTTTGTGAAGGCCGACCTGTGGCCCGGCCAGCCGGCGTACAGGTCGGCCATGCACTTTCTAAATCATATTTCAAATATAGGCAGTCCCATTTTTTTATTTTTAGCCCCGTTTACGGGGCCCATCTTAATGATATTTGAAAATCCAACCTATCCATGTTAAAGAGAAGCTCAATGCCGAAATAACCCAAGTGGTTTTGTGTTGATTGGAGTTACAGATTGACCGTGGCGGCCAAAACAATACGAACTGTCCAGAAAGTTTACTGATGTCGCTACTCAACACTGGAATGGTCCAGGTGGCCCATCATTGATGATATGAAAAATATAATTTGACCATTTTCTAGACCACATCTATATATGAATAACCACAAAGTTTCAGGTCAAAAGGATGTGTGGTTTAATCGTACCGGTTGAAGAAAGATAGACCATCTATAAAGATTCAACTGCACAGATTTTATAAAAGGCCTAAGTGTTCTAATTTTCACACCCAATTCTGGAATTGATTTGGAAAATCTAATCTATCTATCATCTACAGGAGGAAGGTTTCTACTAGTTTTTCAAATTTGAGATCAATCCAACCTCTATACACCCCGTAGCGTTGAAAGCAAGATGACTGGTTCTGGAGGTATCCGAATTGCGCGATTTTGAGAGGCGGTTGCTGATCTGATTGGTGAGCCCATTTAAAAGATAATCTTGGAAATCTAAACCATCTATGAGGAAGATCAAATTCCAAGAAAGCTACAAATCAAATTTGAAGGCAATTCGATAATTGGTTTAAGTCGTACGAAGCGAAACAAAATCTGTTATATTGCGGTACTCTTGTTATATTATAAGAGGAGGTACTCTCTTCTATTCCAAAGTAGTCAAGGACATGGGAAGCAAGGAGTTCAAGTCCTAGCCTCCTACAGCTAGTTTTTCTCCCTTTTCTTAGTTCTAGTTCTAGTTTTAATGTGTTTTTTCTTAGTTAACCTCTTAGCAAGAGCTAGAGGTAAAATTTGTAGTTGGTTTCAATGCTTTAATTCTTTTATTTCAAGTACCATTTTCTTAATTTTGGATTTTGAACTTCTAGTTTGAATAAAACTTGAATTTTTAGATGAATTATGGGAGTTTGTGTACTTTGGACATGAGTTACTTGCAATCTCTAAGATTGTCATGATTGGGTTGTTTGAATTCAAATTGTAGTAACCCCAGAGCATGTCATAGTCTCTTGGCATGGCTGTTAATTTGATGGCTACAAGTTCAAGTTCTATGTGATGAATTAGAACTAGAAATCTGATTTTCATATTTAAGTAGGACTGTTTGTGCTTGAATGTTATATCCTCCAATTAGATGAGAGATAGAACTTTGATTCTATTGTGTTGTACTTGGATGAATGGATTAGTATTGAACTACTACAAGTGGATCCTTGATGCTCTAGTTTTTTCCAAATCTCAGATTTTCCTGTTTTATGTTAAAAATTGTTTTCCCAAACTTCTTAGATTCTAGTTATTGGAGTAGTTGGAATTGTTTACTTCTTTTCCTGTGGATCGACCTCGATCTTATCGAGAGTTATTATTACATCGCAGCCCTTGCACTTGAGGCAAGCGAACAGTGTTAGACTACCAACGTAATTTCAGAGAGGAACCTGTAAACTCCCCGGTAAGGTAGATCCAAGTTAAAACACCTAGGTTGGGAGGAACCTGATTTAACCCCCCTAATGAATACTGGTGTGCTCAAAGGGATTGAGTACTTGAACCAGGAGTGGAGTAGACCCAAAGTCGAACCACTATACATCATTGTATTCATGATTGTATTTGATCACATTTCTTATTATGCATTGTGTTTAATTGTTTAATTAGAATATATGTTAGGAACTTAATAGGTACATCCACACACACAAGATATACTTTCACTTTCTTGAGTAGACTTGAGCTTATATGATCCATTCTCATATAATCTACTTAAGTTGCATAGATTAGGTGCTTAATTAGTTTAATCTTTTGTTAATATATGTATGATTAGACTATGTAGCTTATTTCTTAAACCATATGTTAGTCTTGTGATTGAACCCACTTAGGCTTGGAAGCCGAAGTTTTATTGTTTAGTTTAAATTGTTAAATTGCATAAGTAGGCGAAAAGATTTTAAAAGGTCCTAATCACCCTCCCCCCTCTAAGACTTAGCCATAATTCTAGTTGCTCTTCTAAGTTTCTGCATGCATACATGTCCACAAGTGTAATAAAAGTGACGCAATTTCAACAAATTTTCTCTTTGGCTTTCACCAAATTATCTTCTTGAGTTATAGCTTCAAATCTTTTCGGTTCTACAACCAAAATTAGAACACTCGTAGATGTCTCTTAAACTCTTCCTTTTTCTCTGGGGCGATTAAGATGAAATACTTGAAGTTGTTGATAGAGAGCTTGATGATGTGGATGGAGTGGCTTCAGGTGAAGAAAATGGAGTTGTGGGTCTATAATCATTTTCATCATTTCTACTTCTGTTTGTTCTTCCACATCTTGAGTGCTTTTCGGCTCATCTTCTTATACAAGAATAACTTGTTCTTGTTTATTTTTCTTTTTCTAATCCCATCATGTCCTTTTATGGAACATAACATCTCGACTAATCATTAGTTTTTTCACCTCAAGGTTATATACTCGATAACCTTTTGACTGAGTATTATAACCAAGGAAAGTACAAATATCATATTTTTCATCAAGTTTTTGACACTTTTAAGATATAATATGAACATAACAAATTTAACAAAAAAAAAAAATTTGAGATGTTTTACAGAAGTCTTATGACTTGACCATGCTTCAATTAGTGTTTTGTCGTCCAAAACTTTTGTAAGACTCCTATTAAGCAAGTAAATAGTTGTAGACATAGCTTCAGCCAAAAAAGTATTTGGGATGCCTTTCTCCTTCAACATAGAACGATTCATTTTGACAATGTTCTGTTCTTCTATTCTGCAACGCCGTTTTCTTGAGGTGTGTAAATAACAGTCAGTTGCCTCTCAATTCCTTATTTCTCACAATATATCTCAAATTCCTTAGAGATATACTTGCCGCCATGATTACTTCCCAATATCTTGATTTTGAGACCACTTTGTCTCTCAACTTGTGATTTGAATCCCTTGAAGATCAAAAAAGCTTTTAAATTTTGCTTCATGAAGTACACCCATATCATTCTTGTATAATCATTAACAAAGATGATAAAATACAAGCTTTTACTATGTGATGAAGTTTGCATTTTTCCACAAATGTAAGTGTGGATCAAGTCAAAGGGCACCTTTTCTCTCCACTTGCTTCTTAAGAAACGTGCAAGATGATGTTTCCCCAATGCACACCCCAAGCTAGCAAATGTCATTTTTAATTTCGATAGACGATAAACCATCTACCAGATTCTTCTGACCCATTAATTTTAAGCCATGGAAGCTTAGATGCCCCAGTCTTTTATGCCAAAGCCAAAATTCATTAAGCGTTTCGGCTTTACTTGCACAATCGATCAAATATAGCAATTTAATAGGAAAATTGTGATTTTTCTCCATATTCAACTTAGCGATCACTTCATTTGCACCATTCTTGTCATAGATAATACATGAATCATTTTGGAAGGATATAGAGTGCCTATTTTGAACAAGTTATCCAAGTCAGGAACAAGGAAGACGTCTTTTATATACTTGACCCCTTTCTTAGTTTTAATAACAATTGTCCCTTTTCCATTGGCTTCCATAATGACACCATTTCTCATACGAACTTGAGATTTGTCTGATGAGTTGATATTTGTGAATATTCGATCATCCACTACAACAAATATCGCTTTTAACAACATCCAAAAAATGTTGTGAAAGGGATTTCACAACGTGTGGTGAAATGTTGTTGAACCCCATGTTGTTAAAAGTAACAAACATTTTACAGCATTCAAAGAATGCCGTAAAAAAAAAAAAGTCTTTCACGACATGCAACAGATGCTATTAAAACATTACATTTTACGACGTTCAAAAAACATTGTCGAAAAAAGTCTTTCACGGCGTGTAGTACATGCTGTTAGAACATTTTCAAAAGGATGCAAAAAATATTGTAATAAATTATTTTTATAGTGTTAGGAAAATGTCGTGAAAAGGATTTTCAACGACGAACAATTGACGCCATGAAAATGTCTTTCATGATGTGCACCGTATGCTATTTAAACATTTTCAACGAGGTGTAAAAAGCATTGTAACAAAGATTTCATAAAATAAAAAAAAAAAAGAATTTTACCAAGGAATTTTATCCTTGGTAAAAGTTATAATTTCCTGGGTAAACATTATTACTGACAAAACTTTTCGTTGGTAAAAGCCCAGAATTTTGATGAAATATTTCCTTGCAAAAAGCTGAAAAGGGTAGTATTAACAACAAATTGGGAGGATTCAACCTGTAATTTGGTTCACTAGAACCAATTCACAATATGAACATATATGGAGCAATTTATGTAAATATGGTTCAATATGTTCTACCACACTCGTGGTTTGGGCCAACATATGGGGAAGCGCAGAGACTAATGTTTTTGGTTCATTCCAAAAAACGAACAATAGAACTTTCTCTTTCTCAAGCAGGATATCCATTTCAACCACAATTAGGGGTATATATCCAAATGGTACCTACGGTAAAGCTTTAGAGTAATATTTTATTCTCTATTTTAAGAAAAATTCTATTTTAAGTTTTCCAACTGCAATCATATATAGCAGAGAACGTAGAAACAATTGTGGGTCATTCATCAAAAGTACAAGAGCAAGTTCAGAATATTGACGACAAGACAAACAAAGATTCAGTGAGAGATTGAAAATATAATGATACCTCGGCCAGAACCATGGATGCATTTACTGCAGTAGCAGCAAGTTCCCCTTTTAAGGCCCCAACAACTTTAGCTATTTCAATGGCCACTCCTTCCTGAAAACATTGCACTAAAGCATGGGGGTAACTCATTGATCATGGTGGACTGTCCACCAACTGTGTATGGGTCTTATCTGACTGTCCAAACCCTGAACGTAACTCATTGATCATGGTGGACCAAGAAATCAAGGTGGGCCACCATGCGGTGCCCCCTTGAACGTAACCATGATGTTCATTCTCCATCCAACCGTTGACAGGGGTAGGATACCTGAGGACCCTGACCCTTATATATATATATATATATATATATATATATATATATATATATATATATATATATATATATATATTATAAGGAAATAAAAACACATCAAAACAAAAATGGGGGTGCCTTTACACGATGATGCAAACAGTATGCTTTGTACACTGAATGCATCAGCGTGCAACACATCAGCCAAGGTGGTTCCAAGTGGGGTCTGAAACACGTGTGTGAGATCCACCCAATCATCTGATGGGCAGCACCAGGTTGGTGCATGGGATGACCACAAAACGTACAGCAAGTCCAGATCTTGGGTGGGCCACGTTAGCAAAAAAATAGTGGAACAGAGAAAGAGAAAGAGACAGAGAAAGAGAGCGAGATTACATGCCCTTGTAGACCTTGGCATGGCAAGAGTTGAGATGGTAGCCACGCGAATCTTGATGATATGATATTTTGTAGGATGAAGATTGGCAGAGATGAGGTATTGTAGGGAAGAAACAGAGACAGAGAGAAAGACAGATAGATTTGGCGGAAACCCTGCGTCGGAAGACAAGGAAATTTTAACACGCGGGGATTTTTTGGGGAGGGGGTACGGATCGACTTCCACTATGATGTGGATCCCTGACCGTGGTGTCCACTGTGTGATGTGTGTGTCTTAAATCCACACCGTCCATGCATTTTGAAAACTCATTTTAGAGTATGATATAAAAAAAGTAAAGTAGATCCAAACACCAAGTGGGCCACAATACAGTAAAGACTGGTTCATGTGGTGTGGTCTACTTGGGCCTTCAATCTGTATCCAATTTTGGGTTCATGTCCTGAACTGATTTGTCAAAATAGATGAATGGATTGGATAAAAGATATATGTCACGGTGGGTACCACAGAGCCTTTGACATGACCGTCCGTCTCTACCAAGATCCCGGTAGGGATAGTATCCAATCCGAGGATCCCGGATCCAGGGGGTGGGTGGATCCCTAAACGTGGGTCCACCATGATGTATGTTCCTTATATCCAGTCTATCCATCTATTTTGAAAACTCATTTTAAGGCACTATACCAAAGAATGAAGCAAATCCAAATCTTAGGTGGACCATAATACAGGAAGCAGTGGTAATCGACCATTAAAAACTTCTCATGGGATATAAAAGCTTTGGATCAACCTAATATTTGCTTGGTCTCTTCATCCAAGGCTTTGTGACCTTAACAACCGGTAGGATGGGAAATAAGCATTCTGGTGGCCCCCATAAAGTTTTTAATGGTGAGGATGTAATCAAGTCGGTTTCGTTGTAAGGTCTCCTAAGATTTGGATGTGCTTCATTTTTGGGGTCATGCCATAAATTGATATGTGAAAATGGATGCATGGTGTAGATGTAAGGAACGTACATCTCACCTGGGCGGATTAGATGTAAGGAGCCCCACAGTTAGGGATCCTCTCACCTCGGTGGATCTGGGATCCGCTCCCATCCAATCCGCCCAGATTTCGTGCGGAAGCCTTTTCAGGAAATTCCCATGCTGGGAACCTAGGTGGGGCCACATGATAGTTTGTTAGAAATCCACCGCGTCCATCGATCCATTTTGTGAGCTCATTTTAGTACATAAGATATAAAAAAAAAAAAAAAAAAAAAAAAAAAAAAAAAAAAAGAAGCCAGATCCCATACACAAGTGAACATGAGAAGATTGAACATCCGCAGTTGAAATATTGGGCCACAGAAGTTTTGAATTAGGCTAATATTTGTGTTTTCAATTCATCCCGTGTAAATGACGTTAGTAACGGTACGGAAGGAATATAAGCATCATTGTAGATATACTAGAGAGGTCTTAACGGGTGGAAATGGGATAGAAGGAAGCGTATTCGGATATGCTAATGGCCCGTTTGGCACCATGGATTTGAGGAGAAGTGAGGAGAAGTGGATTCCATGATATGAATTCTATCCCACCAGGGCGTATGCGGTTTGGGTAGTGCCGCTGATTGGCTAGTGGTTGGTTCACTATAGTCCCCACCATGATTTATGTAGTTCATCCATGATGTTCATCTATCATTTTATGGAATGAGCCCAAAAATGAAATAAATCCAAATATCAACAGGAAAACATCACAAGAAATAGTGTTCATTAGACGTCTACCATCAAAAACTTCCTGGGGGCCACATAAGTTTTGGATCAAGTACGCATTTGTTTTTTCCTTTCATCCTGGTTTGTATTACTAAATCAATAGGTTGAATATCAAACAAACATTACAGAGGATCCTAGGAGGTTTTTAATGGTGGACATTCAATTACTATTTTTTCTTATGGTGGGGTCCACCTAAGATTTAGATCTGCCTCATTTTTGGAATCAACAGCTAAAATCATCTGAAAAATGGATAGACGGCTTGGATCAAACACGCACATCATGGTGGGGCCCACAGATCACCAACCACTAGCCATCTTGCTAGTGGCAACGACACTAACCAAACCGCGTCCCACCAGGACTTAGCTAAAGGTGGACGGCCCTGTTAGGGGCTATATGGAACCCATTGTAATATGTATTTTTTATCTACATTGTCCATCTATTTTAATAAACCATTTTAGGGCATGAGCTAAAAAAATGAGCCAGCTTTAAAGCTCAAGTGGACCACACCACAGGAAGTAGTGGAGATTAAAAGATTACTATTGAAAACTTCTTTGAGGTCACGTATGTTTTGGATCAAGTTGAGATTTATGTTTTCCCTTTGTACAGATCTATGTGACCTTCTGATTAGGTTAGATGAAAAGTAAACATCACGGTGGGCCCTTAGAAGTTTTCGACGATAGGAATTCATTCTCAATTGCTACCATTGATGTGGTCCGTTTAAGTCTTAACTTGCCTTCTTTTTTTGTTCATGCCCTAAAATGATATGTCAAAATGGATGGGCAGCATGGATAAAACATATACATCACAATGGGCCTCACACATCCCCTAATAGGACCATCCATCTCTAGCTAGGTCCTGGTGAGGGTAGTACCTAAGCCGCGCCCTAAGCTAAGGGTACTACATAAGCGGATTTGGATTAGATTGCGTACTGAGTAACTCAATACGTTAAGGATACTGAGTAAACTATGTGGGGCCCACCTTGATTTATGTATTTTATCTGCTCCATCCATTTTACCAGATAATTTTAGGACTTGAGCCCAAACATGAAACATATCCAAAGCTCAAGTGGACCACACCACACGAAACAGTATGACTTGAACTTTTACAATTAAAAAACTTGTTACAAGCATTTTTAACAGCGGATTAAACACATTGTGGTATGTTAGACATATTGTAATGTTCATCCATACGTTGTAAATTACTTTTAACAATATTTTCGATTGTGCAGTGTTCCTTCGCACGTTGTAAATTACTTTTAACAGTATTTTTCGACTGTTGTAAATTACTTTCAACAGTATTTTTCGACTACTGTAAATTCATTTTAACAACATTTTCCGACCGCTATAAAAAAAAGTTGCTCAATTACATCTTTTAAATGACGATATTTTTTTAACAAACGTGATTAATTATACTTTAACAACATGCATTAAACAAATGCGATTAAAATGATGTTTTTAAAACTCATATTTGTTGTACTGATCACCTGTCATATGATTGTTGCATCCATTGTCCAAGTACCATGTGTCTTCATTTTGAGTGAATGTGTATTGACACGCAAAAAATATGTTTTCTTCAACTTTTTCTTCAGAGAAGTTTGCAGCATATTGATTGTCCTTGAACCGACAATCCTTCTTCACGTGTCCAAACTTTTCATAGTTAAAACACTAAGGTTTGCCTCAATTCCAACACTTACTTTCAATATGGCCAGACTTTTTTACAAAAAACACAGGTAACATTTGAATTTTTACATTTGTTTCGATTTTGCCATTTCCTTGCATCAGTTTTTCTCATTTCTTGTGATTGCCTTGATTTTTTCGAGGACCAACTTATGTCTTTTTGGAAGAACTTTGTGAACAAATTGAAACTTTTGTTTGAAATGCACTTTCGACTTATTTTTCTTCACTCCTCAACAATCTTTGCTCATGAGATTCTAAAGAGCCCATTAACTCAACCAATGATAAAGTTGAAAGGTCCTTAGATTCTCTATTGCAGCAATGGAAGCATCATACTTTGCAAGAAGGTATATTAAAAGCTTCTAAACCACATTTTCATTAGAAATAAAATCTCCATAGATTCTAATCTGATTCGCCACTTCAATTACTCAAGAAAGATAATCTTTCATCTTTTCTGAGTCTTTCATTTTCAAATTTTCATACTTCCTTCGTAGAGTTTGTAACTTGATGGCAATCACTAGACGTACATTTGAACTCCTGTTGTAAAGAGTCACAAGCTTGCTTTGCAGTTTGAGATGGAATGATTCTAGAGAAAGAATCAGAGACACTTTGTTGGATGAAGAAACGGGCCTTCACATCTTTCTTCTTACTCTCCTTCAATTGTTCTTGTTGTGTGGCTGAGAGATATGTGAGATCGGTTGTAGTTGGATAAGCCGTTTCGACAATCTCCCATAGCCCTTGAGATTGGAACAAGGTCTTCATTTTAATGCTCTAATGATCAAAATTATTTCTTCCAAAAATGCGAATTACGAGATGAATCGTCAAACCATTTTTTGCCATCGATTCTACTTCCGTAGAAGTTTCTGACACCCAATTAAGACCCGAAACTTGGCTTTGATACTTTAGACTCCCCACCTTCAGCTACAATGTTGGTAGCGATAGCTGAATGAATGGAGGACCGTACCCCCAAATCCCAGGTCCAAACCCTAGCCAAACTCACCCTTGTAGGCCCCAATCCATAGCGCAGCTCAAGCCTGAACCCAGTCAACTCACCCCTAAACATCAGCCCAAAAACCCCCCCATAAGAAAAAACAGTAAAAAAATCCCAAAAAAGTCAAACTTGGTGAGTCAACCCGCTGAGTCAAAACGCCGAGTCAACCCGCTGAGTCAACCCACTGAGTCAACTCACCGTGTCAACCCATCCCCCAAACCCTAGTCAACTCACCGAGTTCCAAACCACAGCCTCGGAGTAAGTTTGAACCCCGAACCTGGGGATTTTCTGCTTCAGGTTCGGAGGTTGTACACTCCGAACCCGAAGCAAAATGACTGTACGGGTGGCCCTTAGGGTGCCGCCCAAAAATATTTACGGGCTCTGCCACTCTCCGCTACTATAAATACCCCCCCCCCCCCCCCCCCCCCCCCCCCTTTCTCATTCAAACATCCCAAAAAATTCAGAAAAATCCCTCAAGTCCAAGAGAAATCCCCTTAGCCCAAGTTCATCTCCACCCTTTTAGCCCATTCTTCCACCAAGGAGAGCCCGAGTGAGAAGAGCCTAGCCCTGGTCCAGCCCAGCCTGACCCTGGTCTAAGTCTCCCAAGCCACCCAAGTCTTGATCTAGCCACTCGAAGCAAACCCTTGCGACACCTCCATCCTTCCAACTACTCTTTTACTAGCATCATCTCATTCGCATTTAGCATAAGTGCAACATTTACTTTTCTTCCAACCCCCCACCCCCCCCCCCCCCCCCCCCAAATTGCATTTTTGCGACGGACCAAGTTCGTCGCAAATCGATATTAGCGACGAACTTGGTCCGTCGCATGGGCCGTCGCAGTACAAAATTGTTGCGACGGATATCGGTCCGTCGTTAAATTTATGGGCGACAACGTGATTGCATTATTTAGGAATTTTAGCGACGGGTTTGGTCCGTCGCTAAGTTATCTGCACGCACACCTACTACGCTTGAATTTATTTTTGAATCTATTGCACCTGATAGTCATCCAAATTATTTAAAACAAAAAAAAAATTTAAAACCTAACAAATCATAATTATATCATATATGAAACTTAAAGTCCTTACATTTCTAGTGAAAAATAATATTAATATTTGTTACAAATCTACACATTAAAGTGAACCATTCTCCATAGAATGAGCAACTAGGCTTTATTTTGTTCCCAATATTGAAACCAATCTCTTGACCATATGTGAAGCTAGCCTTCATTTCTAATCTTTCCTTTATATTTACTTTCACCTCATACGTTAGCAAATCCATCAACTGGCCCACCTGCAAAATCCAAAATATAAAACATAAAGAGTATCAGTATTATAATGTAAGAACAAAAAAGGAAAAACAACAACAAAAGACAATGAAGCACCACCTACTCGTAAGAAATGCTAGGTGACAAGCATGATAACTATTATATATGCATGATGAAGCTTCAGTACTGGGATGAAATCAGAAACCTGGAGGCAATTCCATTTGATCCTCTTTGGATAGAGCATTCACAAACAAAGCCAGCAAGCAGAGAAATTTTTAATCAGCAGAGTCGAAGTAAGAGCGTGGACTGACCTGAAAATAAAAATAGAAATCCAAAACTGATAAGCATATAAATGTATTCAGCATCACTGAAACCAATTTACAAGCAAGAGAAACGATAGTTACTTGGATTGAAGGTAACTTGGGCCATTCCACTGCAGACATGGCAGGCATGCAATCGATCCATTCTGTCCAAAAAATATACTGATCAGAGGATCCTGAATGTGCGATCCATAGGCATTCCCACATTCAATTGGACTGCTGCAGGTTTGGGCAACCGTCCATTGAATTCACCAACCAGATAATCAATCATCAAATCACTGAGGTTTTGTGGCGATGCCCACCCATGGTAAGGTGCACAATTTGGATGGTCTGGGTTAAGTGGAATGTGCCATGTGTAGAAAGATGAGTGCATAACAATGGTTAGCCATAGTCTGCTAAAGTATCATACAATTCCTCAATAAATAAAAGCAGAAAATATGAACTACCAACTTAATCACGAATGACAAAAACGGTAACCCTCTTTTTGGCCTTTAATAAAATCAATATCTTTAAAGAAAAAGGGTTACCCACCAGTTAAAATAATAAGAATAAAAAGATATACTATCCTAACAATTAAATTCTCAGGTTTTTTATTTGTACATGTGGGGCTTATGTTTTCATCATCCAAACCATTCACATGACTGGTCTCAACGTAGAGACGTAATGCTATCGAAATCTCTAAGATTGGTTGATCTAACCATTCAGCATTCATCCTCTTCTAATAATAACAGTTACAATGTTTTCTCTTAACCGTGTGTTAATAGGCATTCATAGGCCACCATATCGAAAGGTTGTGATCTTTTAATCTGGAAGATCCCTGGGAATCACTCATCCATGGTGGGGCCTGTCAAATTAATGGTTTAGATCACAAGATCGTGGGCCCCTGCATGTGCAAGATTCCTGTGTATAAGCACACTATATGTTTGGCAGGATAACCAGGATACTATAATTCTTCTTAAATAATAAGCAAACATAAAACGCTGGATCAAGCAATTTGTTCACCAGAACTAACCGTATATGTCAGCCCCACCTTTCAGTTATCCAACCTGTTCATCTGGTGGAAGTTGTGGACTGGAGATGCCTCAAAATCTTCCATGCGGGATGATCTTAACCATCTGATACATTCTCCATTAAATGTGAACCACTGGCTATAACTTTCCATTTGCAACTCGCCAACCTAATAGGCAGTATCATCTAACGGGCGCGACTTGGGTGAGACCCCGGAACCAGCTATGTGGGTGAGACCCTGAACCTAGGGCCCACCTGGATGTATTCTTTATATATCCATGCCGTCCATCTGTTTCTTCAGATTATTTTAGGATGCATTAAAAAAACATGAAGCAGAAGAAAATTTTAGGTGGACTACACCATAGGAAACATTTCTCATTGAATGCCTACCATTAAAAACTTCCTGGAGTACACCATAATGTTTATTGACCATCCAATCTGTTGATAAGGTCACGTAGATAGGGATTAAAGGAAAAAACAAATATTAGATTGATAGAAAACTTTTGTGGCCCACAAAAGGGTTTTAATGGTCGTTAACTAGTGTTTCTTATGGTGTGGTCCACTAGAAATTTGCATTTGCTTCATTTTTTGTTCCATGGCATAAGATAAGGTGGAAAAGCAGATGAACAGCATGGATATATAATTCATACGTTGAGGTGGGCTCCTACGGCCAGGGTCCCACCCACATCGCTGGTTCCAGGGTCTAACACCGTTAATTAATAATTAAGTTGGGCCATTCAGCCTCTTATATTTCAAATCCAAAACCTCCATATTGCAAGTTTGGACATGTGACTTGAGGCATGATCACTCAATCAAGTTCAAAATATTGATCTAAATTGATGCTATAAATCTGGGTTTAATTTCTTTACAATTGATTGACTTACCTTCAGAGGTGAAGCGTCCTTCAAAATTATTGTGACTTAGATCAAGGCTCTTGAGGGATGAGAGTGCACCCAAATACGGCAGAATGCTTTCGTTCAAGGAGTTATCACTCAGGTCAAGGTGCTCTAGCTTGCTCAATCTGGACCATCTTTTGAAACCTGCATGCGGGTGACGTCATGTGTTTAAGGCCTTCTTAGAACAGGGAAAAATCTCAACCATTCTTAATATTTCATTAGAAAAATAAATAAATTTCCTCAAACGCAACATGCCTGAAGAGTAATAATTACAACATCTTGTGCTAAGCATCAAACAGATAGAGCGAATAATTACAAAGGTTAAAAATGCTTCCCTAGGAGATGGCCTCATATCTCAATAACTCCTTTTTTGTTTTTTCTAGTCATCATCATCGTCATTGAAGCCTTATACCAAGTTATTGGCTTTGGCTTGTTTTTTCAAGTCCAAATTGAAATTGATAGAATTACAGCTCAGAACCGAGAAATCCCGGATATGAATGCTAACGAGTTTTCAATCTGGCTATTTCCACTTCATTACACTAATAACTGCAGTACATTAATAAGTGCTCCAAATGCACCCTTAGAGATGCATGTATATACCTTCACATCTCGGTCCAAATCCCAAATGGCACTGTTGAGTGCGTTTGGCTGCACTATCACATCGAATTTCAGTTATTAAATTTCGATTCCCCTGTTAGCATTTGTATTCATGTTACTTAGCTTCAAGTTCAAGGTAACATAGTTAACTTCCATCATTTCCTCCTTAATTAGATAAAAAAAAAAAGTTCACAACTCAAATCATTTGGCTTTCCTATGGTAGCCTTGATTTCATCAATAAAGGTTAGATAGTTAAGACCATCAAAGAATAAATTACATAAAAGGCCAAAAGAGCAAACGTAACTGTAGTTCCATGAGATGTTTGCAATTCAATTTACCTGGCCAAATGGATGCAGCCCTGTTTCAAATCATCATGGAAGGAAGAATGTTAAGATTATACGAGATAAAGGTACCTTCATGATCAACCCAACCACCCAGGTAATTCCAGGACAAATCGAGGCTTCGCAGTTCTCCAAAGGAAAGAAGTAAGTCAGCATTCAGATACCATTCTCCCAACTTCCATTCCCTCGTCTGGTTGAGAGAAATTTTAGTCACTCGCTGAAACCATTCCCTCGTACGTGGAATGGTTCCATTCAGTCTATTAATGTATATCAAAGGACTTCAACAACCAATAAAGAGTAGGTTTTGTTGGGTCAATCTCAACTATCGTCACTACAGGTCTACTCTCCTTTAAGCCCTTGATTATTTATATAATTGGGTCTGCATATCTTGGCTTGATTCTCGTTTGTTCTTAGTTAATTGGCCGATGTGTAATGACAGTAGGTTTTCTTTCTTTTTTTTCTTTTTTTCTTTTTTTGTATTTTTTGTCATTTGGATGCCTGTAAATGGGGCTAACTGTAAATGATTTACAGGTAAATGGTTTACAGTCTGTGTTTGGATGCTGAAAAATGCATGTAAATCTGTAAATCATTTACAGCTTTCAGCTTCATTTGATTTACAGGCAAAAAGCTGGGATTTCATTTGCACGCTCTCCATTTACAGCCTAAGGGCTATAAATCAAAAGATTCGCTCTCCATTTACAGGACTTAAACAATTTACAGGCTATCCAAACATAGACAATCATTTACAGGTTATAGCCAAATAGGACAGGCTGTAAATGATTTACACCTGTAAATCATTTACTGCTTAAACCATTTACAGGCATCCAAATGACCCCTAACTGTAAATGATTAACAGGTAAATGGTTCACAATCTGTGTTTGGATGACGAAAAATGCCTGTAAATCATTTACAGTTCTCAGCCCCATTTGATTTACAGGCAAAAAGTTGTGATTTCACTTTTATAGGCTCTCCATTTACAGCCTAATGGCTATAGTTTCAAAGATTAGCTCTCCATTTATAGGACTAAAACAAATTACAAGGCTATCCAAATGCAGACAATCATTTACCACTTAAACCGTTTAGAGTCATCCAAACGATTGTGTTTCAGTAATCTTGGTCAAAGCATCTGAACTGAAGAGCCTTTGTAAAATTTCTATTTCTAACTGCTGCTTCATTGTTAGGAAATGAAGATTGCAATGGGCTGAGGCCATGGTAGGCATGCTTGTTGGTCATGCCTTAAATCCCAGCCTCGACCCCAATCGGTCTCTGACCCCACACATAAGGTACTAAAATCAGGCCAAGCCTGACAACAGCATTTGTATGCAGACTCTTTTTCCTATGATTGATGACATCTTCTATCATCGATCTTCAAAGGCAATACCAAAACCATGCACAGATAGCAGATAACCAGAATTTTCATCAGAAGAAAACCGAATATGCTTATGGAACTACAAATTATGAGTTCAATTAATGTAACTATGGTATGGATAACTCACACCAGATTCTGGCCCCACATTACAAATAGGACTTTAAACAAGATAAACATTGACCCTAAGATAAAACCAAGTAGAAACAATTTATCTAGCAAAATGAGAAATTGATGTACAATATGTAACAAGAAAACATACATGGTAATATCTCAACTTTAGATCTTATAGAGGAGTTTACTTGATTTGACAGACAAAGTTACATGGTTGGGAGCCTGACGTGATTACTGATGCTTTTTTAGATGTAGGTTGATTGTTTATGCACAATTGAGTCACAATCGACTGCAATTTTGTAAATATTTATTCTTTTGGTTGAGTCTAACCTTTCTACATGCAAAATAGATTGGTTAGGAAATACACCAGCAGTCTCACATTCAAGAAAGAATATTAATGTGAATCTACCATCCTATGCATCTTTCTGTTTGGGAACTCTATCTGGTTTTAGTTTATAGAAAGTTTAAATAGACTACTTGAAAAAGATGGCGAATGGCAGTACAACAATATTGAATTGTGTAATATTGAATTGTGTATACATTTCAAGTGATCTTACAGATTCAACGTAGGGATTCCCATGGCATTCATGATAGGCCATTAATAAAAGAAAAGGTCATATGAGCAGGTGGATAGTTGAATAGGCAAGGTGGATTACGGAGTGTATAGCATGAGTAAAAAACCAGTTCATTGCTACAGAAAAAATATGAGCAGGTGGATAGTTGAATAGGCAAGTTTCCAGCAAAATGGCCGAAAATATCATTGCTATTTATTCAATAAAAAAAAAAAAAAACCAATCCAACTTCTCCAAATAGGCCTCTACCAAAATAGCCATGGAAAACTAGTCCTTCATGTTGTTTATCATGTAGGCCTCTCCACCAAAACAGCTATGGAAAACCAGTACTTCATGCTAGAAGTGCTTCTTTTCAACTTCTGTTCTGCCTCAGACCAGAAGTATATCTCAGCTGTGGGTGACCTAAGCATACAAAGAGATGGGATGAGAGTAGCATTTCAACAACATGTGGTGTAGTTCTTCACCGTTCAACAACATGTGGCATACACTGCAAGTTCAATGAATGGAGGCACTTTTATAATGTGGTGAGTTTGGATGTGAAATCCAGCGGTTGTAAACTTGTTTTGGCACTCATAATGAGATCCCAGCTGCTTATCTGGTGGGTCCCACTTTCTAGATTAATTACCTAGAAAAATGCCCTTATGCTCTTTAGGTGAGCCAACATGTATAAAGAAATCATCATCTAAGCCTTATCCCGGTTAATTAGGGTTGGCCACATGACTGATCCTTTTTTGCCATTCGATCCACTCTATTAAGGCCAATGCTTGAGGAGACTATAGGCCATTTAGTCATTTTCTAATATATCTACCAGCATTCTCCTTGTTCTTATCTAGAACCTTCAACTTGTATGAACTCACTCAAATGGGTGTAGTCGATGATCTCTATAGCATATTACCAAACCATCTAACTCTATGCTCCCTTATCTTATTACTCAGACGCTATTCTCTAATTTCCTCAAATTCATTTAATTTCTAATTTTATCCTTACCTATCCTGTGACTCATCCATCTTAGTATTCTCATTTCAGCTACACATCCTATGGATTTGATGTTCCTTGACCACCCTACATTCTATCCCATAAAGCATGGCTGGTTATATAGCTATCTTCTAAATTTTTTTTCTTCAATCCAGTACTCCTATGCTAATTTGAATATGACCAAAGAACCAAAGATCATTCACATAATGATGAGTAGACAGTGGTTGATAAATTGGTGCAAATTTGGGAAGAAAGATAGATTTGTACAATATTTTCAAACATCGATGATAGAATATATCAAACAACCCCCGATCACAACGATCAAACTAGAAAACCCAAGCTGCCCATATGCATATTGTGAAGATTCAATCATCTTCGATGAATCCTCTTGGCATTTTCCTCATAAAACATAATTCAGGCAAACCTGCAATTTTGGTGGAACAACAAAAGCAGCATAAGTCCAGCACTGATACCTGCAATTTTGGTGGAAGCAACTCAATTGATCCTGCTGCTCCTGCTCCTCCTTTCTGTTGAGAAATCAAAAACATTAGATACAGATATTCACCTTGTACTCCATACAAACTCACTTTGAAGCTCAAAGTCTATAGTCACTCTTGAATGAATTAATCTTCCTCAGAAAACTAGGTGCAGTGTTAATTAATACCTTTGACTTTTCCCAATCAGCAGAGTCGAAGTAAGAGTGTGGACTGATCTGAAAATAAAAATAGATTTTCATGCAGGTCGCAATTGAAGTATTCCATTATAGAAAAAATAGCAAATATTGCAGTTCAAATAGAACATTTTTAGCTACATTGAAAACACAAGAAAATATAATGAAAAATGTAAATTCCAATGAGACAGGATCGGACTCACAAGCTTTTGGAATGCACGTGGAATGGTTCCATTCAGTCTATTCCCATACACATTGCTGCAACCAAACCCATGTTAAAATGATGATTTGCAGTACATAAATTAACCATAAAACCAAGCAACTGGAGAAAAATTAACTGCTTATAGGTTATTAAGATTCACGCATGAGCTTAAATTTTCAGGGATTGGCCCTTCAAGATTGTTGTTAGCAACATTCCTGCAAAAGAGTTGCATCACTTAGTTACCTGGATAACAGATTTTAACAGTCCCTGAGAGCAGATAAATGAGACAAATACAATTGAGCCAAGGTAAAACAACTATAGGAAGCTCTAAACAAGTCGTACAGGTCAAACAAGTCTGCAAGCCTCCCAAGTTCAGGGGGAATATGCCCAGACAACTGATTATCATTCAGCTCCCTGCACATGCACCGATTCGCCACCGTCAACTTAACTCTTTTTCCCAACTTCCACACAGGTAAATAACAAAATTCAGCATACCAAATTGAAAGTTCAAATCACACAATTGTGGGAAGATCCATTCACAGGAATTTGATAAAAGAAGCAGTGACAATAAGCAAGCTCAACAGCCCTCTAGTCTTGCACTAGAGATCACAACTCCCCAACACTACTACCATAGAGAAACAAAGAAACGGATATTTATAAGGAGAGGCCACAAGATTTCCCTTCTTGAAAAGTCTCTAGGAAGAACAAACTGGACTCATCAGATGTGAATGCCAATGCAGTCCAAATGAAACTACTTGGATAGAAAGATTTTCATACACTTAGCCAACTAGATGAGCATGCCTGCTTAATCCCAAAGGTGGAAGACAGTAGGGTGTATATAGATATATCCTAGCAGTTAAAAATCCATCCCACACCTTTTTTTCTTCATGAAACACGGGATAGTGGCCCCTGATTTTGTCCACTCAAACACTTCATTTTGGTGCACAATAGAGGGAAGTACTTACACATGACCATATATGCATGACCAAAAAAAAAAAAAAAAAGGGTAAAATTCCAGCACAAGAATAAGGACTCAAAAAATAAAAAATGCTTGGACTTATTTCAGCCGTGGAAGTGTTCTTCCATCTTAGGCAACTTACAAATGCCCCTCGCGAAATGCCTCCCCCAAATAGTAGTAGTACAGAATCAGATACTCCTGTTGAATCTCTAAGGAACACAGAATTCACCTTCACCTTCTCATTGAAAACTAACCACGGATATGGAATTCTTTGTTCTCGAGCATTGACCGAGTTTTAAAACCATCAAAGAGAGGAGAAATAAGAGAAGAAAACCCAAGTGGCAAAAGACCAGATTTAGATGTTTCAATAAATGTCGTAGAAAAGCATGCACCGGCCACAGTAACAAAAGAAACTTATAGAGCAAAGCATGACCTGACCATCCTCCATTGTCTTTAATGATATTGGCTTCTCCTTTTTCTGTAAAATAATGGCTAAGATTATTCTCATCGAAGATCAGATAATTTTATATCATGTTTGCAGGAATCAAGGTAGTCAAAACACCTCACTAGCCTGAGCAATCACCTGAGGAAGAATGTTCACCAAAAAACAAGCCATTTGCATTGACAAGAATGTAATTTTTCTTTTTATGGAGCACTAGAATCATAATGATTACACGACGACACTGGTATGTAATGAAAGTTGGAGGAACTGAGAAACCATAGCATCTCCACCAAACATGTCATGCATATTTGTAGCAGTTGAGAAGTTGATTTTTAACAATCCATCACAAGGATGGACTGAAAATGAAAAAGGCAATCCAATTATGGTAGCCATGTGACCAATGTTCTGAAAGTGATTGCTGAATAATGCTTGAATGGATAATTAGCTTAGCTGGAGTCCACAACTCCACATTCAATATGCAGGGCTCAGTGAGTGGATGGTTAGCATTGTCACATAACTGCAATATTCAAGGTATGTCCCATCCAAATAATGGCCCACCACACACCAGGTCAATGGTCCTGATAACTGAACACATATGCCATGTGAATGGAGGAGATCTTAAATCCCAAGTGATCAGACACTAGAGATCAGCCTTGGTCCAATCGACCCATATGCCTGTGTTAAAACACCTTGATTATACTAAGGGGAATAAATCATGATTTCAGCCAGTCAGATTAAATTTTCTTTTATAGAAAGAAATAAGAGCTTTGCTAAGCGCATGCATGTGTGCAATAAAGCTCATGTACACGCTGCAAATGTACCAGCATGGCATGTAGGTGTGAGATCCAATTCATCCATCAGGTTGGTCCAAACGTTTACGCATTTTCCCAAAAATATCTGGTCCATCAAATCAGTTAAAAAAAAAAGGAAAACTAAGAGAAATGATAAAAATAAAAAAATAAAAAACCTTCTATCTGTGCAGCAACTTGCTCCCCCAATAACATGTCATTTCTCTAGGAAATCCATCAAATCAGTAAAAAAAGAAAAAATAAGAGAGAGAGAGAGAGAGAGAGAGAGAGAGAGAGAGAAACCTTCTCTGTCTGTGCAGAAACTGGCTCCCCCATTAGAATTTTTGTCAGTGCCAAGCTCAAAACAATTGACTCGAGCACATCTCCACCCCAATTAGCCCAACAATCGTCATTGATGGGCCCATACTTTGTAGGTCAACCTTGTTGAGCCATTTCATCAAATAATTTTAACCACCAAAACATTCCTTGTTGAGCCATTTCATCAAACAGTTAGCATGCATGAAATCTGAAAGAGTGACAATGAGACAGAGTGAGGAAGAGATCGAACTTGCAGAGAGGAGCCTCAGATTCCTTTGATTTTAATAGATGCTACGAAAATATGAAAGGGGGCTTTCGATTGGTGTGTGTTTCCTTCGGTTAGGAGCTCCACGGCTGCTGCAATGGAGGTCCAAGCAAAAAGATGACATGAAAGAGAGATGGTGGAGATGTACCGAAGAGAGAGAGAGAAAGGGAGGCGAATGAGAGAGATGGAGCAGATGAGAGAGAGAGAGAGAGGGAGAGAGAGGGAAAGGATAATCGAGAGAGAGAGAGAGAGAGAGAGGAAATCAAGAGCAGAGATCGGGAGAGAGAGAGAGGGAGAGAGGGAAAGGATAATCGGGAGAGAGAGAGAGTGAGAGAGAGGAAATCAGGAGCAGAGAGAGAGAGAGCAAATGAGGGGGCCAATTAGGGGGAGACAGAGAGAGAAAGGGAGGAAGGGCGGGAGACGGTAGAGACAATGAGAGGGAAGGAGGGATTTTGGGGATTTTTTAGAGCAACGGGACGGGCGTGAATTAGGTGATACCCCGGGAAACGCTTAGTGGGTGTTACCCCCATCATATGGCCCACATGGATGATATTTTGTATATCCATGCCGTCCATCTGTTTCTACAGCCCATTTTAGGATGACGTTCTAAAAAGTTATGTAGATCCAAATCTCAAGTGGACCATAACATTAGAAATAGTGTGATTGAGTGCCCAACCATTAAAATTTCCAAAGAGCCCATCGTAAGGTTTTTGTAATGTTTATTTGCAATCCAAGCTCTTGATAATGTTAATAAAGTCTTAATGAAGGGAAAATATAAAGATCAGACTGATCCAAAACTTTTGTGGCCCACAAAACGTTTTTAATGGTTATACATCACTGTTTCTAGTGGTATGGTCCACTTAAGATTTGGATCTTCTTAGGATTTTGGATCACATCCTAAAATGATATGAAAAAAGAGATAGACGGTGTTGATATATAAAAACTACATCAAGATGGGCCCCGCGCGGTTAGGGTAACACCTAATTCTCACCCCTTGGCTATGGGACCACTGGCCGGTGCTTTGTGGGCCCCTCCATGACTTATGTGTTTTATCCACACTGTCTAGCCATTTCTGAAGATTGTTTTAGTGCTTGATCCAATAAATGAGTCAAATCTAAATCTCAGGTGGACCACACCACTGGAAAATAGTATTGATTGAATGTCCACCATTAAAAACCTCGTAGGGCCCACTATATTAATTATTTGACATCCAACCTCTTGATTATGTCATACAGACCTGGATGTAGGTAAAAAACAAATATCAGCTTGTTCCAAAACTTCCGTGGCCCCCAATAAGTTTTTAACAGTGGGTGTTCAATTAAAATTGTTTCTTGTGATGTGGTCCACTTGAGATTTGGATCTACCTCAAATTTGGGCTCATATTATAAAATGATCTACAAAAATGTATGGATAGAGTGGATGAAACACATTCATCATGGTGGGGTCCACAGAGCACCGATCACTTGGCATTGACTGGTGGCAGGGTCACTAACCAATCCGCATCAGTTATCCCAACGGTATGACCCCAAGTTGATATATTTTATGTATATCTAATCCATCCATCTGTTCTTTTATATCATTTTAGGATGCAATAGCAAATATTAGAAAGATCAAATTCTCAATGGCTAGATTAGAGTTTGGGGTCCAATGACTATACATTTATTAGGTTTTCACGAGGTCAACAAGTTGTAGCGCAATTTGGACTTGAAAATTTGGCCTAATTTGGAAATCTAATCCATTCACTCTATTATATTCATCAATAACTTTGATTTGACTGGTCACTTGCCCTGATCAAGTTTAAGATGAGAAAGATACTAAATAGATAAAATTGATCAATGATGGGCCATATCTTGTAACCTAACCATTAGATTTGAGTGAAATTTAATCTAAACATCTAAAGTCATTTACTTTTCAATTTGGACCAATCAGATTGTCCAAAATTTGTCTAGCTCAAGACAAACTGATTGTGCACATTTAAAGAGTCTTTTATATGGATATGATTCGGGCTTAATTTTGTTTTCAATAATAATTACCACGTTCTAAACATATCTGACCATTCAGATTAAGTTTAGGATGACTTGATCATAGAATTTGATCAACCTCATCATTATAAATTTTCCTTGCAATTAATTAACATCATTATATTAGGGCCTTCATTTTTTGCACCAATGAACATGTATGTATGCATAAACCAATCTGATAATCTGTTAACTGAATGAGTGTAATTTTTCATTTTCAACTATCCAATAAATGTCCACCAATAAATTTGGCCCACTCATTTCAAATTTCTCGCTTTTATTTAAACCACAATTTTTTTCCAACTTTTTTTTTTCAAAACTGATAAAATCTCTTTTTTTTTTATTATCAAATATCTCAACTTTTATTTTTTTTCAAAATACGAAATCTCAATTTTATTTTAAATCTCAAATCTTCATTTCCTTTTCAAATCTAATTTGTTTTCGAACTTTTTCAAACTTATCAGTTTTATTCAAACTTCTCAACATTTAAAAAATACTAATTCTTTTTTTTAAAACGCTAATTTTTTTTATGCCAATTTCTTTTCCAAAATGTCAATTTTATAAAAATATAATTTCTTTTCAAAAAATTTTTTTTTTTTAAGCTTATCAATTTTATTCAAACGTCTCAAATTTTTGTTACTTTTTTTTTTTTCTAAAATCCTAATTATTTTTTAAATCTCAATTCTTTTTGTTTTTAAATCCGAATTTTTATCAAACATTGTCGATTTCTTTCCAACTTCTCAACCTTTTTTTTCGAAATCACAAATTTTTTTAAAAGTTGTTAATTTTTATTTTCAAATTAAATTTTTTTTTAATCAAAATCTCCATTTTTTTACATCACATTTTTTTCTTCAAAATTTCAATTTTATTTCAAACTTCTCAAACTTTTCAAAATGTCAATTTTTTAAAGCTTCTCAATTTCTTTTCAAAATATCATTTTTTTAATCAAACTTCTTAATTTTTTCGAAATACAAAATCCTAATTTCTTTATAAAAATTTCAATTTTTCTACAAACTTATTAATTTTATTCGAACTTCTCAACTTTTTTCAAATGGCCATTTATTTTTTTAAATCTTAATTTTTTGAATCTTATTATTTTTCATAATCTCAAATTTACTAAAAAATTGTTAATTTATCTTCAAACCTCTCAACTTTTTTCTGTTTGAAAATCACAAATTTTTTTTTTAACTTCACAATTTTCTTTTTCAAAATGTTTAATTTTGTGAAAATTTGAAAAGAAATTTCAAACATATTAATTTTATTCAAATTTCTCAATTTTGTTTTTAAAACCTCTGAACTTTTTCTTTCAAATTATTATTTTAAATATCAAATTTTAAAATTTTTAAAAATAATCAGTTTTTTTGGGTATCTCATTTTTCTTAAATTTTATTTTCCGATGGGGATTTTTTCGTGCTGGGATTAGCGACGAACCAAGTCCGTCGTTAAATAGCGACGAACCAAGTCCGTCGTTAAATAGCGACAGGCTAAGTCCGTCGGAAATTATAATTTTGCGACGGACAATGTCCGTCTGTAAATCCTGCGACGAAATCCCGCCTTAATTTCGCAAAAGCGACAGAATATTTTCTAATACAACGGATAGGATCCGTCGTTAAACCAAGAAATTTTTGCGACGGTCAATATCCGTCGCAAAATCCGCCGCTAATTTGCCTTTTTCACGTAGTGCCCCCACTTACCATATCACTGCCAACACTTTAATTATTCAAACACATAGCATGCATCCCGCATAAAGCACCTGTTAGTTCGAGCGTATGCTCTAGCCTTGCTTGTTAATGGAAACCTGCCCATCAGAAACTCTTATTGTTCAGACCTGCATTCATGCAGCAGTCACTACAAGCACTTTGATCCTTCAAACACACAGCATGCATCCTGCATAAAGCACCTGTCAGTTCAAGCGTATGCTCTAGGCTTGCATGTTAATGAAAACCTGCCCATCAGAAACTCTTACTGTTCAGACCCGCATTCATGCATCATATCATTCATGATAATGCACGAGGATTAAAACAGACTTTCAAGTACTAGTTCGATTCTGTGAAGTAGAGACCGTATTTCGGTACGGGCAGTGTGTGGGGTGCTTAACCTCTTCCCACCCTGTAACCGTGATCCCTTACCTCGAATCTCTGGTCATAGATCAAAAGGAGTCATTTTAGAGGAAGGAATCTTCAGATCCCCTTCTCTAACGTTTCTACATGGTCTAGCCGATTGTAGATTCAAAGTAACTAGCTAGTGGCGACTTTGGTCTTATACGAACTCATCCAAATACATCCAGCTTAACATGACAACCGACAAAAAACCCTCGAGAACGAGGCAAGCCAGTGGCACAAACGGCGATTCGCGCGCACGCACCCCTCTTCTTTTCCGAAAGGAAGGAAGAACGTCTGAGAGCGCGGAACGACGAGCGTCCACAGAGTGGCGACTCCACTGGGGATAAGCTAGTCCCACTAATCGTGATCCGACTTGAAAAACAGAATCCTCCATATGCTTGAAAGTTATTAGTCCTCATACAATCTCATCCGCATAGCATTCAACCCAAAACCAATATATATATATATATATATATATATATATATATATATATATATATATATATATATATATATATATATATATATATATATAGAAAATCCCAAAACCCAAAAAAAAAGAGTAGAGCATATTCCTCACCATTGCGCCTCCTCGGGCTCAATGTCTTCGGAAACAACTTCCCTTTCGTAGCATAATCCGCACTCGAGCTCAGCAAACCATGTCCAACCATGAAGAGGAAACTCACCTCTTCCCCACCCTCGAGATGGCTGAAGCGCAACCTCTAGCACAACAACCAATCGAGAGTACGCCAATCATGCAAGAATTGGCGCAAGGAATGAGAGCAATGCAAGAAATGCTCTTGCAATTCATGTAAACACAAGCTACCGTAGCAGTCAACGACCAAGCTGGCCCAGTTCAGCAATCTCAGCAGCCATGCCGGGTCCTTCCAGCCTCCAGTTCAAATCAAGCACAACCATCGGAGTCTGCCCAGGACTGCCGACAATAGCCATCTCAGCCCTTCGCTATTGGGCATCCTCCTTAGTATATTCCTGCGACAACAAGACAGTCTCAAAATGTTCCTGTCGCAGGAACTTCCAGTCAGCTTCCAGTCAACCTTGCAAACAATAATCTCAGTAGATTTCAACATGTCCCTGCCAATGGGACCCCTTTTCTTTCTCAGCACATCCTCGCCGATGGGATCTCAATTCAATTTCCAACAGCAGGGACAGCACTGGTGAATGCCCACAATGGGGGTCAGTGTCAAGCCCACATCAATCAGTGGACAGTGGCGAATACCCAACAAGGGGGTCACTTCCCAGCATCTCAGCCTCCTACAAATAAGAGCACTTTTCAATTCCAGCACATCCCCGCCAATGGGATTCCAGTCAATTTTCAGCAATCCTCAATAAAACAAACTCCAGTTAATTTTCAACAATCTTCAATTCAGCAAACTCCAGTTAATTTCCAGCAATCTTCAATTCAGCAAACTCCAGTTAATTTCCAGCAAGTTCCAGTTCAACCTTCAGTACAGTCTCCAGTTTAATTATAGTCATTTCAAGCACAAGTTCATCAGAGTCCAGTTCAATCATTAAATCAATTTCAGCGACCCGCGGTTGCCTTCCAGCAAGCCCATAAGGTCGAGGACATCGACCACTATGCCGAAGAAGAACGTGCCTTACTCCGAGAGGCATCAGTCGTTCGAACAGATCACCCAGGACTGGACGAGTTGTGGGAGCACTTCCAGATCTTGCAAAATCAACTTCAACGACAACAAGTAATCGATCTACCTTCGACCAAGTTCAGAGACTTGTGTCCTTTCCCAGATGCTCAAATACCTCAAGACTTTGAGGTACCAAAATTCAAAAGAAATAACGGCAGCAGTTGTCCCACAGCACATCTCAAGGCTTTCTGTGGAGAGCTCAGTGCAATCTCAGGAAATGAAGGGGCCCTCATTCGCTTGTTCCAAAAATCTCTGCAAGGCGATGTCCTAGATTGGTACACATCATTGGACTTCCACCGCATCAAGACTTGGGAACAACTTTCCCAGGCTTTCATTGACAGATTCGCGTACAATCTCAACATGGCACCCAGAAGAGCCAACCTCGTGGCTCTCAAGCAAAGGAGTGATGAAACGCTATCAGCTTATGTGGGACGTTAGCGAGCTATGGCAGCCAGAATGCGGACACCTATCGACGACGAAGAACAAATCTCCATGATTGTTCATTCAACATATCGTGGCATATCTGGATATGTCATCTCGCATCCATATGTGAATTTCTCACAGCTAATCCGTGCTGGAGAACAAGTCGAAGAAGGAATCCGTGCCGGGACAATCTCCCCATGGCTTCATCAAGCCACTCCAGTCAAAAGGAACAGAGTGGAAGGAAGACCTATATATGGGAATGGAAACCGCAGTGGTTCTCCTCCTTGCCCGACAGAGGTAAACAATATCATCGCCACTGCTCAAGGCAACCAATATGCTCCCCATAGGGACGTCAACAGTATCAGCAAAATCAGGTTCAGCATCAACCTCAGCTGTATCAGCCACAACCAAATCCTCAACCACAGCCATAACCACCTCGACAGCAGCAACAGCTCAGAGGGAATGGCCAATACTCATATCAGAATACGCAGAATTACAGAGAGATCAGGAAATTCACTCCCCTCACTCAACCACTCAGTCAAGTCATGGCTATGCTGGTACAGAAGCAGTTGCTTACTTTGATGGCACCCAAACCTCCTCCTCATCCTCTGCCTCCGAACTACCTAGAACATGAGTATTGTGCTTACCATCAAGGGCGTGGTCACACCACTAATCGATGCCTGACTCTAAAGAATGCCATACAAGATCTGATTGACGACCGAAAGATCGTCATCTCGGTCCCCGGAACTCCTCCAGCAGCTTCCACCAATATCCTTCAGAATCCTTTGCCTCAGCATCCGACGGACTCCAGTTCATCTCGTGGCCCTGCCGTCAACAACATAGAAGAAGGAGAGCGTCTCGATCGCTTCTTCTCCCCTATCCAGTCCATTCATGCTTACACTTATGGGCCAAAAAATCCTCCTCCGATCCTGCAAGGGGCAAACCCCTTCCCTCCTTCAGTCTCCGAGCCGTTAGCACTCGAAGGAGCACCTCCATATGATGTACCAGTTGTTCAAGGGGCATCTTACAGCCATTCATGTTGGGAGCCGGTCGTCCTGGAAGGAGCACAGACATACATCGAGCTCGCATACGAACCTGTCATTTTGCAAGAGGCAACTCCAGTTCAAAAACAATCCAATCCGCAATGGAGGGATTATACTCATCAGCAGCAAGAACCCATTGTCCTGGAAGGGGCTCCTCCAATCAAGCCAGTCATATTGCAAGGGGTAAATCCCGGAGGTATGTTAATCACACTACAATAACTGGGCCGAACAAGGGGACCCCTCGCCATATCAAGGGGACCAGTATTCATTCCATGAGGACCTCCTGCTCCAAGAACGGTAAAGCCAGGACCGCGACTTTATGTGATCTATGAAGACAAGCCTTGATACTATCCCTTCAGCGCAGGCAACAATGTAGTTCTCAAGGCAAAAGCTCCATATGAGGAAGATCTGGCACCCACACCAGCACCGTTACAAGAACCGATGGTCCTAGAAGGCAAAGGAGAGGAAAATTATAAAGAGGTCCCATGGCACTATTCAGAATGTGCAGAGGTAGGAAACATGAATCCCAATGGGCGTTGCATCCGAAGAGATAATCAGAATAGAAGAGATCCCAAAGGCGCTCTCTCGGGTCTCGGTAACAAAAATGAAGCCGCATACGATGTGGTGACTCAGCTCAAGTCAATCCCTGCTCAAATCTTAGTATGGGAGCTACTCTGCACATCGCGCATACTCTGAGAAATGTTCGCCAAAACCATGAGTGATGCCCATGTCTCCTCCGATACGGCACCAGAAATGATAGCATTGATGATCGGACAGCTCCTGGCTCCGCGCGCCATCACCTTCACTGATAATGAGTTGCCGCTAGAAGGACGCGACCATGGGCGATCCCTCAACATAGCCTTACGATACAAAGGCCTCTGTGTTCCGCTGATCCTTATCGATAACGGCTCAAGCTTAAACGTCTGCCCACTCAAGACTGTGAAACGTCTGGGAATCAGTCCCTCTTCATTTCGGCCCAGCACCATATACGTTAGAGCATTCGACAATACCCACCGATCAGTGGAAGGGGAAGTCGACATAGAGGTACAGATAGTTCCAGAAGTCTCCACCATCGCATTCCAAATCCTGGATATATCAGCCTCTTTCAACATGTTGCTCAGAAGGCCTTGACTGCACAAGATTGGAGCTGTGCCATCAACCCTGCATCAACGGGTGAAATACATCTGTGGAAATCAAGTGATCTCTATTTATGCAGAGAAGGAGCTCTTCATTCCTTCCAATGCTGCTGCCACTGAACCAGATATCCCTGTCATCGACATCCAACACTCTGAAGAGGACGTCCCATTTCATAGTTTCGAGTTCGAGACTATGAACGCTATCACCAATCCGGAACCAATAATGGTAGATCGTGTCTTTTCACCAGTAGAACGTCTGAGCCTCAAGTATCGAATGAAGAATCATTTCAAATTCAGAAAGATGCCGCTGGTATATAATCAACGCAAATGGGGACTCAGGTACAAGGAAATCTTCACGGACAAAAGAAAGAAGAAATTCCATTGCTCTCCCATTCCATTCATTAGGCTAAGAGAACCTTGCAAAGATCCAAGAGGGAATTAACTGACTACGCTACACAAAGGCCTCCCAATGAGCCTAGTTCGGGACACGTGGCCCCCCATTCGATGGGACCTGATTCTCGAACAATCCAAGCCTCTAGAAGAAGAAGGAAGGAATGAAGACGAAGAAGAAACTCAAATACAACAACTTCAGGACCAGGGTACTCTGATACCTACTCCTAACCAAGGGCACAACTTGCCCACTTCAACTCCGGTTAACCAGGGGCACAACCTGCCCACTTCAGCATCAATCAACCAGGGGCACAACTTGCCCATCTCAGCCTCGATCAACAAGGGGCACGTCACGCCCGTCTCTGCAGAGTCAACATCATCAACCATCAGCCAGGGGCAGAAGCAGCCCATCCATTGGACTAAGAAAGGGAAATGGCCAGCCCTGGATTGGTCCGATGTCCAAATTCTGAACTCGTCTCCTACTGCGGAACCAGACGAACTGCAATGCAAGGTAAGTGATCCGGGAGGGACTGAGTACGACTCAGATCTCGAACCCAACCAGCAAGAAATCATGGTCATTGGGCCAGACTGTGATTCTTCGCCCAAATTAGCAACCCCCACCTCTTCAGGGGAGGAAGTGTGGGGTCTTGAATGGTCATCCATTCCCCTAACTTTTGAATCATCCAGAGAGTCATCTGAGGGCTATAGCTTCCAAAAAAATGCATGTTTAAGCAGCGAGCAGAACTTTGGGACAAGCCGGGATCAATCATGGTCTGCAATGCCCGCTTGTTCAAGGTCCCGTGAATTTCAAAAATCCAAAAAAATAAAAAACTTTCAAAAACCAAAAACATCTAGCATTTCAATTCCAAAAAATTCTCAAAAATAAAAAAATATTTCTTTTCCTGCATTTAATAATGTGCCAAGTTCGTCTAAAGAGTCGCGTGAGTTTGAAGTCGAATCATATAATTTCGACATCGAATTAGACTTCGAGCTCATGGGTCTGGACGAAGCTCGGGATAAGAAAGATGATGATTCGGCTCCCGAACTAGAGGACCTCCTCAAAAAGTTAGAATCCAAAGCCAATGTAATAGTCGATGATTTTGAGATAGTAAACTTGGGGACACCTGAGATCCCTAGGGAAGTACGCATTGGAAAATCGTTGCCACCAGAGATGAAGCAGAGAATGATAGAGTTCCTAGCTCCAAGATTGTCCAACTTCGCGTTCTCATATGAAGATATGCCGGGGCTTGATGAAGAGCTCATTGTACACCATCTGCCAACCAAGCCAGACATGAAGCCAGTGAAGTAGAAACTTCGAAGAATGAAGCCAGAATGGGCTCTAAAAGTCCGAGATGAAGTCATCAAGCAGTACAATACGGGATTCTTGGTAGTCTCCAACTACCCTGAATGGCTCGCCAACATCGTATCAGTACCAAAGAAGGATGGCAAGGTTCGAATGTGCATTAACTTCTGAGATCTCAACAAGGCCAGTCCTAAAGATGACTTCCCTTTGCCGCATATCGACACTCTGGTCGACAACACTGCTGGGTACAAGATCTTCTCATTCATGGACGGTTTCTCAGGTTACAATCAGATCAAGATGGCCATTGAAGATCGCGAAAAGACATCGTTTATCACTCCCTGGGGAACCTTCTGCTACAGAGTAATGCTGTTCGGTCTGAAGAACGCAGGAGCAACATATCAGCGAGCAATGACAGCATTATTCCATGACATGATGAACAAAGAACTTGAAGTATATGTGGACGATATGATCGTCAAATCTCGCACAATTGAAGGACACTTTGAAGATCTGAAGAACTTATTCAATAGATTAGAAAAGTACAAGCTCCGTCTCAACCCTCAGAAATGTGTCTTCGGTGCAATGGGAGGTAAGCTCCTTGGCTTTATGGTGAGCGAGGATGGCATCAGGGTCGACGAAACCAAAACCAGAGCAATCATCGAGATGCCCCCTCCTAGAACAGAGAAAGAAATTTATGGCTTCCCTATGTCACTCAGAGGGAAATCAAGGGGCAGGCCCTCGCCGATCATCTTGCCGCCCACTCTCTCCTGGATTATCAACCGCTCAAGACATTCTTCCCTGACGAAGATCTCTTACTTATCGAAGATGAAGAAAAGAAGAAAAAAGATGAGTGGACGTTATTCTTCGACGGCGCAGCAAATGCTAAAGGGAGTGGTATCGAAGCAATCCTCTACTCTCCAGATGATGTTCCTATTCCTATCTCAAGGCGCATAGCATTTGAGTGCACCAACAACATGGCAGATTATGAAGCATGCATCGCTGGTCTAAGGGAAGCCATAATCTTGGGCGTCAAGAAGCTACAAGTATTTGGAGACTCATAGCTTATCATCAATCAGACCAATGGTGAATGGAAAACCAAGGACGAGAAGTTGATACCATATCATGTGTATCTTGAAAATCTGATCGAAGAATTCAAAGAAATCGACTTCTCATACATGCCCAGAGCCAAGAATCAGTTTGCAGATGCTCTCGCTACACTTGCATCCATGCTCGAGATCCTAGAAGGAGCTTCAGAATGGGAGCTCACAGTCGAAACTCAAGATGAACCTGCCTTTTGCATGCAAATAGAAGAAGCCGAAGTTGTCCCTAACAAACCCTGGTATGCTGACATTAAGCAATATCTCGAAACCCAGGAGTATCCGGAGGCAGCAACAACAACAGATCGCCGAACCATCCAGCGTTTGGCCGGCCTAGTTCACCATCAGTGGCGAAGTTCTGTACAATCGATCCTACAATCAAGTCCTCTTTCAATGCGTCGATGAAACAGAAGCTGCAAAGATCATGAAAGAAATACACGAAGGAATCTGTGGCCCACACATGAATGGACACATGATGGCAAAGAAGATTCTACAACTCGGATACTATTGGCTCACCATGGAGACAGACTGCTGTCAGCACGTCAGAAAATGCTTCAAGTGTCAGGAGTATGTGAATCAAGTCCATGCCCCCTCATCAGAACTGTACAACCTGACGACTCCCTGGCCCTTCTCCATGTGGGGATTTGACATCATTGGGAAGATTAGTCCCAAAGCATCAAACGAACATGAGTATATACTTATGGCAGTCGACTACTTCACCAAGTGGGTAGAGGCAGCTTCCTACACCATGATCGCAGCATCCCAGGTGATCAAATTCATGAAGAACAACATCATATGCCAGTATGGAATTCCTAATGTTATCATCACAGATAATGGGACCCCTTTCGTCAACAAGAAGATGGATGACTTCCTCAACAAATTCAAGATTCAGCGTCATCGATCGAGCCCTTACCGTCCTCAGATGAATGGTGGGGTAGAAGCCGCAAACAAAACAATCGTCAAGATACTCGAGAAGATAGTCGTGACCTATCGAGATTGGTCAGATATGCTCCCATATGCACTTTGGGCCTATTGAACGTCTGTACGGTCTGCTACAGGCCTTACTCCTTTCGAGCTTACTTATGGAATGGAAGCAGTTCTACCAGTTGAGGTGGAAATACCGTCACTACGGGTGTTACTAGAAAGTAGAATTGAAGAAGGAGAATGGCAACGGGCCAGATTCGATCAGTTACAGCTAGCAGATGAGAAGCGCATGCGTGCACTAAGTCATTCTCAATGTTATCAAAAAAGGATCGCTCGAGCTTACAGCAAGAGAGTCCGAAAAAGAAGTTTCAAGGTGGGCGACATGGTCATGAAGAAGATTCTACCGTTGCACCTTCCGGATCCCAAAGGAAAGTTCAAACCCTCGTGGGACGGATGCTGATCATCAAAGAAGTACTTCCCGGAGGCGCCCTCAGACTCACCAGCATGAGAGGGGTGGATCTTCCTGAGCCAATTAGCGCCGACAAAGTGAAAATCTTTCACGGGTAAGTCATGCTAACCTTATCAAGAGTTACATTAATAGAGTTGAAGTCAAGAGGTCGAAGCTAAAACCTCTGAGAAATCATTTTCGTCCACCAAAAAGTGTTTTAAATAAAGGGATTCAAAAGAAAAAAGGGAGAAGAAAACACAAAAAAGGAGAAAAAGAATGCAAAGAAAAAAAAAGGAAATGGGAAGCCAAAACGGGGTACCTGAGAAAAATCAACCCAAAACACAGTCACCCACCCATCCACCTCAGAAAGGTCTATGGCTAAGACCGACAGCTCTATCATCATAACTTAGGATAATGACTAAATTAAAGACTGCCATCGGCCGGCAACGACGGATTTCCGACCTCTAGCCGCTGCAGTTATTCAACAAATCCAAAAAAAGAGAGAAAAAAATGTGTGCCTAAACAAAGAGGGCGGAGTGAAAACCCGAAAGGGCGCTCCGAGTAAAAACAATGGGCATACAGCGGACTTGGTGAAAACCCGAAAGGGCGTCGAGGGTAAAAACAGCATAGCTGTCAAGGGGCAGGCAAGATTAAACACTGGGGACGTGGTGAAAACTCGAAAGGGCGCCATGGGCAAAAATGACGGGAAAAGTCCGGCTGTAGTGAAAACTCGAAAGAGCACTGCAGGCAAAAATGGCTCGAATAGAAAAAGAAAAATTAAAAGTGCAGGTACCAAGAAATCAAACGGTCCAAATCAGTTCAGGCAGTGGCAGTTCAAGAACAAGGAGTACAGTCGGGAACAAAGAACTCTACAAACTCGGACAATCTCAGGAAGCAACAGTTTCCATTGCCTACACCTCTAGGGAACCAAAGTGATCTCACGCAAGTTAATCTCGAGACATCGGTCAAAGCATTGGCCGAGCCTCAGTTCTGATTCCTATGTCCCGACACAAAATCCAGACACACTCACATAATAACTCATGGCACGATAGACTTTAAAAAAGATTTCTCTTTTTTCATTAAATGCATCATGTTCCTTTTACATATATCATTCATCTTTTTTAAAAAATACAAAACATCAGTCGTGTACTATGCAAAAAGGAATGTACAGATGGCCAACACAATCAATCTCTACCCTCCTCCTCGGCCATATCAGGTAAGTCCTCTGACTCATAATGAAAAAGTCTCGCTTTCAACCTGCTCACCTCCATACGCAGGTAATGTACCTCATCTCGCTCAAGGCTACGGATCGCTGTCTCCTCATCAGACAACCTCTGATCGACAGCTGTTGGGGTCCCGAAAGTCAGGATCCTCAAAAACTAGGGTCCTAAGTGTACAAACCATCACATCACCAGATCTAGGGCCAGTGCACCAGGAGTCTCGACAAAAATCACAAAAATACACCGAACTTTGCCAAAAATGGAAAGTTGACCCAGTGGTGGGCCCCGCCATTCATCATGATCAGAACCCTCCAAATTTGGGAGGGTAAGTTCAATCATGAACAAATACAGCCAGTGCATCAACATCCATTGCAAAGCGGGCCCCACAAACCATCATTTTTACAAAATAATCACAAATAAGTATGTCGGCGCATCCAGAAATTCATGGTCAGCACATCAGGAAATTCAGTCATTTTAGAAGTGAATTTCAAGACGCACTGACCCTCAGTGCGTCAAGAAATTCATCCAGCGCATCAAGAAATTCAGACAGTTTTACGAAGTGAATTTCAGGACGCACTGACCCTCAGAGCCTCAAGAAATTCACCCAGCGCATCAAGAAATTCAGACAGTTTTATAAAGTGAATTTTAGGACGCACTGATCCTCAGCACATCACGAAATTCACCCAGCGCATCCAAAAATTCAGGAATTTCAGGACGCACTGACCCTCAGCACGTCCAATAAATCAAGCATTTTTAGGAATTTCAGGACACACTGATAGTCAGTGTGCCCTAAAAATCAGCATTTAAACAAAGGCATTTTAAGACGCACCGAGTGATTTTCTCGACTCGCCGACATATTTTCTCAAGGAGCTACATGTGGCAGCCTCCTATTGGCCGACTTCCACTATTTTCGGGTATAAATACCCCTATGTTACTTTTCATTTGGACGGATCCAGAGAGAGAGAGAGTTTTGTCCCTTGGGCATTTCAAGAGATCATCGGAATCCCTTTCCAACCACCGGAAACCTTTTCCGATCACCAGAAATCCCATTTTCGGCCACAGCAGGTCCGGGGAAGAAATAACCTAAAATTATACAAGTATAGTAGCGCATCATAAAAATACATTAAATCAAACTTAACTTGTTTTATTGACGCACTGACCCTCGGCGCATCAGAAAAATAGTCCGGCGCATCAGAAAAATAGCCTAGCGCACCAGGAAAATCAGTCGTTTGTGAAATAAGTCATTTTTTGACGCACTGGCTCCAGCACATCACAAAAATAGGCCAGCGGATTAGAAAAATCAGCATCTTAAACAAAGTCATTTTTTGACGCACTGGCCCCAGTGCATCACAAAAATAGGACAGCGAATCAGAAAAATCAGCATCTTAAACAAAGTCATTTTTTGACGCACTGGCCCTAGTGCATCACAAAAATAGGTTAGCGGATCAGAAAAATCAAACACTTTAACAGTCATTTTTGGACGCGTTGGCCCCAACGTGTTAGTAAAATCAGGCCAGCGGATCAAAAAAATCAGCACTCTGAACGTCCATTTCAGCACCTTTAAATCTTCATTTTGTGATGTTTTCGGGCCCCAATTGGGCCTATTTTGGATATTTCAAGCATTCCGGACGCAATGGAGCAGTCAAATAACTCATCCGGGCCACCCAATGAGTAGAATGCAAGCCTTTAAAATCCGATCCAATCTGATGAACGAAGTAATTTTTCAGAAAGAGGCCGCCGGTGCCTAGAATCATACTAATCTATCATTCTCACATGTACTATCATAATATGACCCGGATTCTGGTTTGGACTAAGTGAACGGGACTATGGTTAACACAATAAACCATATAGAGAGAGTTCTAAACTATTACACGAAATTTGTTAAAGACTAACACTTCAAGAACAGTCGATGCCCTACCCATTCAAACGGCATCTGCTGGTTGAGTTACTCAAGTACATACAACTGCAGATCGGTCTTTCCGCGGTCACCTGTCACAAATGATGGGCGCAAGTCCAGAGTTGCACCCCTCGGTTAAAAACCCTGACAATCTCAGTCCGTATCTCCGGTCAAAACATGGGACATAGACATCTGACTCGTACAAAGATGGATCAGTCCATAACAAAACACAACAAATACAGGTCTCCACAATCATACAAATACATGTCTCTTCGACCATACAAACACAGGTCTCTACGACCATGAACTCTAAGACCATGCATAGTCCCTGCTAAATAGTCTTCTACCTTTTATCAAGGGTCATCGATCATTCGATGTAATTAAGGGCTCGTGCCAGATCACGGCCTGGAATGTACAAGATCTCAGGATCTCTGGAATAAAATTCGCCTTGCGATATCTTTTCTTGTGTACTTTTGTGAATGCCTATGATTGTTTACGAATGTTTCTATACTCAGAACCCCAAAACAACAATACATCCAGAAAATGTCCTTGTGATCATTTTCTAGCTTTAACAGCAGCCAATCTCCTCAACATCATCTCACAATGATACCGAAGTGCAGAGATCTCAGACAGCAAATGGCCATGAGTGGCCAAGAGGAAACTAAGATCGATAAATGGGCGCTCCTCAAAGGGCTCATATGAACCAGATGAAAAGCCAGCATCCCCAAGAATATCCTGCTCGTCCTCATCGGCGGTCTGGTGCCAGTAAGGAATACGTCGATACAGAGACTGCTCAGCAACCAAGTGCTGGTATGGGGCGGTCGCCATCGGGAAAGTCCGTAGCTCAAAATCAAGAAAATCAACAGTCAAGTAACTCGCCCAGGATCCATCAATTTGAGACCTAAAGTCAGATGATCTAGACGGAAGTGCTCAACGCCCGATACCCGTAAAAGTAAAAAGAGGAACATCTGCTCATACCTGAACTGCCGCAGGAACCAGATAGGATGATAAGAAAAGTAAGATCGAAAGCCTACCAACATCAAAGGAAGGCGGTGCGCATTGCAAAGCACTGGAGGAAGTGAAAGACAAGATGACTCCCAGCGAACATTCCAGTCACGCAACTCAATAAACATCCTGCGATACAAGGGCTCACTCATCTTAGCCGTATGTGGAAGAAACTCCATGATGTGTCGCATAAGGTCAGGGCGACGAGTGCTAGGAAATGGTACAGGAACAGTCAGCGAAAGACGCTCCCATAGCCAGACTTGATCACAAGAAGGAAAAGAAACTCAGCTAGAGCAAAGCAATTCCCAAAAGACAAGAAAGGAAAGGAAAAGATACCTGAAGAAATGCACAGCAGCCGCGAAGGACACGAGTGCGGCCCAAGGCACAGTCAGTCATCCCATTAAACAACTCAGCCAGGATGAGAGAAATGATCCCCTGCTATTGAACAACTCGATTCATTACCTCGAAAAGTAGAGGGGTCTGAGATCTGCACCATCCCGAGAATAGCACCTCAGCTATCAATCAGAACATAAGTGCATTCCGAGAAAGTAAGGACCCTACCACACGCGAGGACCCGAAAAAATATCATACAACAAATCCAAGGAGAACACCACAGCATCCTGACCGGCAGCTGCAGGCTGAACAAGATAAGGGATCCAGAACCAGTTCTGCGGTGTGGCAGTCTTCGGCAAAGTCTTCGGTGAAAAATACTGAGTATAATCCCAAGAAAGACCAATCAAATGCACAAGCTCCTCTAAAAAAGGTCCCATCTCCATGTTGTTGAACATAAATAAGTTCAACGAGGGGACCCAGTCAATCAGTGCAGCCCCGAGCATCCTCTAATCGATGTCAACCCTAGCCATGTGGATCAGACCATCGAAGCCATAGGACTCCAAGTCTCGAATCTCATAAGCCGACAAGCTGTCAAGCCAAGCAAGCAGTCGTGGCAAGCAAGAAGGGCGAGGAAGCAGCTAACAAGTCCTCACAGGAATCCCCTCCAGGACAAAAGGCCCAGGAATCGATGACAGCTCATCAAGGATCGGAAGATCAATGGGCGAAGGAGAAGGAAAAGCTGGAACCTCTACAGACTCAACAGCCCCTGACCTATCCCCAGTAGCGGCTATGTCTGATATAGTCGCATCACTGTCTGAAACTGTCACGACCTCAGCCGCATGAGAAGACTCGCCCACCTCATGAACCGAGTGCGTAAAGGACCGACGATCAAGAGAAGGACGGTACTCTCCATCAAAAGGGCTATCAGCAAAGATCACATCGCACATCATGGCATCCTGACCAATCTGACCGCTGAAAAATACATCTGAACCATCAAGAAAGGTCCCGGCAACCCCGATCGAGGAATCAACGGTCAGATCTGGACCTGCAGTCCCCTCCAACATGAAGTCGTGAATTCAATCATCATCCTGTCCAATCAAAGGGATCATCAGGACATCCACACCGTCCATCATCAGGGAGACATCATCAACAATCATATCAAGTCCACCCAAGCAAGTATGCCGCACATCTCGGCCATCATCAAGAGCATCCAAATCGTCAAAGGTATTATCTGAACCATCTATACTATCCAAACATGAGATCAGCCCATCTATGTCCATCGTGACCCCATCATCACCATCGATCACATCATCCATGTGGCCCACACTCAAAGAATGCATAGCCTCACCTATGTCCCATATCCCCATCTCATCCATGCCATCCATTTCTCCTATAATCAATGCCCTATTCAAATCTGATTTTCAGCATGGCTGCCATTAATGGGGCCATTCAAAGCTCCACCAATCACCATCCTTAAACCATCATTAATGCCCCCATTCAATGCTCCATTTCCACCATCCATTAAAGAGATCTCTCCATCATTAAAGCCTTCACCAATTTCTGGAGTGTGGGACCCACCAACCTCTCCCACAAGGGCCCTCAAGCCATCATCAATGGCTGCCCAAGAAAAGACCAAGCAAGAAAAAGATAAAAAGAGAAGGAAAGATGAGACAAGGAAGATTCATGGCTGGAATCGAACCTGAGAGTACAGAGAATGTGGGGACAGGAACAGTGGACTGTGGAGAATGTCTGAGCACGAGTCAGCCCAGGCCGCACAAGAGGTGACGTTTGGGCGGCCCGCTGTGGGCTGCCCGTACGGACGCACTCCCTCTCTCTCCGCGGGATTGGCTCCACAGCCGCTAATAGGTGAGGCTGACAGTCCACGTTAGCAGATGGCACCCTGAGGGCCGCCCAAAGCTCTAATCAACTCCGGATTTCGTTTGAAGATGATTAGAATCATCTGGAAGGTACCCCACCTGTCCAATTATGAAGTATTATAGCCAACATGGGTCTGATCAAGTCAAAGAGAAGGAAAAATGATCAAGAGAGGCCCTCAAGCGATCTGAGCCATTCAAAGACTAGATCATCATGATCTAAACCATGGAAAAGTTCGCATGAGTCATAAAATAGTAAGATCAAGGGTTTGATCATCAAAAGGAGGGCCAGACTCCAAGATCTGATCATTAAGTGAGCCCACATGGTTGAAAAGAGCAATCTGAGCCGTTCAAGTCATCATCCGCACCATGGAAAGCCTTCTTAGCCTCACGAAACATCAAGGATAAGTGCTCCAAAGCAAAACTGAAGCCTGGAAAGGGACGACAGGGCCAAATCAAGCGATCTGAACCATTCGAATCATCATCCATGCAGTCAAGAAGTCTTATCTTCCACAAGTCATTAAGAAATGAGTCAGAAGTCAAAGAATCCAAGCATCATCAAGAGGTTTTAAGGCAAATCAAGGGTTGTATATTCATTCAGAAGATTTTGATAAAAAAAAAAAGCAGAAAGATGAAGATCATACATCGAGCAAGTTGAATACATCCGAAAGAAGCAGGCTACAGATCGCCAACATAGTCGTTATCATCTCTCCTCTCATCCCGCTCCCGACGATGAAGGTCCATCAAAGGAGCTGTCACTGATCCGCCAGCATATCTGTGACGACCCCCTAGAACATAAAGCGAAGGAAGCAGAGGTCCCTGTCCGTACAGCAAGTACCATTCGTTGTGGTCATGATCCGGGATCGTGAAGCGAAATCCAGGCTGGCTCACGAGAGCATCAACTATGTCATCAGCTGGGATCTGAGCAGCCGGAGGAGGTGCGGAACAAGGAACCCGAGCCACACCAATAATCTGTCGGAGTAGCCTCTCACCCAAGTACCACTGAAATGATTCAGCGTCGGAAAGCACGATCCGAAGGCATGAAGAATCATATACTTCCACACGCTGAGGGGTATAGTAGAGAGGAAAGTTGGCGTATGGCATCCGAGCAAACTACAATGAAGAAGTTCATCACGATCAGTCATAGAGCAGCACGACGGATAAGGAAAATAAGATACTTACGTCCTCGACGGTCAGTCCGTCTATGTTAGCACGCCAATTGTCCCCAGCCACTCGAGAATTTCGTCGACGATTTTACTGATGCCAGTGCATGAAGCGGTACAAAGATGGCTCAACGTCATCTCGTATCCTCGGCAAGAGATGAGCGAAATGATCATAAAAGCAGGTCTGGGCAAGGGCAGACATAAAAATCAGAGAGAAAAAGAAGACAAATGTTTCCAGGGAAGGTTAAAAAGAATACCTCTACGATGGGCCAGAAACCTGTGTAGGACCGGCTACTCCGAGGGGTCTTATCTAAACCTAGGAAGATATGAGTCAAGATTGCCCCGTTCCAATTGTACGAATGGTGAAGATCCTCAACCAAATGAAGAAATTTAGGGTCGATCCTCTCGTTCGCATGGTAGAAAAGGAATAACCCAAAGGCGTAAGTAATCATGGCCCGTGCTTTGTGAAGGGCCTCCAGCTCGGTAGTAGGGATGACAGCAGCGAATGTGTTGCAAAACCAACGCAGTTTCACTTGGTGACCTTGGAATTCGTGCTCAGGAGGGATGGCTCCCACAAGCCATAGCCAGTCAGTGGAAGTGATGGGAGCAAGAGAGCCAACGTGGGGAACAACTGCCCCATGGAATGGAAAGCCAATCTGCATATATATATATATATATATAGGGGAGTTATTCCCCACTCGCCACAAGGGAGTTGAAAGGTGTGGGTCTCATCCCGCCACCTCTCACAGAGAGCCGTAAGCAACATGCGGTTGGCGTTATTGTTGTGAAAGCGCAAGGTAAGAAGGCCTGCAAAAGGGGTATCGGCCAGAATATGTTCAAGTAAAGACCGTGGGTGTTTCACCCAATCATCTCAGAGATCTCGGGTACCTCGACCCTTTATGGAGGGAAGAGGTTGGTGCTCCTTAGCTAAGGAACACATATGAGCCCCTCGGCGAACAATGAAGGCCGGGTCATCCTCATCGACCACTCTTCGTCCCCTTGTACCATCCACCATCGAATCCTACAAGCTTGGCAAGGTAAGTCCCTATTCTTCATCCGTTAAAATCCAAATCATTATTCAGGAAACCCATGGATTCGGACTTACATCCAAATGCAAAAATCCAAAGTCCGACTCCATATGTCACCTAGGATATGTGTAGGGCCCATTAAAGAAAGCAATGCCCACCTTAAAGAGGGTTGCATGCCGTGCTTTAGGTAAGGAAAATCCATCATCCAAGGACACATTTTGGACAACAAATGCACTTAAGTGCCATGAGATCAACAAGGGATAAGAATCCAACTTCACATGAGAAATCCCTCTTCAAAGTCGTTATGTGGCCAATGATTGGTTCACTTTTCATACCAAGGCCATGATTCTCATTTAAGAGGTTTCTATCTTTTTACACATGTACATGGACAAGTGGGGAATAGAAAGGAAATTGGGCCCCAAGAGCAACCCAAGTGCCTCACCTCAATGGATTGAAGGGAGCACATAGCCCACTTGAAGAAACATGAGAACCCATTCATGGGTTAACCATGGGCAACCTATGTGCATCGTCTTGGTAAATGTTTTAATCATGAGAGTACAACATGGTGGTCTACCCACAAACATATGAGTTAAAGAAGCCACTGGTGAAAATCGATGCATATAGCCCACTTGAAGAATTAAAGTTGGAAATGTCCATGCAAGGACAAATTTGGGCAACTTATGTGCACCAATTTCTTCACCAAAAAGGGAGACCATTTGAGCACAAGAGGGCATGGCTTGATGAGTCACCCAACCATCATGAAAATGGTTAAGAATGGTATACATATCCCACGTGAAGATCAAAATCCAAAATACCCCAAAGCATGGGACAAAATTGGGCAACTTATGGGTATCATTCTGATGTAGGATGGGTCGCTGACTATTTCATGGCCCAGATGGAGCAAAAGAAGACCGGACGGGGCCGAAAGTGATCCGGACCGTCAGGACCGTGAATCGGTCGTATCTCACAATCCGGAATGAGTTACGGGACGTATAATATATCAATTTGGGTTGCCCAATCCGGAATCGCGAGAATCGACCGTATCGACGGTCATTAGGCTAGTTTATTTTCAGTTTTACTATTTATAGTAAGTTTTAATTCGATCATAACTTTGCATCTGTAGGGCTTTAGAGTTAGTGCCCAACATGAAAAGGGCTTAGAATATTTAGTAGAACAACGTGGTTGAGGCCGTTTGAAAACTTTCTATTTTTGGCCGAAAACCAAGAGTTCTAGTAGGATTGAACGACTTCTATAAATAGTAAGTTTACTATTTATAGTAAGTTGCGTTTTCTAGGAGTTTAAGTTGGAGTTGGATTCTGATACTTTACCTAGGGTTTAGTTTCCTATTTATATGCATTGTAATTTCGTTATTATTCATTCAATTATCAATAAATCAATTATTTGAAATTTATTTCCTCTTTTTATCTTTTATTTCTTCTCGTGGATTCGAGAACTATCGGTTAGGGAGACGGTGATCGACCTACCACGTCCTCCCTGCGTCACATTCTTTCCCACAAATTGAAAGAAAAATCACTCATCTTTGAGAATGGTGGTGGATGACCCACCAAGCACCCCAAGAGAAGTTCAAGGAACTATGGTTGTATGGATAGCCCACTTGATGAGAGTCATCCTATTGAGGTTGGTAACATTAAAGGAAACTCTTGAGAACCACTTTCCTACCACATGAGAAGAACCACTTGAACTTAGTAAGATTGTTGAAACAACTCACTCATGGGACATGTAGATGATCAAGTAACTCAAGTCCTCCATCCATTCAAAGAAAAGGCATGAAGGAAAAGAATCCTACATAGACAAAGTGTAGTGGTGCACACATGACCAAAAGAAATACACAAGCTTCAAAGAGGGCCCAAAAGTCCATCTATATGAAAAATTCCAAAGAGCCCACCATACTTGGTGCATAAGGATGTACATCATAATCAAGAGATGATGGAAGATTTGGGCTACTTGTCCATAAAGGCCCAACTAAAAAATCTAGCCCACTTGAGATCCAAGTGAAGAATGGGCTAGTCACCTTTGTCCATACACATGTGAAGAAAGATGGGGCCACCCAAAATGAGCTCTATGAGCCCAAAACTTGAGGTGGGCCCTACCAATCTCATGGGCCCAAAACCTTGAAAAGATTATGGAAAAGAAAAGAAAGCTCCAAAGAGTATGGCAAGGAAAAGAGAGCATGAGGGAGCCCAAAATGAAGTATTGGGCCCATCAAATACATCGAGGGCCATGATTTCACTTTGAACCCATTTGATACACACGAAAAGTGGCCCAACTCTCATGAGAAAAGATAGGATATTTTGCCATGCACGCTTGATGGAGATGGCAAAATTACCCTTTACATACACATGAAGGGAGTGTGAAAGAAGAAAAGAAAAGATGAAATGAAGCTTGCAATGTTCCTTCTCCATGCACCACCTTGAGAAGAGATTGGAAATGAAGAAAATGCCAAAAAGACTTGGGCCCACCTTGACTCCCTTGGAATATCTACATGAAAAAAAGGAAAAGAAAATATGAGAAGAGACAATGAAGAAGAAAACAAGGAAATGAAAGAAAAGGAATGCTCCATACCTTCACCACTCACTAAAGGGGGACCACCTTGCTGTCCCAAAGCTCCACTAAGGCCTCACCACTTGAAAGAGAAAAAGGGCCACTGTAGACACCCCACCTTCGGCTACACTGTTGGTAGAGATAGCTGGTTGAATGGAGGACCATACCCCCAAATCCCAAGTCCAAACTCACCCTTGTAAGCCCCATTCCATAGCCCAGTTCAAGCCTGAACCCAGTCAACCCAGTCCTAAACACCACCCTGAAAAACCCCCCATAAAAAAGGCCAGTAAAAAAATCCCAAAAAAAAGTCAAACTCACTGAGTCAACTCGCTGAGTCAACCCGTCGAGTCAAAACACCGAGTCAACCCGTCGAGTCAACCCGTCGAGTCAAAACACCGAGTCAACCCGTCGAGTCAACCCGTCGAGTCGACCCGTCGAGTCGACCCGCTGAGTCAACTCACTGAGTCGACCAGCGAGTCCAACAGCAGCCCCGAGGGAACGGCCGTACTCGCTGGAAACCGAGGAGCGGCCGTACGGGCGGCCCATGGCAGGCCGCCCGGAAAAAATTACGAGAATGCCCCTCTCGCTGCTATAAATACCCCCCTCCCCTTCTCATTTCAAGCCAAGAATTCGAAGAATTCGAGTCCATTTCAGCCCGAGAGCTCTGAGTCCATCTCTCCACCCTTTAGCCCATTTTTCCACCAAGGAGAGCCCGAGTGAGGAGAGTCTAACCCTGGTCCAGCCCAGCCTGACCACTGGTCCAAGCCTCCCAAGCCATCCAAGTCTTGATCCAACCACTCGAAGCCAACCCTTGCGACACCTCCGTCCATCCAGCTACTCTTTTTCCAGCATCATCTCATTTGCATCTAGCATAAGTGCAACATTTACTTTCCTTCCAACCCCCCTGCTTCACTACAAGCACCTTGATTACTCAAGCACACATGCATATGTCTTTATATTAAGCACCTGTCAGTTCGAGCGTATGCTCTGGGCTTGCCCGTTGTTGGAACCTGCCCATCAGAAACTCTTACTGTTCAGACCTGCATTCATGCTTCACCATAAAACACCTTGATCATTCAAGCACACTGCATACGTCTTATATTAAGCACCTGTCAGTTCGAGCGTACGCTCTGGGCTTGCCCGTTGTTGGAACCTGCCCATCAGAAACTCTTACTGTTCAGACCCGCATCCATGCATCATGTCATTCATGAGAATATACGAGGATTAAATTAGACTTTCAAGTATTCGATCGATTCTGTGAAGTAGAGACCGTACTTCGGTACGGGCAGTGTGTGGGGTGCTTAACCTCTTCCCACCCTGTAACCGTGATCCCTTACCTTGAATCTCTGACCGCAGATCAACAGGAGTCATTTTAGAGGAAGGAATCTTCGGATTCCCTTCTCTAACGTTTCTACGGGGTCTAGCCGACTGTAGATTCGAAGTAACTGGCTAGTGGCGACTCTGGTCTTATATAAATTCACTTAAATGCATCCAGCTCAACACGACAACCAAAGGAAGCCCTCGAGAACGAGGCAAGCCAGTGGCACAAACGGCGATTTCGCACTCACGCACCTCTTCTTCTTCTTCTTCCGAAAGGAAAGGGAGAACGACGTCGTGAGGGAGCGCGGGAAAATCGGCGAGGGTCCACAGAATGGCGACTCTGTTGGGGATTAGCTAGTCCCACTAGTCGTGATCCAACTTGAAAACAGAATCCTTCCCGTATTTGAAAGTCATTAATCCTCATACAATCTCATCTGCATAGCATTCTACCCAAACCCAAACACAAAAAAAATAGAAAATTCCAAAACCAAAAAAAAATAGAAAATCCCAAAACCCAAAAAGAGTAGAGTACAGTCCTCACCATTGCGCCTCCTCGGGCTCAACGTGTTCGGAGACAGCTTCCCTTCCGCAGCATAATCCGCACTCGGGCTCAGCAAGACATGTCCGACCACGAAGAAGAAACTCATCACTTCCCTGCTCTTGAAATGACCGAAGCGCAACCTCCAGCGCAACAGCTCGTTGACAATACGCCAATCATACAAGAATTGGCACAAGGAATGAGAGCAATGCAAGAAATGCTCTTACAATTCATGCAAGCACAAACCACCGCAGCAGCCAACAATCAAGTTGGCCCAGTTCAGCAATCTCAGCAACCATACCGGGTCCTCCCGGCCTCCAGTTCAAATCAAGCACAACCATCGGAGTCTGCCCAAGACTATCGACAGCAGCCTCCTCAACCCTTTGCTATGGGGTATCCTTCTCAATACCTTCCTGCAACAACGGGACCATCTCAGAGCATCCCAGTCGCAGGGACTTCCAGTCAGCTTCCAGTCAATCTTGCAAACAACAATCTCAGTAGATCTCAGCATGTCCCCGTCGATGGGACACCTTTTCAATTTCAGCACATCCCCGCCGATGGGATTTCAATTCAATTTCCAGCAACAGGGACAGCACTGGCGAATGCCCACAATGGGGGTCAGTGTCAAGCCCACATCAATCAGCGGACAGTGGCGAATACCCAACAAGGGGGTCACTTCCCAGCATCTCAGCCTCCTGCAAACAGGAGCACTTTTCAATTCCAGCACATCCCCGCCGATGGGATTCCAGTTAATTTCCAGCAATCTTTAATTCAGCAAAATCCAGTTAATTTCCAGCAATCTTCAATTCAGCAAAATCCAGTTAATTTCCAGCAAGTTCCAGTTCAACCTTCAGTACAATCTCCAGTTCAGTTACAATCCTTTCAAGCACAAGTTCATCAGAATCCAGTTCAGTCATCAAATCAATTTCAGCAACCCGCGGTTGCTTTTCAGCAAGCCCATAGGGTCGAAGACATCGACCACTATGCCGAAGAAGAACGTGCCTTACTCCAGGAGGCACCAGTCGCTCGAACAGATCACTCAGGACTGGACGAGTTGCGGGAGCAGTTCCAGATCTTGCAAAATCAGCTTCAGCGACAACAAGGAATCGACTTACCTTCGACCAAGTTCAGAGACTTGTGTCCTTTCCCAGATGCTCAAGTACCTCAAAACTTTGAGGTTCCGAAATTCAAGAGATACGATGGCAGCAGTTGTCCCACAGCACATCTCAAGGCTTTCTGCGGGGAGCTGAGTGCAATCGCAGGAAATGAAGGGGCCCTTATTCGTTTGTTCCAAAAATCTCTGAAGGGCGATGCCCTCGATTGGTACACTTCATTGGACTGCCACCGCATCAGAACATGGGAACAGCTTTCCCAGGCCTTCGTCAACAGATTCGCATACAATCTCAACATGGCACCCAGAAGAGCCGACCTCGCAGCTCTCAGGCAAAGGAGTGATGAAACACTGTCAGCCTACGTGGGACGTTGGCGAGCTATGGCAGCCAGAATGCGGACACCCATCGACGATGAAGAACAAATCTCCATGATTGTTCATTCAACATACCCAGGCATATCCGGGTATCTCATCTCGCATCCATATGCGAATTTCTCATAATTGATCCGTGCTGGAGAGCAAGTTGAAGCAGGAATCCGGGCCGGGACGATCTCCCCATGGCCTCATCAAGCCACTCCAGTCAAGAGGAACAGAGTGGAAGGAAGACCTATCGGGCACGGGAATGGAAACCGCAGTGGTTCTCCTCCCCGCCCAACAGAGGTAAACAACATCAACACCGCTGCTCAAGGAAATCAACGTGCTCCCCCACAAGGACGTCAACAGTATCAGCAGAATCAAGTTGAGCATCAGCCTCAGCGATACCAGCCACAACCGAATCCTCAGCCACAGCCACCTCGACAACAGCAGCAGTTCAGGGAAAATGGCCAATACTCATACCAGAACAGGCAGAATTATAGGGAGTTCAGGAAGTTCACCCCACTCAGTCAACCACTTAGTCAAATCATGACTACGTTGGTACAAAAGCAGTTACTCACTCTGATGACACCTAGGCCTCCGCCTCATCCTCTGCCTCCAAACTACCGAGAAAATGAGTACTGTGCCTACCATCAAGGACGTGGCCACGCCACTGACCGATGCTATACTTTGAAGAATGCCATACAGGATCTGATCGACGACCGAAAGATCGTCATCTCGGTTCCTGGAACTTCTCCAGAAGCTTCCACCAACATCCTTCAGAATCCTCTGCCTCAGCATCCAACGGACCCCAGTTCGTCTCGTGGCCCTGCAGTCAATAGTATAGAAGAAGGGGACCATATCGACCGCTTCTTCTCCCCCATCCAATCCATTCACACCTACACTTATGAGCCAACAAATCCTCCTCCAGTCTTACAAGGGGCAAGTCCCTTTCTTCCTTCAGTCTCCGAGCCAGTGATACTCGAAGGAGCACCTCCATATGATATACCAGTTGTTCAAGGGACACCTTACAACCATTCAAGCTGGGAACCGGTCGTCCTGGAAGGAGCTCAGTCATACATCGAGCCCACATACGAACCTGTCATCTTGCAAGGGGCAACTCCAGAACAATCCAATCCGCAATGGAAGGATTACACTCATCAGCAGCAAGAGCCCGTTGGAGCTCTTCCAGTCAAGCCTGTCATATTGCAAGGGGCAAGTCCCGGAGGCATATCAATCACGCTACGGCAGCTCGGACGAACAGAGAAACCTCCTGCCATATCAAGAGGACCAATATTCATTCCATGGGAGCCTCCTGCCCCAGGAACAGTCAAGCCAGGACCACGACCTTATGTGGTCTACGAAGACAAGCCTCGATACTACCCCTTCAGCACAGGCAACAATGTAGTCCTCAAGGCAAAAGCTCCATATGAGGAAGATCTGGTACCCACAACAGCACCGTTGCAAGAACCGGTGGTCCTAGAAGGCAAAAGGGAGGAAAACTACAAAGAGGTTCCATGGCACTATCCAGAATGTGCGGAAGTGGGGAACATGAACCCCAATGGACGTTGCATCCGAAGAGATAATCAGAATCGAGGAGATACCAAAGGCGCTCTCTCAGGCCTCAGCAACAAAAATGAAGCCGCATACGATGTAGCAACTCAGCTCAAGTCAATCCCTGCACAAATCTCAGTATGGGAGCTACTCTGCACATCTCGCATACACCGAGAAATGTTTGCCAAAACCTTGAACGATGCTCATGTCCCCTCCGATACGGCACCAGAGATGATAGCATTGATGATTGGACAACTCCTGGCTCCACGTGCCATCACCTTCACCGATAATGAGTTGCCACCAGAAGGACGCGATCATGGGCGATCCCTCAACATAGCCTTACGATACAAAGACCTCTATGTTCCGCTGGTCCTTATCGATAATGGCTCAAGCTTAAATGTCTGCCCACTCAAGACCGCGGAACGATTAGGAATCAGTCCTTCTTCATTTCGACCCAGCACCATATGCGTCAGAGCATTCGACAATACCCGCCGATCAGTGGAAGGGGAGGTCGACATAGAGGTACAGATAGGCCCGGAAGTCTCCACCATCACATTCCAAGTCCTGGATATATCAGCCTCTTTCAACATGTTGCTCGGACGACCATGGCTGCACAAAATTGGAGCTGTGCCTTCAACCCGGCATCAACGAGTAAAGTATATCTGTGGAAATCAAGTGATCTCTATCCATGCAGAGAAGGAGCTCATCATTCCTTCCAATGCTGCTGCCACTGAACCAGACATCCCGGTCATCGATATCCAGCACTCTGAAGAGGACATCCCGTTTCACAGTTTCGAATTCGAGACTGTGAACTCTATCGCTAATCCAGAACCGATAAGAGTGGACCGTGTCTTTTCACCGGCAGAGCGTCTGAGCCTCAAATATCAAATGAAGAATCACTTCAAGTCCAGAAAGGTACCGCTGGTATATAACCAACGCAAATGGGGACTCGGATACAGGGCAACCTTCATGGACAAGAGAAGGAAGAAATTTCGGTGCCCACCCATCCAATTCGTCAAGCCAGGAGAACCTTGCAAAGATCCAGGAGGGAATCAAACGACTGCACTACACAAAGGCCTCCCGATGAGCATAGTTTGGGCCACGTGGCCCCCCATTCGATGGGATCAGATTCTCGAACCATCTAAGCCTCCAGAAGAAGAAGAAAAGGATGAAGACGAAAAAGGAAGTCAAATACAGCAGCTTCAGGACCAGGTTACTCTGACACCTGCTCCCAACCAGGGGCACAACCTGCCCACTTCTCTCAACCAGGGGCACAACCTGCCCACTTCAATCAGCAAGGGGCACGACTTGCCCATCTCAGCACCAATTAGCAAGGAGCACGACTTGCCCATCTCTGCAAAGTCAACATCATCAATCATCAGCCAGGGGCAGAAGCAGCCCATCCATTGGACCAAGAAAGGGAAGTGGCCAGCCCTAGATTGGTCTGATGTCCAGGTTCCAAACTTGTGTCTAGCTGTGGAACCAGACGAACTGCAATGCGAGGTAAGTGATCCGGGAGGGACTGAGTACGACTCAGATCTCGAACCTGACCAGCAAGAAGTCATGGTCATTGGGCCAGATCGTGACTCTTCGCCCAAATCATCAACCCCCACCTCTTCAGGGGAGGAAGTGTGGGGTCCTGAATGGTCATCTGTTCCCCTCACTTTTGAATCAGCCAAAGAGCCATCTGAGGGCTCTGGCTTCCAAAAAAAAACGCCTGTTTAAACAGCAGCCGGAACTTTGGAACAAGTTGGGCTCAATCATGGTCTGCAATGCCCGCTTGTTCAAAGTCCCGTGAATTTCGAAAATCCAAAAAAATAAAAAACTTTCAAAAACCAAAAACATCTATCATTTCAATTTCAGAAAAATCTCAAAAACCAAAAAATATTTCTTTTCCTGCATTCAATAGTGTGCCAAGTTCGTCTAAAGAGTCGCATGAGTTTGAAGTCGAATCATATGATTTTGACATCGAATTAGACTTTGAGCTCATGGGTCTGGACGAAGCTCGGGACGAGGAAGATGATGATCCTGCTCCCGAACTTGAGGATCTCCTCAAAAAGTTCGAATCTAAAGCCAATGTTGTAGCCGATGATTTCGAGATAGTAAACTTGGGGACGCCTGAGATCCCTAGGGAAGTACGCATTGGAAAATCGTTGCCACCTGAGATGAAACAGAAAATGATAGAGTTCCTAGCTCCAAGATTGTCCAACTTCGCGTTCTCATATGAAGACATGCCGGGGCTCGATGAACAGCTCGTTGTACACCATCTGCCAACCAAGGCAGATATGAAGCCCGTGAAGCAAAAACTTCGAAGAATGAAGCCAGAATGGGCTCTGAAAGTCCGAGATGAAGTCATCAAGCAGTACAACGCGGGATTCTTGGTAGTCTCCAACTACCCTGAATGGCTCGCCAACATCGTGCCAGTACCAAAGAAGGACGGCAAGGTTCGAATGTGCATCGACTTCCGAGATCTCAACAAAGCCAGTCCAAAAGATGACTTCCCTTTGCCACATATCGACACTCTGGTCGACAACACTGCTGGATACAAGATCTTCTCATTCATGGACGGGTTCTCAGGTTACAATCAGATTAAGATGGCCGTCGAAGATCGCGAGAAGACATCGTTCATCACTCCCTGGGGAACCTTCTGTTACAGGGTAATGCCGTTCGGTCTGAAGAACGCAGGAGCAACATATCAGCGAGCAATGACAGCACTATTCCACGACATGATGAACAAAGAGCTCGAAGTATATGTGGACGACATGATCGTCAAATCTCGCACAATTGAAGGACACTTTGAAGATCTGAAGAAGTTATTCAACAGATTAGAAAAGTACAAGCTTCGCCTCAACCCTCAGAAATGTGTCTTCGGTGCAATGGGAGGTAACCTCCTCGGCTTTATGGTGAGCGAGGATGGCATCAGGGTCGACGAGACCAAAACCAGAGCAATCATCGAGATGCCCCCTCCTAGAACAGAGAAAGAAATTCGTGGCTTCCTCGGCAGAATTCAATACATCAGTCGCTTCATCGCACAGCTCACACCCATCTGTGAGCCCATATTCAAGCTCCTTCGGAAGAACGTCCCAAAAGAATGGAATGACGATTGCCAAGTCGCCTTCAACCGCATCAAGAAATATCTCATGAATCCTCCAGTCCTAGTGCCTCCCACTCCCGGACGACCACTATTGTTATACATCTCGGTAGCAGCAGAAGCCATTGGCTGTGTCCTCGGCCAGCACGACGAGACCGGGAAGAAAGAACAAGCAATATACTATTTGAGTCGAAAGTTCACCGACTACGAGACCAGGTACTCCCCGATCGAGAAGACTTGCCTCGCCCTAGTCTGGGCGACTCAACGACTCCGTCAATACATGATTGCATTCCCTATTCTCCTCCTCGCTCACATGGATCCGCTCAAGTACCTGTTCGAGAAACCGGCACTCACTGGAAGGATAGCTAAATGGCAGCTACTCTTGTCTGAGTTTGACATCACCTATGTCACTCAGAAGGCAATCAAGGGGCAGGCCCTCGCCGATCATCTTGCGGCTCACTCACTCTTGGACTATCAGCCACTCAAGACATTCTTCCCTGATGAAGATCTCTTGCTCATTGAAGAGGATGAAAAGAAGAAGAAAGATGAATGGACATTATTCTTCGACGGCGCAGCAAATTCTAAAGGGAGTGGTATTGGAGCAATCCTCTACTCTCCAGATGATGTCCCTATTCCTATCTCGAGGTGCATCGCATTCGAGTGCACCAACAACATGGCAGAGTACGAAGCATGCATCGCTGGCTTAAGGGAAGCCATAATCTTGGGCGTCAAGAAGCTACGAGTATTTGGAGACTCACAGCTTATCATCAATCAGACCAATGGCGAATGGAAGACCAAAGACGAGAAGTTGATACCATATCATGTGTATCTTGACAATCTGATCGAAGAATTCAAGGAAATCACCTTCTCATACATGCCCAGAGCCAAGAACCAGTTTGCAGATGCTCTCGCCACGCTCGCATCAATGCTCGAGATCCCAAAAGGAGCTTCAGAATGGGAGCTCACAGTCGAAATTCAAGAAGAACCTGCTTTTTGCCTGCAAATAGAAGAAGCCGAAGTTGTCCCTGACAAATCCTGGTATGCCGACATCAAGCAATATCTCGAAACCCAGGAGTATCCAGAATCAGCAACAGCAACAGATCGCCGAACCATCCAACGTTTGGCCTGCCAGTTCATCATCAGTGGCGAAGTTCTCTACAAGCGATCCTATAATCACATCCTCCTCCGATGCGTCGATGAAACAGAAGCTGCAAAGATCATGAAAGAAATACACGAAGGAATCTGTGGCCCACACATGAATGGGCACATGATGGCAAAGAAGATTCTACGACTCGGTTATTATTGGCTCACCATGGAGACAGACTGTTGCCAGCACGTCAGAAAATGCTTCAAGTGTCAGGAGCATGCAAATCAAATCCATGCCCCATCATCAGAGTTATATAACCTGACCACCCCCTGGCCCTTCTCCATGTGGGGACTCGACATCATCGGCAAGATCAGTCCCAAAGCATCAAATGGTCACGAGTACATACTTGTGGCAGTCGACTACTTCACCAAGTGGGTAGAGGCAGCCTCATACACCACGATTGCAGCATCTCAGGTGATCAAATTCATGAAGAACAACATCATATGCCGGTACGGAATCCCCAATGCTATCATCACAGATAATGGAACCCCGTTCGTCAACAAGAAGATGGATGACTTCCTCAGCAAGTTCAAGATCCAACGTCATCGATCAAGCCCCTACCGTCCCCAGATGAATGGTGGGGTAGAAGCCGCAAACAAGACAATCGTCAGGATACTCGAGAAGATGGTCGTGACCTATCGAGATTGGTCAGATATGCTCCCATATGCACTTTGGGCCTATCGAACGTCTGTACGGTCTGCTACGGGCGCTACTCCTTTCGAGCTTACTTACGGAATGGAAGCAGTCCTACCAGTCGAGGTGGAAATACCATCACTACGGGTGTTACTAGAAAGCGGAATTGAAGAAGGAGAATGGCAACGGGCCAGATTCGATCAGTTGCAGCTAGCAGATGAAAAGCGCATGCGTGCACTAAGTCATTCACAGTGCTATCAGAAAAGGATCGCTCGGGCTTACAACAAGAGAGTCCGGAAAAGAAGTTTCAAGGTAGGCGACATGGTCATGAAGAAGATTCTACCGTCGCACCTTCCGGATCCCAGAGGAAAGTTCAAACCCTCGTGGGACGGGCCTCTGATCATCAGAGAAGTACTTCCCGGAGGCGCCCTCAGACTCACCAGCATGAGAGGGGTGGATCTTCCTGAGCCAACCAACGCCGACAACGTGAAGATCTTTCACGGGTAAGTTATTCTGACCTTATCAAGAGTTACTTTAATAGAGCTGAAGTCAAGAGGTCGAAGCTAAGACCTCTGAGAAATCATCCCGTCCACCAACAAGTGTTTCAAATAAGGGGACTCCAAAAGAGAAAAATACAAAAAAAAGAGAGGGGGATTCAAAAAGAGACAAAAAAAAAGAGAGAGAAAAAGAATGCAAAAGAAAAAGAAAAAGAAAAGAAAAGAAGAAAAGAGAAAGAAAAAGGGAAGCCAAAGCAAGGCACCCAAGAAAAAAATCAACCCAAGAAGAAACACAGTCATCCATCCATCCATCTCAGAGGGGTCTTTAGCAAAGACCGACAGCTCTATTATCGTAACTCAGGATAAGGGCTGAAAGACTGCCATCGGCCGGCAACGACGGATTCCCGACCTCTAGCCGCCGCAGTTATCTAGAGATCCAGAAAGAAAAGAAAAGAAAAAAGAAAAAAAAGAAAATGTGTGCCTAAACAAAGAGGGCGGAGTGAAAACCCGAAAGGGCGCTCCGAGTAAAAATAGTGGGCATACAGCGGACTTGGTGAAAACCTGAAAGGGCGCCAAGGGTAAAAACAGCACAGCTGCCAAGGGGCAGGCAAGACCAAATACCCGGGACGTGGTGAAAACCCGAAAGGGCGCCACGGGCAAAAATGACAGGAAAAAGCCGGCTGTGGTGAAAACTCGAAAGAGCGCTGCAGGCAAAAATGGCTCAAATGAAAAAAAAGAAAAAAAAGAAAAAATAAAAGTGCAGGTACCAAGAAAGCAGACGGTCCAGATCAGTTCAAGCGGTTACAGTTCAAGAACAAGAAGAAGCGCAGTCAGGAGCGAAGAACTCTACAGACTCTGACAATCTCAGGAAGCAAGAGTTTCCGTTGCCTACATCTCTAGGGAACCAAAGGATCAAGCAAGTCAAATCTCGAGATATCGGTCAAATCATTGACCGAGCCCCAGTTCTGATTCCTATATCCCGACACAAAATCCAGACACACTCACAGGACAACTAATGGCACAATAGATTTTCAAACAGTTTTCTCTTTTCATTTAAATGCATTATATTTCTCTTACACATATCATCTTTTTCAAAAAATACAAAAAATGCATCATCATCAATCATATATGCAAAAAAGAATGTGCAGGTGGCCAACACAATCAATCTCTACCCTCCTCCTCGGCCACATCAGGTGAGTCCTCTGACTCATAAAAAGATAGTCTCGCTCTCAACCTGCTCACCTCCATACGCAGGTAATGCACCTCATCGCGCTCAAGGGAACGGATCGCTGTCTCCTCATCAGACAACCTCCGATCGGCAGCCAATCTCCTCGACATCATCTCACAATGATACCGAAGTGCAGAGATCTCAGACAGCAGATGACCATGAGTGGTCAAAAGGAAGCCAGGATCGATAAACGGGCGCTCCTCAAAAGGTTCATATGAACCAGATGAAGAGCCAGCATCTCCAAGAATATCCTGCTCATCCTCATCAGCAGTCTGGTGCCAACAAGGGATACGTTGATACAAAGACTGCTCAGCAACCCAGTACTGATATGGGGCGGTCGCCATCGGAAAAGTCCGTAGCTCAAATCCCAACAAATCAGCTGTCAAATAACTCGCCCAAGAACAATCAATCCGGGTCCTAAAGTCAGAGGATCTGGATGGAAGTACTCGACGCCCGATACCCGCGAAAGCGAAAAGAGGAACATCCTGCTCATACCCAAACTGCCGCAGGAACCGAATGGGGTGATAAGAGAAGTAAGATCGAAAGCCTACCAACATCAAAGGATGACAGTGTGCATCGCAAAGCACTGGAGGAAGTAAAAGCCAAGATGACTCCCAACGAACGTTCCAGTCACGAAGTTCAGCGAACATCCTGCGATACAAGGGCTCGCTCATCCTGGCTGTATGAGGAAGGAACTCCATGATATAACGCATGATGTCAGAACCCGGGATGCCAGGAAGAGGTACAGAAACAGTCAGAGAAAGGCGCTCCCATAGCCAGACCTGATCACAGAAAATGAAAGAAGTTCAGCTAAAGCAAAGCAATCCCCAACAAAGCAAGAAAAAAAAAAGGGTGTAGAAAGAATACCTGCAGGAAGGCACAGCAGCCGCGAAGAACACGAGTACGACCAAGGGCGCAGTCAGTCAGCCCATCAAATAGCTCGGCCAAGATGAGAGAAATGATCCCCTGCCGACGAACAGCTCGGCTCATCACCTCAAAAAGCAAAGGAGTCTGGGACCTTCGCCATCCCGAGAACAGCACTTCAGCAATCAAGCAAAACATCAGGGCATTCCGAGCAAAGGTAGAACCAGCCGTACTCTGAGGACCCGAAAAAAGATCATACAGCAGGTCCAAAGAGAACACTACAGCATCCTGGCCACTAGCTGCAGGCCGAACAAGATAAGGGATCCCAAACCAATTCTGCGGTGTAGCAGTCTTCGGCGACGTCTTCGGCGAGAAATATTGAGCATAATCCCAAGGAAGGCCTGTCAAGCGTGCAAGCTCCTCCAAAGAAGGTCCCATCTCCATATCGTTGAATGCGAACAAGTTCAACGAGGGGACCCAGTCAATCAAGGCAGCTCCAAGCATCCTCCAATCAATATCAACTCTGGCCATATGGATCAGACTGCCGAAACCATAAGACTCCAAATCTCGAATCTCATAAGCTGACAAACTGTCAAGCCAAGCAAGCAGTCGTGGCGAGCAAGAAGGACGAGGAAGCAGCTGACAAGTCCTCACCGGTATCCCCTCCAGCACAAAAGGCCCAGAAATCGAGGACAACTCGTCGAGGATCGGAAGGTCAACAGGCGAAGGAGAAGGAAAAGCTGGAACCTCTGCCGACTCGACAACCCCTGATCGGCCCTCAGTGGCGGCTATGTCTGATATAGTCGCATCGCCATCTGAAACTGTCATAATCTCAGCTGCATGAGAAGACTCGCCCACCTCATGAACATAATGCGCAAAGGGCCGATGACCAAAAGAAGAACAATGCTCCCAACCAAAAGAGCCATCAGTGAAGATCACACCGCACATCCTGGCCAATCTGACCGTCAAAGAAAACATCTGAACCATCAAAAAGGGTCTCGGTTACCCCGATCGAAGAATCAACTGCCAGATCCGGACCTGCGGCCCGCTCCAGTAGGAGATCATGAATCCAATCATCATCCTGGCCGATCAAAGGGATCATCGAGGCATCCACACCGTCCATCATCAGGGGGACATCATCAATGATCACATCAAGTCCACCCAAAGAAGTATACCGCGCATCCTGGCCCTCATCCAGAGCATCCAAACCGTCAAAGGTACCATCTGAGCCATCCATACCATCCAGACATGAGATCAGCCCATCTATGTCCATCATGGTCCCATCACCACCATCCATCACATCATCCATGGGGCCCACACTCAAGGGATGCATAGCCTCACCTATGTCCCATCCCATCATCTCATCCATACCATCCATTCCTCCCATGATGAGTGGCCCATTCGAATCAGAAAATCCAGCCATCCCACCATTAATGGACCCATTCAAAGCTCCACCAACCACCAAGCTTAAGTCTTCATCAATGCCCCCTCTTAATGCCCCATCTACCCCATCCATTAAAGGCATCTCCCCATTATCAAAGCTAAATTGAAAATCTGAAGTGTGGGACCCACCTTGGACAGCCCCCACAGCCCCCAAATCTCCACCATCCATTGCCCAAGAAAGGACAAACCAAGATGAAGACAAGATGATGATGAAAGGGGAGACAAAGAGAAGATTCATTGTTGGAATCGAACCTGAACGTACACAGCAGGTGGGGACAGCAGCAACAGGGACCAGAGAATGTCCGAGCACGAGCCAGCCCAGGCCGCTCAAGAGACGAGCTCTGGGCGGCCTGCCCTGGGCCGCCCGTACGGACGCAGATCCCCTCTCTCCGCAGGATTGGCTCCGGGGCTTTTAGTAGGTGAGGCTGACAGTCCACGTCAGCAGATGGCGCTCCGTGGGCCGCCCAAGGCTCCGGTGCACTCCAAATTTCAACTGAAGATGATCAAGATCATACAAAAGGTGCCCCACTGGTCCAATCACGAAGCAATGTGGCCGGAATATGGCTGATCAAGCCAAAGGAGGGGGAAAGTGATCAAGTGGGGGCCACAAGCAATCCAAGCCATTCAAAGACTAGATCATCATGATCTAAACCATTGAAGAACCTACATGAGCCGTCAAACAACAAGATCAAAGGTTTGATCATCACAAGAAGGGCCAGAATCCAAGATCTAATCATCAAGTGGGCCCACAAAGCCAAATCAAGCAATCAGAGACGTTCAAGCCATCATCCACACCATAAGAAGCATTCCTAGCCTCACAAATCATCAAAAGAGGTGCCCCAAAGTAAAGCTAAGGTCTCAAGTGGGCCCGCAGGGCCAAATCCATCAATCTGAATCATTCAAGGGCCAAAACATCAAGATCCAAACCATTGGGAAGCTTACACAAGTCATGGAGTGGCAAGATCAAAAGTCCAATCATCAAAAGAAGGGCTAGAATCCGAGATCCAATCATCAAGTGGGCCCCGCAGGGCCTAAACAAGCGATCTAAACCGTTCAAGTCATTGTCCATGCAGTTGAGAAATCACAAATCATGAAGGAATGAGTCAAGAGTCAAAGCATACAGACATCACCAAGGAATTTGGGAGAAATTAAAGCCTGTATATTCATCCAAAAGAGCTTGATACAAAAGGAGACAAAAACAAAAGTACAAGGCCATATAAAGCAGAGCCAGCTACAAGTCACCAACATAATCATCATCGCCCCTCCTCGCGTCCCGCTCCCGACGATAAAGATCCATCAAAGGAGCAGTCACTGAACCTCCAGCATATCTGCGACGGCCACCTGGAACATAAAGCGAAGGAAGCAAAGGCCCCTGGCCAAATAGCAGATACCACTCGTCATAATCACGATCCGGGATCGTGAAATGGAAGCCAGGCTGGCCCACCAGAGCCTCAACTCTCTCATCAGCTGGCATCCGAGCAGCTGGAGGAGGTGCAGAACAGGGGACCCGAGCCACCCCAGTGACTTGCCGAAGCAATCTCTCTCCCAAGTACCATTGGAAGGACTCAGCGTCAGAAAGCATAATACGGAGACATGAAGCATCGTATGCCTCCACGCGTTGGGGTGTGTAGTAGAGAGGGAAACTAGCGTACGGCATCCGGGCAAACTGCAGCAGAAGAGGTTACCACGATCAGTTACAAGTACAGCACAAGGACAAAGACAAGCAAGATACTTACGTCCTCAACGGTCAGCCCGTCTATATCAGCACGCCAATTGTCCCCGGGAACTCGGGAGTTTCGCTGACGATTCTGCTGATGCCAGTACATATGGCGATACTGAGCGGGTTCAATGTCATCTCGCATCCTCGGCGCAAGATGCGGAAAATGGTCATAAAAGCAAGTCTGGATGAAAGTACATTTAATGATCAGAGAGAGAAAGGAGGCAAATGGCTCCAAGGAGGATGAAAGAAGAGGTACCTCAACAACAGGCCAGAAGCCTGTGAAGGACCGGCTATGCCGACAGGTCTTGTCCAGACCTTGAAAGAGACGAGTCAGGATGGCCCCATTCCAGTTATAGGGGTGATGAAGATCCTCGACTAAATGAAGAAATTTAGGATCAACTCTCTCATTCGCATGGCAAAAAAGAAAGGATCCAAAAGCATAAGTGATCATGGCCCGCGCCTTGTGGAGGGCCTCTCGCTCGGTGGTAGGGACGACAGAAGCAAAATTGTTATAAAACCATCGCATCTTCACTTGATGGCCTTGGAATTCACCCTCAGGAGGGACGTCACCAACAAGCCGTAGCCAATCAGTGGAAGAGAGGGGAGCTAGAGAGCTCACTTGAGGGACAATTGCCCCATGAAAAGGGAAGCCTATCTGCATGTAAATATCCAAGGGGGTTATTCCCCACTCCCCACAAGGGAGCTGGAAGGTGTGGGTCTCATCCCGCCACCTTTCACAAAGAGCCGCAAGCATCATGCGGTTAGCGTCGTTATTATGGAAGCGCAGGGTGAGGAGGCCAGCAAAAGGAGTACCATCTAGTACTCGCTCAAGCAAGGGCTGTGGCTCTTTCATCCAATTGTCCCAGCGATCCCTGGTACCTCGACCCTTGATAGCAGGAAGAGGTTGATGCTCCATAGCTAGGGAACACATGTGGTCCCCTCGGCGGACAATGAAAGCAGGATCATCCTCGTCAACCACTTGATGGCCCCTGGTACCATCCGCCATGGAATCCTACAAGCTTGGCAAGGTAAGTCCCTATCCTTTACCCGTTAAAATCCAAATTATCATCTAAGAAACCCATGGGATTGGACTCACATTCCAATGCAAAATCTAAAGTCCAACTCCATGTGTCACTTAGGATATGTGTTGGGCCCATTGGAAAAGGTAAGGCCCACCTTAAAGAAGGGGACATGGCATGCCTTAGGTAAGAAAAGTCCATCATCCAAAGACACATTTTGGACAACAAATGCATTCAAGTGCCATGAGATCAACTAAGGATGAGAGTCCTACTTCACATGAGAAGTTCCTCTTCAAAGTCCACATGTGGCCAAGGATGGACCCACTTTTATGCCAAGGTCATGATTCTCACTTAGGATGCCTCCATCTTTTTACACATATGCATGGACAAGTGGGGAATAGAAAGGAAACGGGTCCCCAAGAGCAACCCAAATGCCTCATCTCAATGGATTGGAGAGAGCACATAGCCCACTTTGAAGAACATGAGGACCCATTCATGGGTAACCATGGGCAACCTTATATACCTCATCTTGATGAAAGTTTGGACCATGAAAATACAACAAGGAGGTCTACCCACAAACATATGAATCAAAGAAGCTAAGGGTAGAAAGTTGATGCGCATAGCCCACATGAAGAATCAAAGTTGAAAATGCCCATGAAAAGGCAAGTTTGGGCAACTTATGTGCACCAACTTGTTCACCAAAAAGGGAGACCACGTGAGCACAAAAGAACATGGTTTGATGAGTCACCCAACCATCATGAAAATGGGTAAGAATGGTACACATAGCCCACTTGAAGATCAAAATCCAAAATGTCCCAAGGCATGGGGACAAAAAAATGGGCAACTTATGGGTACCATTCCTTCTCACAAATGGAAGAAAAAATCACTCATATTTGAATGATGATGGGTGATCCACCAAGCCCCCATAGAAAAGTTCAAGGAGCTATGGTTGTATGGATAGCTCACTTGAGAATCATCCATTTGAGGTTGATAACATCTAAGGGAAACTCTTGAGAACCACAATCCTACCACAAGGAAAACCATTTGAACCTAGTGAGATTGTGGGAACAACTCACTCATGGGACTTGTAGATGGTCAAGTAACTCAAGTCCTCCATCCATCAAGAGAGAAAGCATGAAAATAAGAAGCTTACATGAACAAAGTGTAGTGGGGCACACATGGTTCAAAGAAGTGCCCAAGTTTCAATGAAGGCCCAAAAGCCCATCCACATGAAAAACTTCAAGGAACCCACCACACTTTGTACAAGGATGTACATCATAATCAAGAAATAGTGGAAGACTTGGGCTACTTGTCCATATAAGCCCAACTAGGAAAACTAGCCCACTTGAGATCCAAAATGAAGAATGGGCTAGCCACCTTGGTCCATACACATGTAGAGAAAGATGGGGTCACCCAAAATGAGCCCCATGAGCCCAAAACCTGAGATGGGCCCTACCATGCCCATGGGCCCAAACCTTAAAAAAAAAAAAGATGGAAAAGAAAGAAAGCTCCAAAGGAAAAATGACAAAGACAAAAAAGCAAGAGGGAGCCCAAAATGAAGCATTGGGCCCATCAAATACACCAAGGGCCATGACTTCACTTTGAGCCCATTTGATACACATGAAAAGAGGCCCAACTCCCATGAAAAAGATAGAGTATTTTGCCATGCACACTTGATGACATGGCAAAATTACTCTTTACATGCACATGGAGGGAGTGTGAAAAAGGAAAAATGATGAAGTGGAGAGCTTGCAATGTCCTTCTCCATGCACCACCTTTGAAAGACTTGAGATCTAAGAAAAGATCAAGAATGCTTGGGCCCACCTTCACACCTTCTTTGAATAGCTACATGAAAAAGAAAAAGGGCCATGAGAAGAGACAATGAAGATGGAAAAGGACAAGAAAGAGAAAGGAAGTGGTCCATACCTTTACCACTCACCAAAGAAGGACCACCTTGCTGCCCCAAGACCTCTCTAAGGCCCACCACTTGAAAAGAGCAAAGGACCACCAAAGAAGAGAAAGGAAACTTGAAAAAAGAAAGAGTATGAGAGAGAGAAGAGAGAGATTGCACGTTTGAGGGGGGGAGGGTGCCCCATGTTATATAGAAAAGGGGAGGGCACCCTTTTACCCAGCCCCCTGAAGAGACCAGGAGGCAGAGACCGTCCGGGCGGCCCATGGGAGGCCGTCCTAGCCTCCACCTACTTGAAACGACCTCCCTCTCCCTCTCCTTGGGAAGAACTCCCCCTTGGGAAGGGTGGTTGCAAGTGAATCTTGTACCTTCATGTAAGAATGAAGTGATGGAAGAGAAGGATGAGAAAAAGGAAGAAATCTCACCAAAATCTCATCTCATGAGAAATGGGTGAGAAATTGGGTTGATGATGTGGAAAAGTTCCATGGAATTTCCAAAAAAAAGAAAGGAAAATTTGACTTGGTCAAACAATGATCTCAACCATCCAAAAGCTATGACCTGATGATCCGAACCATTCCAAAGAGAATTCCCGTAATCTCCAACCTGGATTGCTGCTCTTCTGTATAAAGTTTTGGTCCGAAGACCTTAAACTACGTCGGGATCAAGATCCCGAGGGATTGTCAATAAAACCGGCATCAGTCTTCTTCAAGATCTGGTGGCTCCGGACATTTTCAGAAAACCAAAAAAAATATATACATCACTTGTACAGTTTTTGGTCCGAAGACCTTAAACTACGTCGGGATCAAGATCCCGAGGGATTTTCAATAAAAATGGGTATCGATCTCGACCATCAAAATCAGAATCGATGACCCAGAATATTTAAAAAAAAAAAAAAAAAGAAAACAAAAAAAATATGTTTGCCCCCCCTTTTTACTAAGTCTGGGTCCAAAGACCTTAAACTACGTCGGGATTAACATCCCGAGAGATTTTCAATAAAAACCAGCATCGATCCCAGCCTTTCAGGCCAAGATCTGATGATCTGGATCATTTCGAAAAATAAAAAATGTGTTTGCCCCCCTCTTGTACATGTTTTGGGTCCGAAGACCTTAAACTACGTCGGGATCAAGATCCCGAGGGATTTTTAATAAAAATGGGTATCGATCTCGACCATCAAAATCAGAATCGATGACCCAGAATATTTTTCAAAAAAAGAAAACACAAAAAAATGTCTTTCCTCTTTTAAAAGTTTTGGTCCGAAGACCTTAAACTACGTCGGGATCAAAATCCCGAGGGATTTTCAATAAAAGCCGACATCAGTTTGAATCGAATCAAGACCTAACGATCGCGGACATTTTCAGAAAAACAAAAAATATATCTGCCTCTTTTAAAGTTTTTGGTCCGAAGACCTTAAACTACGTCGGGATCAACATCCCGAGAGATTTTCAATAAAAACCGGCATCAGTCTGGATTGTCCATCCGCTGACACCGGACATTTTTCCAAAAACAAAAAAAAACATGTTTGCCCCTCTTGTGTACAGTTTCATGGTCCGAAGACCTTAAACTACACTGGGATTAATTTCTCGGGGGACCTTTCTCGCTTTCAACTAAAAACCGGCATCGGCCTCGACCGTTGGGATCATGGTTCGATAACCCGGATCATTTCAAAAATACCAAAAATATTTTAAAGCTTTCCATAAAAACCAGTATCCATCTTGATCACCCGAGTTGAAGTCTGGAACCTTTTCAAAACAAAAAAATATATACAATATAAAACAAAAAAGTTTTCATCACCAGTTTTGATGCATCAATTTATCCCCAGCGGTTCGAAGACCGTAAACTACACTGGGATTAACTTCTCGGGGGCTTTCTTTCCTAACCTGTTCCAGGCATGGCTGACACTTGATCGTACGGGTGTCTGGAATCTCTTAAACAGGTAAGGGCTGTGGCGGGCAGAACTCCGCAATCCTGTTCGTGTTGAACGCACTGTGATAGACAACCTTGATTTGGAAGTCGCTGTTGAAGCTGACGGATGTTCCCTGTTCCTAGAACTCATGAAGGGGATTAAGGCTGTTGGGAGGTGGAGCTCACCCTCACGGAATTGTGAGCAACGTAAGACCCCAAACTGGAGTGACTAAGGGAAATGTGAGGATGTGGCTCATTTTGTGGCCGAAGGAGTCCGTCGGACGATACGTGGTCTATGTGCATTGCACATGAGGAACAGGCAACTTTGTGGGTGTGTTGACTGAAAACCCTCAAAATCTCCTCATCCGAAGATGTAAAACTACGGCACTTAACTGTGTGAGACTCGTCTTGCTCGCTGACGTAAAATGGATCAGGTGCCTTACCAGTAGTAGAAGCTGGAAGTGGATGGAATTCCACATCTTTTCCCTGCATTTCAGAAAAATCACAAAATACAAAAACATTGCAAAATCACCTCTTCAAAAATCACAAAAATATTTCCCTTGCCTCCAAAATATTGTCAAAAATCACAAAAATATTTCCCTTGCTTCCAAAATATTGTCAAAAATCACAAAAATATTTCCATCGCTTTCAAATCAAATATCTGTCAAAAATCACAAAAAATATTTCCATCGCTTTCAAATCAAATATCTGCAAAAATCACAAAAATACTTCTCTTGCTTTCATCAAAAATATTTCGAAAAATCACAAAAATATTTCCTGTGTTTTCAATAACCAATCTCTATCCTGATCGCTCAGGTAAAGATTCGGACCACATATTTACAAAAAAATCACAAAAATTAGCATCCCCAGCACTACAATTCAGGAGTCTTGAACTCCGCTCACTTCACAGTATGGGATGACGGATCCAATCGCCCGCAAATTGGAATCTTGACCAAAACGGGCAACCAAACACCATCTCAATCACATGTATGCCCAGAAGAACATCTTGAAGTCAAATGATATCCTCGTACATTTTCATTAGCAAAGAAACAGCATCTTGGGACGATGGACCTGATCGACCACGGGTCGGGATCTTGACCAACCCGCTGTCCAAACCTCCGTATCAAAAAGAAAAATCCCCAAGGGAGTACAACCCTGCAAGCAATAAGCTCAAAGTTCTCTGCACCCACAGCAAAAGCAAAACCATCAAACGAGAAGAGAATGAGCCAAGCCATGCATCCATCATGCATCTCCATGCATCAGCATCCATTGCATCAATCATCATGTTTACCTGCTTTCAAAATAAAAGTCGGTTAGCTAAAGACCCCACAGGCATCCCTAGTGGAGGCACATGCAAACCAGATTTCCATTTCAAAAAGACAAAAAATATTTCTGTTTGCAAATAAAAACCCCACGGAGTATCACTCCACGGAGTATCACTCCCCAGAGTGGGTATCTTTTCAAAAATCCAAAAATATTTTTCCAGTAGAGCGTTCTGTCTCCAAAACACCAGGAGATCTTCCATATCTCTGGGTAAGAGCCAACGCAAAAATCAAATAAGATCCAATGTCTCGCGGTTTCCCCTGAGATCATCGGATCCAATGCACTCAAAGTGCGGTCGAACTGAACTCCAGTGTCAGTGCGGTCGCACCACATGCCAAGATACAAAAAGATGGAAGCCAAAAGACTCGGTCACAGAAACCATTTGAACAGGTGGAAACGATGAATTGTAACCCAAGTATCCAAATCAGCAGATTGGGTGGAAAGAATTCACCCGCACATACCTAGGCGTGGATGCCTGAAGTACCTTGACTGAGTCCAAGTCGGCGTAGTAGAATCCCGTAAGACTATCGGACGCAGGGCGTCTAACCACTTTGACAGTCAAGCGAAACAAGTACTCCTGGAGTGATCTGGGAAAACATCAAACATCACACAATCAGTCTCAGGGTCAGCATCCTCATAAGACTAACGGACGCAGAGGCTCTGCTGTACCTTTCCGATGTTAGTACCGATCGGGAATGGAAGGGTTGCGATTGGGTACCCAGGTTGCAGCAAACTGCAGGGACAATCGCAACGTTTTCTCCGAACTCTCGCGGTATGTGCGAGTTATCAACTTCCAGACAATCAACTGACTCAGATACAAAGGACAACAAAGATTCCAGACCACAATCAAGGAAAGAATGAATTGCAAACTAAGCACCGAAACCAGCAGATCGGGTGGAAAAGCCCACCCGCACATACCTAGGCGTGGATGCCTGAAGTACCTTGACTGAGTCCAAGTCGGCGTAGTAGAATCCCGTAAGACTATCGGACGCAGGGCGTCTAACCACTTTGACAGTCAAGCGAAACAAGTATTCCTGGAGTGATCTGGGAAAACATCAAACATACAATCAATCACAGGGTCAGTAACCTCGTAAGACTGTCGACGCAGAGGCTCTGCTGTACCTTTCCGATGTTAGTACCGATCGGGAATGGAAGGGTTGCGATTGGGTACCCAGGTTGCAGCAAACTGCAGGGACAATCGCAACGTTTTCTCCAAACTCTCGCGGTATGTGCGAGTGAGCGATCTCCAAACGATCAACTGGCACAGATGCAAAAGCAAGCAAAGATTTCAGAACATGACCTATGAATGACCGGGTCAGAAGTGGGGTGTCCACTCGCTTTGGCATTCGGTTGCATGCAACCTCTGCCAAAGAGGGGCATCTGTAGACACCCCACCTTCGGCTACACTGTTGGTAGAGATAGCTGGTTGAATGGAGGACCATACCCCCAAATCCCAAGTCCAAACTCACCCTTGTAAGCCCCATTCCATAGCCCAGTTCAAGCCTGAACCCAGTCAACCCAGTCCTAAACACCACCCTGAAAAACCCCCCATAAAAAAGGCCAGTCAAAAAATCCCAAAAAAAAGTCAAACTCACTGAGTCAACTCGCTGAGTTAACCCGCTGAGTCAACCCGTCGAGTCAACCCGTCGAGTCAAAACACCGAGTCAACCCGTCGAGTCAACCCGTCGAGTCAAACCACCGAGTCGACCCGCTGAGTCAACTCACTGAGTCGACCAGCGAGTCCAACAGCAGCCCCGAGGGAACGGCCGTACTCGCTGGAAACCGAGGAACGGCCGTACGGGCGGCCCATGGCAGGCCGCCCGGAAAAAATTACGAGAATGCCCCTCTCGCTGCTATAAATACCCCCCTCCCCTTCTCATTTCAAGCCAAGAATTCGAAGAATTCGAGTCCATTTCAGCCCGAGAGCTCTGAGTCCATCTCTCCACCCTTTAGCCCATTTTTCCACCAAGGAGAGCCCGAGTGAGGAGAGTCTAACCCTGGTCCAGCCCAGCCTGACCACTGGTCCAAGCCTCCCAAGCCATCCAAGTCTTGATCCAACCACTCGAAGCCAACCCTTGCGACACCTCCGTCCATCCAGCTACTCTTTTTCCAGCATCATCTCATTTGCATCTAGCATAAGTGCAACATTTACTTTCCTTCCAACCCCCCTGCTTCACTACAAGCACCTTGATTACTCAAGCACACATGCATATGTCTTTATATTAAGCACCTGTTAGTTCGAGAGTATGCTCTGGGCTTGCCCGTTGTTGGAACCTGCCCATCAGAAACTCTTACTGTTCAGACCTGCATTCATGCTTCACCATAAAACACCTTGATCATTCAAGCACACTGCATACGTCTTATATTAAGCACCTGTCAGTTCGAGCGTACGCTCTGGGCTTGCCCGTTGTTGGAACCTGCCCATCAGAAACTCTTACTGTTCAGACCCGCATCCATGCATCATGTCATTCATGAGAATATACGAGGATTAAATTAGACTTTCAAGTATTCGATCGATTCTGTGAAGTAGAGACCGTACTTCGGTACGGGCAGTGTGTGGGGTGCTTAACCTCTTCCCACCCTGTAACCGTGATCCCTTACCTTGAATCTCTGACCGCAGATCAACAGGAGTCATTTTAGAGGAAGGAATCTTCGGATTCCCTTCTCTAACGTTTCTACGGGGTCTAGCCGACTGTAGATTCGAAGTAACTGGCTAGTGGCGACTCTGGTCTTATATAAATTCACTTAAACGCATCCAGCTCAACACGACAACCAAACGAAGCCCTCGAGAACGAGGCAAGCCAGTGGCACAAACGGCGATTTCGCACTCACGCACCTCTTCTTCTTCTTCTTCCGAAAGGAAAGGGAGAACGACGTCGTGAGGGAGCGCGGAAAAATCGGCGAGGGTCCACAGCCACCAAAAGAAAAAGAGAAACTTGAAGAAAGAGAAAGTATGAGAAAGGGAAGAGAGAGATTGCACGTTCGAGGGGCCAAGGGTGCCCCATGTTATATAGAAAAGGGGAGGGCACCCCTTTTACCCGATCCACTGGCACTACAAGAAAAAAGGCTTGTAGCCTCATTTCAAAACAGTGGCTAAAAAGTTGAAAAAATGAGGCTAAAACCTTTAGCCTCAGTTTTGCTTGAATTAGCCTCCATTAGCATAACCGAGGCTTCAAGGGCTGTGGTTAAAGGCTTTAGCCTCCCTTTTGGCAACTGAGACTAAAAAGCATTTTATAATCTCAGTTATTGAAGTGAAGCCAAAAGAAACCTTTTAGCTTCTATTACATCAAACTGAGGCTAAATCAACTTTTTAGCTTTTTAGCCTTGATTGTTTCCAACTGAGACTAAATCTAAATTTTAGTCTCGGTTGCCTCCAACTGAGGCTAAATCTATTTTTAGCTTCGATTTTCAACAACCGAGGTTAAAGCCTTTAGCCACAGGAGTTGCAGCCTCGGTTTGGATAACTGAGGCAAAACCGAGGTTAAAGGTGAATTTAGCCTCGATTTCTGTCAACCGTGGCTAACAATATATTTTAGCCTCAGTTACAAATGGTGGCTAAAATTGTTCAACTTTTTCAAATATTTTTTTAAAAATAAACCTGTGCATGTTTCACCTATTTAACCTGTATAATCATAAATCCAATCCATCCAATCGATACTACATCTAAACACAACCAAACTAAACTCCCGAATCTGATTCGTGTGCCCGTCCAAGCACACATTGTCAAAGAAATTCTCCCCTAGAATTGTACTCTTGGATAGTGAAGAATGTGAAAATGTACTAGAGCTGGTTTAATGGGGTCCAGCATGCACCATAGATAAATAATTTAAATACAACTCAAAGATAAAGATCTCAAGATCTGAAAATTTAACCAAAAAATAATGTGGCTGTGCACCAAAAAATAATGATCTCAAACTTTGTGCCTTCTCTCCTTTAACCCTCTCCTTAGCAGCACCTTAAACTGGTGCCACCAGGTTGTGCGCCATTGTTCTGCCTTTGCTACATTCTCTGCTTTAAACATATGAAAAAGAAACCAAAGGAATGAAGAAAAAAAAAGGCATTAGACACTACAAAAAACAAATCCTGAAAAGAAACAGATAAAAAGGAACATCTGGAAACTTATTTCTGAATCTACAATACCAAAGTTTGAATTTGAACAATTTGGATCACTGAGACATGGGCCCTGCTCATAGAAATTGAAATCCAGTATTTACTATACAAACCTTTGGCGTGAGCATTGTGCAATACCTCATAGCATATACTCTCTTAGTCTTTTTACAAAAGAAGACTGGTCACATAGAGCCGATGGTATGTTGCAACACATAGAGAAATCATGTGATTTCTGTGGGTGTCTGATTGCATTAGATGCATGGCCCACCTGTATTGTGCATCTTCAATGCTAGATGCTAATAAGCAGGAGATTGAAGAGAAATGAAACAGAACAAACAATTAAGAAGAGAAGAATTTTGGTTGTGAGATTCTTATAAGAAGCAAAATTTAGTAGAGGTATCTGTAGACAGAAAAACAGGGTGCAATCAAGGTGGTGGGCCTCACCTCAGCTTCTTCAGTCACCTTTGATGTACAAGTCACAGTCGCTTCACCAGTTACCACAAACATCAAAGAACAGCCACTTCTTTCGGTAGCTAAGCTAAGCTCATACCTGAGACCTCGATGTTGAATCAAAGAATGCATACCATTGAGCTATGGGCTTGAACCAAAGAACATACGCTTCTACAACCTAGATTCAACAAAACAAAGCTGCATGCATCAATTTCAATGCAACAACTACCTTAAACATTAATACTAAAAAAATTATTTTTCTGTTGAAAGATTAGTACGGCAAAAAATCATTATGACCAAAACTGAAAGCACCATTTCTAGTGAAATGACATCAAGATTAAAGCAGATCCTAAAAGCTAGCCATCCATATATACCAAAACAACCACCTGTCATAAAAAAGGGGCTAGACCAACCATTGAGTTTGCTACACCAAGGGTTAGCAAAACATAATGAGCACCTGTAGAACAAATGTAAACTGATCCAGGCGATTCAAAATGTGGGATCCACTGTCAGTGAATAATCATCCAAAAATCACACTGTTCTAATGATCCTAACCATCCAACTTTGTGACTTTCCAACCGTACATTCAATGATCACCACCAAATACTGAGGATCATTCAATCAGTGTAGTTCACAAGTGATGCTCGTATCAATGCAACCCACAGCAAGGATTGAGCAAGTCCTTGTTGTATGTACTGTTCATCTGTCACCAAAACTCACACGACAGTCTATACCAATGACAGAAGCAGAAACCAACAATTACAGTGGGAAAAAATACAAACAAATTGTATGGCAAACCAAACTAAAAAAACTATTGATTCTTTGGCCCCTTCAATTGGGGTCCCTCGGGTGTATCCTTATGAGTAGATACTGAGGTCGCCTGTGCAAATGTAGTTGCTGATTCACGTAAAATAGCCTCTACATTTGGCACATTACCCGAAGTGAAGGCCGCCGCCAATGAATTCATAGTATCTCTCATTCGTGTCGTCATTTGCTTCGTTATTCGCTCCATCATCCGTTGCTCTAGCTGCTCCAGATGATTAGCCATCCGCTCTTGCATTCGCTCCTCCACCAGCTGCTCCACCCGCTCGTCCATATGTCGCCGCAGCTCCTCAGTCTCCCTTCGTAGTTCAGCAATGGTGCCTCTCGTGCCCCATAATGTGGAAGCTGTGGGACCTAACCCCATCATGCGTACCCGACCGGGATGCTCTGGTCCCAATATCTGGGATAAGATATCGTCTCGGGCAGTGCTACTCCGAGAGGACTCAGTAGTCTGAGTCGCTCGTAACTCCTCGATCATTTCCTATAATGAAGAAAAACATTAAATGAGTTGTTCAATGTCATGAGGTAATGAAATGTGTGATGCCAATGACTGAGAAATTTCTACATACAATTACATGGGCCGACTCCTCGTTCACAGCACTCCCATCCTTCTTCCGATGGGTCGCTATGAACATCATTGCCCGATCAGGAGACTCTCCGTCGGGATTCTTTGCCCGCTTTGTCCATGTAAAAACAAATGAGTTGGTAACAATCATATTGAATTTAATTACCGCCAAATCATATATAGAAACTCTTCAAGAAGGAAATCTTTAATAAGAAAATCAACAAATTTGCAGGACTCGATGGGTTAATCAGGTGGGTTAAATTTTACTTATTTATTATTCTTATTATAAATTGATTGATCTCTCTTAACAACTCACCAACCCATTTTTTACCTCTTCCTCACGCACTTGAGCGAAGCTCCTTGAGCCAGCAGTGTGGGCCATACGATGCTTGTTGCGGTTGATTTTATTCCTTTGACTGCAAGCCTACAATGCGGCACAACAAGAATAACTAAATTTCAGTATAAGCAAGAATATACCACCATGGATATAATTTTTCTTTATGTGTAATTTATACCTGTCCCTTATCACTCAACCAATAGGTGACTAGCCACTTCCAATGTGTTGGCACCACTCGGTCAGGACAGTGAGCGATTCGTTCTTCATCAATCGAATATCGTTTGTAGTGTTCATTCTTCAGCCTTTTCTTCCACTCCTTCCACAAACCTCCCACGGACTTCATTACCCAACTTCGATGCTCCTCACTGACATTCCACTTGATCTACAATACATCAATTATCGATTAGACTTAGCACATCAATAATGATAATAAAAGAAAATAACACAATACAAAAAGCATAATTGAAATTTTGGTTTCATATTACCGTCACTTCATTCCAAATCTCGTTTTTGTTAGAAAGTGGCACGTGATGCCAACTATCGTGATCAAGGGGGGCTAAGCGCCCATTGCCAAAGGTGGCTTTGATACCACAATCATCCAAAGAAATAAATTGTTACCATCTGATATATCTAAGTCCAATAGATCTTGTTTGAAGAGGATGATAATAAATCTTGACTCAATATTCAATAAAGGTAATGAACCCAAATACTAGATACTTCTTCAGTTTCTTGATGATACATAAATGAAAAGCTACTCACACCTATGATCACTGATGGGCACTGAAGAGGATCACTGAAGAAGATCAAACAAAACTTGATAATAAATCAGATATAGATTGAAAAGCCATTCTATGGTTCTTGGGACCATAGAATATAGGATTGGACTTAGATATATCAGATATAGGTCCTATATTCAATCAAGATTTATTATCATCCTCTTCAAACAAAACTTACACTTTTTTTATTCAAACGTCAATGGTCTACCAATAACAATGGTCTGACTTCGTAAAAAAAGACTTCTTACGAACATGCTTTAAAGCCATGACAATGCCACCCAGATTCAACAAAAAAAAATAGGGTGGCAACCAGCATCCCTAGTAACTACCACAGAAAATGACCAGAACAAGAATCAACTAAGCCTTCCATCAGCTATGGATCCAAACCACTAAGCAACTACACCCACAATCCCAGCATTACCAGGCAGCATTAACTCCACAGACAACAGTCAACAGTAGACCCCCACATTGCATCCCTTGAAACTCCACAGACAGCAGCTACCCAATGCCCTTAGGGCGTGTTTGGATGCAGGAATTGTCTTGTATTGTAGTGTAGGGTATGGAATAGCCCATCACATCATATATTTCTATGGGTTTATATATCTAAATTGCCGGCTATAAAACCAGTGTTTGGATGTTCAAAAGTAATGGCCATCATAAGCCACGGTGATAATTGGTCTTCTTGATTCAGTTCGAATTAGTCATAAGTAGTCAAGGGTCAATTTAACTTGTGCGTGCATAACGGGCTGAGGGTCCCACTGTCGTTCCTGTCATTACGTTAGAACTGATCAATCTAACGTTTTTCAACAAAACTAAGAGCACGCAGTTAACAGGAAAAAAAAATTTATCCACCGGTGGTACACAGAAATTCAATTACTTCAATACATAAATAGAGAGAATGACCAAGTGGATGTGACATTGTTGCAATTCATAATAACAGGTGAATGAGCTAGCCTCTTTTCAGTCATTTACCCTTTAGTGAATAGAGGTTGAATTCAATTCAGTTGTTGAGATAAGGATTAGATAATGACAATGAAGAATTCAATTTGCTTGAATATCCAAATTGTGCCTAAATGTTAAGAACTAAAGTTAGTATCAACATTTCTGTTGGTCTTTTGCTTCTTTGGTGTTCAGGGGATGACAATGATGTGATGCAATTTTTTGGTTTTGAATCCATATATGTATATAAATTTACATTGGTGTAAAGTGTGAGGGAAGATCAGTCAACTTGTAACAAGTTAGATAAAAGAATCAACTTGTAAGTTTGGGTGTTTGGATACAGAATTGAATTGAATCACAATAATTAGTTGAAATGAGTGGAAAACAAACCAAATTTCTGCTATCCTCATCAGCACTCATATTGTAGGACTAGCATCCAAACTGCAATTATGTTACTTTCAAGTTGGACTTGAAGGGAATATAAATCTAACTTGGGAGCTACTTCCTCATTCTGAGGCCAAGGAAGGTAATTGCAATTTGGTCAACTCCACTTACTAGTTATTGCAATTCAGTTTAATACTTCATCCAAATATAGCCTCTCATTTACTCTCAGCTTAAATCTTTTTCTGAATAGTGTTTTTTTCCCCTCTCCAACGAAACTGCATGAGCTGGGGAAACTACATCATACAACTAATCACATGAATGGATATATTCATTTTGAGAGAAATTCAAACCCCTCAGCTGAAAGAGGAGCATTTACATGAAAAGTTTACACCTGTTTTACCAAGAGTGTTGAACGACCAAACTCTAGGCCCACATTTGGTACATTTTGAGAGAATGAAGTGAAATGTTCGAATTGTTTCATTTCTAAATTTGCATCTTGAGGGAGTTCAGGGGAGTCAATGCAAAAGAGTAATCAGGGAAAAGATCAAATAAAATCTGATTTGTGCTTGTGTGAATATGATGGAAAGGAAATTTGGATACAATTTCAGATGTCAATCAACTGAATCCAAGATTTATGTTGACTTCATACCTACCTCCACATATGGCCACAGTGTGGGAAATTGGAGCAGTTAGCAGTCAACTGATTCAACAGTTTTGCCAATCTGAGGACACTGGAGCAGTCGACAGGGAGGTCGTGCATGTACATGAAATGTCCAAAAATCAGGCTGGTCACTAATCAGGCGCCCAAACATGTGCATTGAATGCAGACCGTTGGCAATTTTTCTAGACAGCATGTTGCTTTCTTACATGCATGATGCTCCCAATGAGTTGACTAGCCTGACTTTCAGGCCACTCAACTAAATGGTGGGGCCTAGTGGCCCACCTTTTTCACAGCTTGGATATCTTACGAACACACTAGGTTGGTATGTGGGAACTTGTTTAGAGGTGTGTGTGCTTAGAAAAGTCCTGATTCCAATACTTCAATGAGAAATGTCCAAGTACTTCAATTTTTCAGAAATAAAAATTCCAATGCTGATGGGAATTCATGGAAGTTTGACTAAAGCCCATCTTGGTACTAGCAGACTCCAATAGGCTGAGAGCTTGAAACTGCTTGAATCCAAAACGTGATGAGAAATCTTCATTGAGTAGATATGTGTGCAGTGTAAGTTATGAGTTTGCATATACAGCAAAATTCAACAGTCTTTGGTAAATTGCCCATAATTTACTTCCCTATGAAATTAAAAAAAAATATATAAACCATACAATACCAGAGCATTTCTTCAAGAACTATATGACTTCAATCCATTAAAAAACCAGAAAGAACATCACTGAAACCTTCTGGGTTTTAAATCAAATTGATGAGACTGATATGGAAATTAGAGTACCAACAAAATTGCAGAATCGAGCTTACCTTGAACTGATTTGGATCTGAATCTGTACGGTAAGGAAGTCTTCTAGAAGCTCTCCTTCTTCAAGATGAGAGAGAGAGAGAGAGAGAGAGAGAGAGAGAGAGTTGTTAGAGAGGGGCCTTTTTTGAAAGTGAAAGCTTCACAATCAATTTGAAAGCGAAAGCTTCACAATCAATTACATGAAAAAAGGGATCTGTTTGCAAGATCATGGACACACTTGTAGAGACTGAAAACTTGGATCAACAACTTGGATCACATGAAATCGATTGTGATCTCAAATCAATAATAGAAGGGATTTCAAGGCATAGATCGTGAAATCAAAATTGATTTCGATTTTGAATTTCAGTTTTTTGTAAAATCATTAAAGAGAAAAGAATCGAGGTTACCTTGAACTGATTTGGATCTGGATCTGTCCAGTAAGGAGGTCTTCTAGCAGCTCTCGTTCTTCCAGCTATGAGAGAGAGACAGAGAGAGAGAGAGAGAGAGAGAGAGAGAGAGTTGTTATAGAGGGGGCTAGGGTTCTCCTTCCGGATCGAAGCAGAGAGAGGAGCTGTGAAGAGGGGCTAGGGTTCTCCTTCCGAATCGAAGCAGAAAAGACGAGCTGTGAAAAGGGGCTAGTGTTTTTTATTTATCCACCTACAGAGGTATTTTTGAGTAGGTATATATATATGTATATATATATATATATATTTTAATTTCATTTCTATTTTATTCTTAGCAAGGAAGGGCAATGGACGGTAGCGCGGATCCAATGAGGGGATCCATGGGCATGCATTCTTGGCCACTTCTTGCACATGTGCGACGATCTAGGCCATCCAAATGGGGGGCACGTAGTGGATGTAGCACAGCATGGATCCTAAAAACAATTGAATGATCTCAACCATTTATTAAAACCATTCATAGATGGCAGCAGTTGAATGGTTAAGATTGTCTCATCTCCGTCAAAAAGTGGGTTCCACATGTATAGGGTACTGGTCACGTGTGCAGTGGCTCTAATTGTACAATACACCGTCCACGTGTATAGTGCACCCCACGTGTACAGTGGACCCCACATCTAATTGACCACATGTACATGGGCCCACATGTACAGTGAGAGAGATCGTTAATCCCCATACCACAAATGGATGATGTACAAAGCGAGGTTGGGAACCGCCCGTACAGTGCACCCCACATTGTACTAGCCACGTGTAAGGTGGGCCATACATGCAGATCACCCCATGGGTACAGTGAGCCAGATCCTGACATTCTGGAACATGGATGTGCATGCAGAGAGGGTTAATGTGTACAGTAGGCTATAAATGCACGATAGTCTTGATGACTGAACCATGGGTAACTATTGATCTTGATGGTGCCCGATTTAAGTGGACCAAAGTGACGTACATGTGGAAGATCCTAGCCATCCATTAGTTGGGTCCAACCATTAAAATTTATCAAGTTTTATAAAGTCATTAATTATTTTCAAAATTATAATTTTATGAAAATTTTCAATTTTTTTAAGATTTTCAATTTTTTTAAAATCTTATTTTTTTTAATATTCTCAATTTAACCAAATTTATTAATTTTTTGAAGCATAATGAACTTTTAGCCTCAATTTCTAATTAATTGAGGCAAAATAGTATGCTTTTAAGCTCAATTTTATACTAAATGAGGTAAATGTTAGACTTTTAACCTCAGTTTTGTACTAACTGAGACAAAATGTTAGCCTTTTAACCTCATTTTCTTACAAGTGAGGCAAAATGGTATACTTTTAGCCTCATTTTCTCACAAGTGAGGCAAAATGTTAGACTTTTAGCCTTAGTTTTTTACCAACCGAGGCAAAATATTAGACTTTTAGCCTCATTTTCTTACAAGTGAGGCAAAATGGTAGACTTTTAGCCTCAGTTTTTACCAACTGAGGCAAAATGTTAGACTTTTAGCCTCATTTTCTCACAAGTGAGGCAAAATGGTAGACTTTTAGCCTCAATTTTTTACCAACTGAGGCAAAATGTTAAACTTTTAACTTCAGTTTTTTTACTAATTGAGGCAAAATGTTAGACTTTTAGCCTCATTTTCTCACAAGTGAGGCAAAATGGTAAACTTTTAGCCTCAGTTTCTGACTAACCAAGGCAAAATGGTAGACTTTTAACCTCATTTTCTCACAATTGAGGCAAAATGGTACTCTTAGCCTCAATTTCTAACCAAATGAGGCAAAATGATAAACTTTTAGCCTCATTTTATCACAACTGAGGCAAAATGGTAGACTTTTAGCCTCTATTTCTAACCAAATGAGGCAAAATCATAAACTTTTAGCCTCATTTTCTGATAAACCGAAGCAAAATGGTAGACTTTTAGCCTCATTTTATCAATAACTGAGGCAAAATAGTAGACTTTTGGTCACACTTTTTCACAATTGAAGCAAAATGGTAGACTTTTAGCCTCAGTTTCTCACCAACTGAGGCAAAATGATAGACTTTTGGTTACACTTTTTAGCAACTGAGGCTAAAAAGCACATTTAGACTCTGTTTTTTGAATTGAGGCTAAAAAAAGTGTGGCTAAAGGCCTATTTTCTTGTAGTGTGGAAAGACCAGTGGGCAGAGGCAGCTTGGGCGGCACCCAGGGGGCCGTCCGTCCTCCCACCTGGTTGAAACGACCCCTCACCCTCTCTCCTTGGGAAGAAATCCTCCTTGGGAAGGGTGGTTGCAAGTGAATCTTGTACCTCCATGTAAGAATGAAGTGATGGAAGACAAGGATGAGAAAAAGAGAAAGGAATCTCACCAAAATCTCATCTTGTGAGAAATTGGGGAGAAATTAGCTTGATGATGTGGAAAAAGCTCCATGGAATTTTAAGAAAAAGAAAAAAAAGAATTGACTTGGTGAAACAGTGATCTCAACCATCCGAAATCATGATTTGATGATCTGAATCATTCTCAGAAAAATTTCCAAAATTTTCAACCTTGATTACTGCCTACTGTACAAAGTTTTGGTCCGAAGACCTTAAACTACGTCGGGATCAAGATCCCGAGGGATTTTCTATAAATGCCGGTAGCAGTCTTGATCGTTCGAACCGAGATCCAATGACTCCGGACATTTTCTAAAAATAAAAGAAATGTGTCACTCTAATCTGTACAAAGTTTTGGTCTGAAGACCTTAAACTACGTCGGGATCAACAGCCCGAGAGATTTTTAATAAAAATCGGCATTGATCCCAGCCATTCGGGCCAAAGATCTGATGACCTGGATCATTTCAAAAAAAATGTATTTCCTTATTCTGTGCATAAGTTTTGGTCCGAAGACCTTAAACTACTTCAGGATCAACATCCCAAGAGATTTTTAATAAAAACCGGCATCGATCCTAGCCGTTCGGGCCAAGATCTGATGACCTAGATCATTTCAAAAAAAATGTGTTGCCTTGTTCTGTACAAATGTTTGCTCCGAAGACCTTAAACTACACTGGGATTAATTTCTCGGGGGACCTTTCTTACTTTCAACCAAAAACCCGCATCGGCCTCGACCGCTCTGATCAAGGTTCGATAACCAGGACCATTTCAAAAAAATAATAATAATACCAAAAAGATTTTGAGCTTTCCATAAAAACCAGTATCAATCTCGATCACTCGGGTTGAAGTCTGGAACTTTTTCAAAATAAAAAAAATTCACCATCAATCTTAACTGCGCAAATTTATCCCCAGCGGTTCGAAGACCTAAAACTACACTGGGATTAGCTTCTCGAGGGCTTTTCTTCCAAACCTGTTCCGGACATGGCTGACACTTGATCGTACAAGTGTCCAGAATCTTCTAAACAGGTAAGGGCTGAGGCGGGCAGAACCCCGCGATCCTATTCATGTTGAACGCACCATGATAGACAACCTTGATTTGAAAGTTGCTGTTGAATCTGACGGATGTTCCCTGTTCCTAAAACTCATGAAGGGGATTAAGGCAGTTGGGAGGTGAAGCACACCCTCACGGAATTGTGAGCAGCATAAGGTCCTAAACTGGGTTGACAAAGGGAAATGTGAGGATGTGGCTCATTTTGTGGCCGAAGGAGTCCGTTGGACGATACGTGGTCTATGTGCATTGCACATGAGGAACAGGCAACTTTGTGGGTGTGTTGACTGAAAACCCTCAAAATCTCTTCATCTGAAGATGTAAAACTATGGCACTTAACTATGTGAGATTCGTCTTGCTCGTTGATGTAAAATGGATCGGGTGCCTTACCAGCAGTAGAAGCTAGAAATGGATGAAAATTCCATACCTTTCCCTGCGTTTCAGAAAAATTCGATAAAAATACCAAAACATTGCAAAATCATCTTTAAAAAAAAACACAAAATATTTCCCTTACTTTCAAACCAAATATTTTCAAAAATCACAAAATATTTCCCTTGCTTTTAAACCAAATATTTTCAAAATCACAAAAATATTTCCTTTGTTTTCAATAACCGATCTTCATCCTGACAACTCAGGTAAAGATTCAGACCAAATATTTGCAAAAAATCACAAAAAATGTCAATATCCCCAGCACTGCACTTTAGGAATCTCGAACTCCGCTCATTTATTTCACAGTTTGGGATGACGGATCCGATCGCCCACAAATTGGAATCTTAACCAAAACTAGCAACCAAGCACCATCCCAATCACATCTATGCCTAGAAGAACATCTTGAAGTCTGATAACATCCTTCATCCATTCCCATTAGCAAAGAAACAGCATCTTGGGACGATGGACCTGATCGACCATAGGTCGGGATCTTGACCAACCCGCTAACCAAACATTCGCATTGAAAAAAAAAATAAGAAAAAAAAAAGAAATCCCCAGGGGAGCACAACCCTGTAAGCAATAAGCTCAAAGTTCTCTGCATCTCCAGCAAAAGAAAAATCATCGAACTGAAAGAGAATGAGCCAAACCATGTATTCATCATCAAATATGCATCTCCATACATCCCCATGCATCACATCAATCATCATGTTTACATGCTTTTAAAATAAAAGTCGGTTAGCCAACAACCCCACAGGCATCCCTAGTGGAGGCACGCGCAAGCCAGATTTCCTATTTCGAAAAGACAAAAAATATATTTTCCTATTTCCAAATAAAAACCCCACGGAGTATCACTCCCCAGAGTGGGTATCTTTACAAAAATTCAAAAAATATATTTTCCTATTTGCAAATTGTTATAGGCAAAATGGTGGAGATAAGATTTCACGCGGAAATGCCCATTTCGCCCTCGAGATGATCTGAGCAAGAGTCGCAGAACGGGTAAAAGTGGAGTACGGGTTCGACTCTCGAGATCGTAAGCTCGGGAGTCGAAGAATGGATAAGTACGGGGCGTCCATTCGACTCTCGAGATTATCTGATCGAGAGTCGAATATTGGATAAGTGCGGGACGTCCATTCGACTCTTGAGATTACCTGATCGAGAGTCGAATATTGGATAAGTGCGGAACGTCCATTCGACTATCGAGATTATCTCACTGACCTTCTCACAAGTCATTGAAAGACGTTACATCTAAGTATGTACTTGGACTCGCGACCACATTCTAACCTGCGAGCAGCTTTGCTGCGGTAATCTCTCTTAGCTTTCAGTACTAGCACCCGATTCCCGTCGAGCAGTTTGTCCAATCCCTCTGCGACACCAAGCAGGGCTACAACCAGTTCGGTGGTTTCCGTCTTCTCGGCGTCTCCTTCCTTTTTGGAAGCTATGACTCCAACTATGGGCGTCTCCTTCCTTTTCGGAAGCTATGACTCCAACTACGGGCGTCTCCTTCCTTTTCGGAAGCTATGACTCCAACTACGGCTTCCAGCCGGATCTCAAGGGATTTCCATCAAGGGGCGTGATTGTTAAAATAAGTCGTTGAGTTGGATCTGACTCAAAAGATAGGATCTTATCCCACGAAATCAGCAAAATCTCAGTATCGTATGCGACATCAACGGGATTTCGACATCTCACGTAACAAATTGGGTTGCTTTAGATCTATATAAAGGGGTGGCTCCATTAAGAGCAGGTACGCACAGAACATTCAATCTTGGTCCCGTTTTGCTTGGCTTCTCTTCTTACTGTGGCCTAACTTAAGCATCGGAGGGCTGACGGCTGGTCCCCAGCCACCCTTATTTGCTGTCTTGTTTCAGGTCTGGTGGTGGAAATCCCTGCTGGAGTGAAGGAGGAAAGTCGGAGGATCTCGTTACAAAATCTGACATTAACAGTTTGGTGCCGTCTGTGGGAACGACTTGATCATCAAAATCAATCGTGCTAACCACTGATCAAAATCCTTCAGCGATGCCTCCTAAAAAGGCTGTTCATCCTTCATCTTCAAGGCAGGCACCACCTCCGCCTGATGAGACGGAATCCGTACCTGTCCTCCCACCTGCTCCAACGAATATCCCTCAAGGAGCCCCGAATATACCAACAACAAACCCATTGTTGGAGGCCTCTGGAAATCAAGATGATGTCCTACGTTTCCTCGGAAACACTCTCCTAACTCTAAATGCCGGAGTTCAGGCGTTGTCAAATCGGTTAGATCAACACTTCCCTGAACCGCAAAAAAAAACCCTTCGGAGGGTTACCACCGCAACCCATACCGGTAGCTTCCAAACATTCTATGGACGAACCACAGGTCCCGCCACTCGGCGGCCATCCCCCTGTACCGTCTCCACATTCCATACATTCCAGTTCGTCTCGACAACCTCAACCGCAAGGCTCCACCGCCGAAACATCTAGCTATACCCTACCATGGGAAGGAGATCTCAAAAGAATCCAAGATCGTTTTGATGTCATGGAACAGCGATACCAGGCAAATCAGCCATCTGCCGTCATGGCGGCAATACACCAATCTGAATCTCCCTTCACCAGCGAGGTCATGGAAGCCCCATTACCCAGAAAGTATCGAGCGCCTGTTATCGCTCCGTACACAGGAATTGGCGACCCTCTGGAACATCTGGAAACATATAGGTCCCTCATGGAGTTGGAGGGACATGGTTCAGAAATCATGTGTAGGGCTTTTCCCCTAACATTGAAGGATGCAGCTCGTACGTGGTTCCGGGGGTTAAAGCCCCGTTCCATCAGTTCCTTTTCCCAGTTATCAGAGATATTCCTTTCTCAATTCATGGGGAGTATTCACATTAAGAAGCCAGCCTCCCATCTGATGAATCTGAAACAGCAGCATGGGGAGACAATAAAGGAGTTCACAGTACGATTCACTGCCGAAGCCGTTCAAACTGAGGGTTACACTGAAGAAAAGGGTCTTACAGCCCTCATTGCCGGAATAACGAGCGAGAAATTCAGGTTTGCCTTAGATAAAAGCCCACCGAAAACTATGGCAGAATTCCAAGCCAAAGCTCAGAAATATATCAATGCAGAAGAAGTCGCATTGACACGCCATGGAGTACAGAGTAAGAAGCGCAAGCCAGAAGGAGCCTCTTCTACAGATAAGAAATACCGTCGTGACCAGCGCGATCGTTCTCTCAAGAGGCCTTACTCTGGTAAATATCATAATTACACTCCTCTTAATCAGTCTCCTGAAAAGGTTCTAATGGAGATTAAACACAAGCCATATGTGAAGTGGCCTGCAAAGATCAAATCCGATCCCGAGAAGAGGGACAAGAGCAAGTTCTGTTACTTTCACAAAGATCACGGGCATAGGACCCAGGACTGCATCTCTTTACGAGACCATATCGAAGCCCTTATTCGAAAAGGCCATCTCCAGGATTATGTTGCTCGTAAAAATTGATCACCAGAAAGGGCGAAGACCTCATCTCGCCAAAAGGAACCACCTCATCATCAAACCGACCAGGAGGACGCCGAGCCCACGGGAGAAATTCGCACTATCGTCGGGGGACCAGCTTGCGGGGGTGACTCTCAAGCTTCAAGAAAGGCATACGCTCGGAAGGCGTCCAAAGAACCCCAACAGATCTATTGGCTGGAACAAGCGTCCAACTCATCGAAAGCTAGCCATCCTCCAATTTCTTTCACCCTCGAAGATGCAGCGGGAATTCACTTCCCTCATGAAGATTCCATCGTAGTCACATTGAAGGTATCAAATTATCTGACTCATCGAATTATGGTGGATACAGGTAGCTTAGCCGATATTCTGTATTTGGAGGCTTTCGACAAGATGGCACTTGCCAGAAACCTCCTCAAGCCAGTATCGACCCCTCTTGTCGGCTTTGGAGGAGAGGTAGTAACACCTGAAGGAAGTATCGATCTCCCAGTCACTTTTGGGGAGAGTCCGGCGAAGACCACCGTCTTTGTAAACTTCCTCGTCGTGGATCGAAAATCAGCATATAACGCCATCTTGGGGCGGCCGTCTCTAACTAAGGTTGGAGCGGCCTTGCACCCTTCATATTTATGTGTTAAATTTCCTACCCCAAATGGCATCGGGGTCGTGCGAGGAAGTCAGCAAGAGGCACGGTCTTGTTACCAGATAGCCCTCCAAGATCGAAAGAAGGCTCAAGCGACGCCCGTCATGGAAATAGCTCAAGGATCACCCGACGTTCCCTCGACCACCTCGTTGGATCCGAGAGAAAATGCTCTGAAGTCGGGAACTCCAGGGGAGGAAACAGTGGCGATCCACCTGACCGAAGACGACCCATCTAAGATCGTGTGCATCGGGTCCTCCTTGACCACTGTCCATCGTGAAAATTTGATCCGTTTCCTCACCGAATACAAGGATGTGTTTGCTTGGTCTCATAAAGATATGCCAGGCATCGATCCTGATGTCATCGCACATCGTCTCAACATTGACCCGAAGCATAAACCCGTACATCAGCGTCGACGTGCCTTTACTGCAGAAAGACAAATGGCAATCAAAACTGAAGTTGAGAAGCTACTCGCGGCTAATTTCATAAAAGAAGTTGACTACCCAGAGTGGGTCGCAAACGTAGTTCTCGTCCGGAAAGCTAATGGAAAATGGAGGATGTGCGTCGACTATTCAGACTTAAACAAAGCATGCCCCAAAGATAGCTTTCCGACACCGCGGATCGACCAGTTGGTCGACTCAACAGCTGGACATACTCTCCTCAGCTTTATGGATGCTTATTCTGGTTACAACCAGATTATGATGCATCCACCTGATAGCCAGCATACTGCCTTCATCACAAATCGAGGATTATATTGCTACCAGGTAATGCCGTTCGGTCTTAAAAATGCAGGGGCCACTTATCAACGTCTTGTCAACAAAATGTTCAAATCGGTAGGAATATGGAAGTGTATGTTGATGATATGCTCGTGAAAAGCATCGTTGAAGATAACCACATTTCAGATCTCCGAGAAGCCTTTGATCTGATGAGGAAGTATCAAATGAAGTTAAACCCAGAAAAATGCGCGTTTGGAGTGTCTGCAGGGAAATTTCTTGGGTTCATGGTTGGCCAACGTGGAATCGAGGCAAATCCGGAAAAGATTAAAGCATTGATAGAGATGAAATCCCCTGTTACTCTGAAGGACGTTCAGCGTCTGGCAGGTCGCATCGCATCATTGAACAGGTTCATCTCGCGAGCATCTGACAAGTGCTTGCCCTTCTTCAAACTCCTTCGTGCAACGGCCAAATCTGATTGGAAGTGGACACCTCAGTGTGAAGAAGCTTTCCAACAACTGAAGCAATACATGAGCACTCCTCCCATTTTTATCTAAACCTGTAGCACATGAGCAACTCATTCTTTATTTATCTGTGTCTTCCACGGCTGTTAGCGCCGCTTTAATAAGAGAAGATTCCGGGGTGCAAAGGCCCGTTTATTATATCAGTCGAGCAATGGTCGATGTAGAAACTAGGTATTCTGATATGGAGAAACTGGCCCTAGCCTTAGTCACGGCGGCTCGAAAACTGCGACCTTACTTTCAAGCCCATGCTATTTTAGTACCAACAAATCATCCACTACGACAAGTCCTTCAAAAACCTGAGGCTTCCGGGCGCTTAACTAAGTGGGCGGTCGAGATCAGTGAGCACGATATCTCATTCTGTCCTAGGACCGCAGTCAAGGGCCAGGCCGTGGCTGACTTCATCGCCGAATTTACATATTCTTCTGAAGATAATGTCATGACCAGCGACCAGCCTCCATGGTCGCTCTTCGTGGACGGGTCGTCACGGGCCACTGGCAGTGGAGCGGGCCTGATTTTAGTGGCTCCCGACGGGTCGCATTTTCAATACGCTCTGCGTTTCGAATCACGCGTCTCCAATAATGAAGCAGAATATGAGGCCTTAATTGTTGGCCTCGAACTGGCCATTGTCCTCGTAGTCCAGAATTTGATAATTCATAGCGACTCCCAGCTCATTGTCAATCAAGTTCTTGGTGAATTCGAAGCCAAAGAAGAAAGAATGGCCTTATACAAGTCTCGTGTCCTCATCCTGCTCGCCAAACTGAAGACTTATAAAATAATTCATATCCCTCGCGAGCAGAACCAACTTGCCGATTCCTTGGCAAAACTCGCTTCTGCGCCGGAATCGGAGTTATCACATTCAATCCCCATCGAGCACCGTCAGAACTTGAGTATCGACCAAGTGACTCTAGAGCAAGTTATATCGGTACAATCATCTCCATGCTGGATGGATCCTATCATCCTTTATCTCAGAGATGGATACCTACCAGAAGACAAGAAAGCTGCAAGACAAATTCGGTTTCGAGCTGCCAGGTACACCTTACAAGATGGAATATTGTTGCGAAAAAGCTTCTCCTTGCCTTATTTAAGGTGTCTTCATCCAGAAGAAGCACTTCGTGTTCTAGATGAAGTACACCAGGGGGCATGTGGTAATCATCCCAGGGGGCGATCCCTAAGATTACTGAAAAATAAACTACTAAGTTTATATGGAGAAATATCATATGTCATTTCGGACTTCCTCACACTATAATTACCGATAACGGAACGCAGTTCAACAACACAGCTTTCGATGAATTTTGCGACAAATGGAAGATACGTAATCTCCGCACTTCTCCATATCATCCTCAGGCGAATGGGCAGGTCGAGGCATTGAATAAGATCATAAAGCATCATTTAAAAACCAAGCTAGGTGAACGTAAAGGGGTGTGGCCAGAACTTCTGCCAGAGGTATTATAGGCTTATAGAACCACGGCTTGTACATCAACAGGTGAAACTCCTTTCTCCTTAGCATTTGGTGTTGACGCAGTGGTACCAGTGGAAATTCAAGTGCCCTCATATCGGATCGAGCAGTATGATCCTGCGAGCAATCATGAAAACCTCCGACTTCACCTCGATCTCTTGGAAGAGCGAAGAAATGCTTCCCAAGTACGAGTGGCAGCATATCAACAACGTATTGCTCGTTATCGGAATGCGAAGGTTCGTCCTAGATCCTTCCAGTTCGGAGATTTGGTCCTAAGGCAAAGTCTTGGAGTTCCTGCTCGTTCATTGGATCCGAATTGGGAAGGCCCGTATCGGGTTATCAGGGTTGTGCGACCCGGTACTTATTATCTTGAAGACATGCAAGGGAAGCCTGTACTTCGCCCTTGGCATGTGGAGCATTTGCTACGATACTACCCCTAGATTCGATGTAGCTTATTATAACGTTTTATGAATAAAGTGATCTTTTGGCCGCTACTCCATTTATATGGACCTGAATAGCCCTGAAGAGAACGCTTACACATCTTGGCCAATTGCCTACCTTTGGTAGGACTGAAACCATTGCTAGTTGGTTGCTTTTCCATTTATATGGACCTGAAGAGCCCCGAAGAGAATGTATACCATCTCTTGACCAACCTTCTGCCCTTGGCAGAATCAGAATCTCAATCGATAGATCAGTCTATCTCAACGCGGACACGGTCTCACGACCCCCGGATTGAGTCTAATTCATTTTTTCATGAGTTAGTTATTCGCGATTGGCGAGAGGAGGGATCGCACTCCCGAATGCGAGCACCGTAGCTCGCGCCCGAATATGTGGTCATACACCCTAAATGCGAGCAGCACAGCTCGTGCTCGAATTTAAGGGTCGCATCTCTGATAAATCCATTCGAGATCAACATAAAGCAATAAAAAAAAGAATGAAAGAAAAAGAGAGAACAAAACAGTAACACTTCCAAAAATATCTTTTCATTGATGATTAGATGATTACAGATACATGATCGTAGATACATGAGAGAAGAAAATAAAAGGAAATCAATCGCTTGGAGGAGCCACGCTCTCGACTTCAGGGCCCATTTCAGGAGCCCCTCCAGCCTGCGTGGCTTCCGTCACCTCGTTCTCGGCAGCAGCTTGCTCTTCTGCAGCTATGATGGTCGCGACTCGACCGAATTCCCCCATATCGAAGGATGGGATCATTCGTTGCACTACTCTCAGTGCAAAGTCTCGACCAGCATCGTATGACTCATATCGTTCATCGTCATACAGCTGCGAAGTCCGGAACTCGAAAACTGCCCGAGCACCTTCCTCCGAGAGCATTTTTACAAGGGCGACTCTCTCCTCGTCCCAGTGGATCGAGTCGTCCTTAAGCTGCGCAAGAGCGGTGCGCTCCCTGGTCAAGTTGTCGTAGGCCTCCTTGAGTTGCGACCTGGCCCCCGCGAATTGCTCCTCTAACGAGATCTTGTCCTGCCGGAAGATCTCCCTCTCTCTCTCAGCCTTCTCCTTCAAACCCGTGAGCTTCACGTAGTCTGAGTCCAAGGCCTGATACCTGTCGGTCAGGACTTGGATCTTCTCTATGAGGATCTTTTTCTCCTCATCTCTCTTCGTGATCACCGCCTCACGAGCCTTGAGCAGTTGATCTCTTCCTTGAACTGCCTTTTCCAAGGCGGTCCTCTTTCCCTCAGCCTCCTCTATCGTGCGACGGGCGGCAACGATATCACGCCTCGTTCGCAGAATAAGATCTAAACCCTGCAAAAGAGATGAAAAATGTAAGAGTATTTTGGAACGTAATAACTGATCGAAGCAGGTCTTGACGAAGTCTTACCTGAACCATCCTCATCCCCGCTTCGAGGATAAGGTTCTCAGGACTTGGCTCGGGGAGAGAGCCGAAGGCGTGAGGCGGGACGTTCTCGAACAAAAATTTACATACAGGATGGAGGTGGCGGGGAATAGAGTACGTCCCGCTCCCAGACGGTTGGGCAACGACCAACCCGGCCTGCTCGCGAGGTGGAGGCATTGACTCGCGAGCAGGTCCCTGCTCGGCAGCCGGGACCAGTTCGCGAGCAGGAGTCGGCTCTTGAGGCTCTACCTGCTCTCGAGCCTCTTCAGATGGGGGGCAGCCGGACCCCACCCCATCTGGGGAATTATCAGCAATGTTAATCACTGGTGGCCCAGGTGCGACCACCAGTGAAGGAATAGTGGGCCCAGCTGGGGCCCCCGCCATGCTCGCGGGAAGGGCAGGCTGATCGCTGCCCGTGCGGATGGAAGATTGAGAAGGTTCGGCAGGGGTTCTCTTCTGCCTTTTGGAGCCTGTGCCCTTCAGTCGGGGCAGTAGGCCTCTCTTCTCTCCAGCCTTCGTCATTTCAACTTCTCTTCTGGATATGAGGCCTGCTGCTGCAAGTCGCGAAGGAGACAAGCAAGCCTCGATATGCCTATCTCCGACAGGCACCTTATACACTCTGACAATCTTCTCGTTGATCCCTCCTTTCAAATTCTGTTTTCTCAAGGCCGGGATACCTGCGAGCAAAAATAAGGGTCAAACGAAGCAAAACCCTAAAAATCATTCTGAGGAAACTGCACAATGCGGGATTGTGTCTACCTTCACAGAAAAACCGGGTCACTCCTGGACCCCTGGAGGAGGCAGACTCCCAGCTCCCGGAAGCATAGAACCACCGCTTCCTCCAGCCGGGATAGTTCGAGGAGAGCTTCCCCAACACGAAGTTATCCCGGTGCCAATAACACAAGTAATACCAGCCTTCGCTGGAAGGAGCTTTCTTCAGACGAAACATACGGAGGAACTCTTCCGCCGTGAGTTCCCCGTTGCCAGCCTGAGCCCAAAGGGCAAAGGAGCCCAAAACTACCCTCCACCCGTTCACGATGAGTTGCCCAGGGGCAATCTTGTAACACCGGAGTACATCGCGAATGAAGGGATGGAGGGGAAGGCGTACCCCCAGGATAAGTTAGTACTCATAAAATGCTACGCATCCTGGGGGGGGGGGGGGGGAGTCTGGTGTTTCTCCACCTCCGGGCAAGCGGAGAGTTACTGAGTCAGGGATTAGGTATCTCTCCCGTAGCTCAGCCAGCCGGTCCTCCGATAAAACGGAAGGATATCCGGCTGCTGTGTATCTCCCCGCCGAAACCCTTGCACTGCTGGAGGCAGAGGATTCCGGAGTGGCATCACCAAGAGGGACAGTAGTCTCGTCAGAGTTCCCAGCCATGAGAAGATAAAAATAAAAGAAGGAGAAGAAAAAAGAAGTATACCAAAAACAGGAAAGAAAATGAACACCGGAAGAGGAAGAAGAATGGAAAGAAAAGACTGCAGGTTCCTTTCGAAAAAACTTCTGTAGAAAATCAAAGAAATGGCGGACTCCGTATATTTATAGGCAATCATTCCGCCGTATCTGATGGCACGTGGCAGTCCCTCCCTTGACACAGCGCTCGAGCAGGCACGCCCATTAACTCCTCAAACACGTGGCGAGCGCCCCTTCATTTTCTGTCTGCGGAAAGGCTGCGGAAAGCTGGCGCTCATTAATTCCAGCCCGTCATGTGGGGTGCCGTTCTCGATGAAAGCAGCGAGCGGTTTCGTGTGATAGTGAGCTAAGTCCTTTCCTTAAGAATTCTTGGCGGTAAGGACTTGGGGGGCATCTGTTATAGGCAAAATGGTGGAGATAAGATTTCACGCGGAAATGCCCATTTCGCCCTCGAGATGATCTGATCAAGAGTCGCAGAACGGGTAAAAGTGGAGTACGGGTTCGACTCTCGAGATCGTAAGCTCGGGAGTCGAAGAATGGATAAGTACGGGACGTCCATTCGACTCTCGAGATTATCTGATCGAGAGTCGAATATTGGATAAGTGCGGGACGTCCATTCGACTCTCGAGATTACCTGATCGAGAGTCGAATATTGGATAAGTGCGGGACGTCCATTCGACTATCGAGATTATCTCACTGACCTTCTCACAAGTCATTGAAAGACGTTACATCTAAGTATGTACTTGGACTCGCGACCACATTCTAACCTGCGAGCAGCTTTCCTGCTGTAATCTCTCTTAGCTTTCAGTACTAGCACCCGATTCCCGTCGAGCAGTTTGTCCAATCCCTCTGTGACACCAAGCAGGGCTACAACCAGTTCGGTGGTTTCCGTCTTCTCGGCGTCTCCTTCCTTTTCGGAAGCTATGACTCCAACTATGGGCGTCTCCTTCCTTTTCGGAAGCTATGACTCCAACTACGGGCGTCTCCTTCCTTTTCGGAAGCTATGACTCCAACTACGGCTTCTAGCCGGATCTCAAGGGATTGCCATCAAGGGGCATAATTGTTAAAATAAGTCATTGAGTTGGATCTGACTCAAAAGATAGGATCTTATCCCACGAAATCAGCAAAATCTCAGTATCGTATGCGAAATCAACGGGATTTCGACATCTCACGTAACAAATTGGGTTGCTTCAGATCTATATAAAGGGGTGGCTCCATTAAGAGCAGGTACGCACAGAACATTCAATCTTGGTCCCGTTTTGCTTGGCTTCTCTTCTTACTGTGGCCTAACTTAAGCATCGGAGGGCTGACGGCTGGTCCCCAGCCACCCTTATTTGCTGTCTTGTTTCAGGTCTGGTGGTGGAAATCCCTGCTGGAGTGAAGGAGGAAAGTCAGAGGATCTCGTTACAAAATCTGACATTAACACAAATAAAACCCCCACGGAGTATCACTCCCCAGAGTGGGTACCTTTTTAAAATTCAAAAATATTTTCCCAGTAGAGCGTTCGGCCTCCAAAACACCAAGAGATCTTCTATATCTCTGGGTAGGAGTCGACGCAAAAATCTAATAAGATCTGATGTCTCGCGATTTCCCCAGAGACCATCGGATGCAATGCACTCAGAGTACGGTCGAACTGAACTCCAGTGTCATTGCGGTCGTACCACATGCCAAGATACGAAAAGATGAAAGCTAAAAGGCTCGGTCAAAGAAACCATTTGAACAGGTGGAAACGATGAATTATAACCTAAGTATAAAAAATCAGCAGGTTGGGTGGAAAGAGTTCACCCGTATATACCTAGGCGTGGATGCCATGAAGTACCTTGACCGAGTCAAAGTCGGGGTAGTGATCTCCCGTAAGACTACATGGACGCAGGGTAGCTAACCACTTTGACAGTCAAGCGAAACAATTACTCCTGAAGTGATCCGGGAAAACATCAAACAATCAATCTCAGGGTCAGTATCCTCGTAAGACTATGATGGACGCAGAGGCTCTACTGTACCTTTCGATGTTAGTACCAATCGAGAATAGAAGGGTTGCGATTGGGTACCCAGGTTGCAGCGCATGCAGGGACAATCGCAACGTTGTCTCCAAACTCCCATGGTATGTACGAGTTATCAATCTCCAAACAATCAACTGACTCAGATACAAAGGAAAATAAAGATTCCGAACCACAATCTAGGAAAGAATGAATTGCAAACCAAGCATCAAAATCAGCAGATCGGGTGGAAAAAGTCCACCCGCACATACCTAGGCGTGGATGCCTGAAGTACTTTGACGGAGTCCAAGTCGGCGTAGTGATCTCCCGTAAGACTACATGGACGCAGGGTAGCTAACCACTTTGATAGTCAATCGAAACAAGTACTCCTGGAGTGATCCGGGAAAGCATCGAACAATCAATCTCCGGGTCAGTAACCTCGTAAGACTATGACGGACGTAGAGGCTCTACTGTACCTTTCTGATGTTAGTACTGATCGGGAATGGAAGGGTTGCGATTGGGTACTCAGGTTGCATCACATGTAGGGACAATCGCAACGTTTTCTCCAAACTCCCGCGGTATGTGCGAGTGATCAATTTTCAGACGATCAACTGACACAGATGCAAAAGCAAGCAAAGATTTCAGACCATGATCTATGAATGACCGAGTCAGAAGTGGGGTGTCCACTCGCTTTGGCATTCGGTTGCACACAACCTCTACTAAAGATGGGCATCCGTAGACACCCCACCTTTGACTACAATGTTGGTAGAGATAGCTGAATGAATGGAGGACCGTACCCCCAAACTTCATGTCCAAACCCAGCCAAACTCACCCTTGTAGGCCCCAATCCATAGCCCAGCTCAAGCCTGAACCCAGTCAACTCACCCCTAAACATCAGCCCAAAAAACCCCCCATAAGAAAAACCAGTAAAAAAATCCCAAAAAGTCAAAGTTGGTGAGTCAACCCGCTGAGTCAAAAAGCCGAGTCAACCCTGCTGAGTCAACCCACTAAGTCAACTCACCGTGTCAACCCATCCCCCAAACCCAGTCAACTCATCGAGTTCCAAACCACAGCCTCAGAGTAAGTCCGAACCCCGAACCTGGGGATTTTCTGCTTCAGGTTCGGAGGTCGTACACTCCGAACCCGAAGCAAAATGACCGTATGGGCGGCCCTCATGGTGCCACCCAAAAATATTTACGGGTTCTACCACTCTCCGCTGCTATAAATACTCCACGCCCCTTCTCATTCAAACAACCCAAAAAATCCAGAAAAATCCCTCAAGTCCCAGAGAAATCCCCTTAGCTCGAGTTCATCTCCACCCTTTTAGCCCATTCGTCCACCAAGGAGATCCCGAGTGAGAAGAGCCTAGCCCTGGTCCAGCCCAGCCTGACCCTGGTCTAAGTCTCCCAAGCCACCCAAGTCTTGATCTAGCCATTTGAAGCAAACCCTTGCGACACCTCCGTCCATCCAGCTACTCTTTTACCAGCATCATCTCATTCGCATCTAGCATAAGTGCAACATTTACTTTTCTTCCAACCCCCCTGCTTACCATATCACTGCCAACACTTTGATTATTCAAACACATAGCATGCATCCCCCATAAAGCACCTGTCAGTTCGAGCGTATGCTATGGGCTTGCCTGTTAATGGAAACCTGCCCATCAGAAACTCTTACTGTTCAGACCTGCATTCATGCATCAGTCATTACAAGCATTTTGATTCTTTAAACACACAGCATGCATCCTGCATAAAGCACCTGTCAGTTCGAGCGTATGCTCTGGGCTTGCCTGTTAATGGAAACCTGCCCATCAGAAACTCTTATCGTTTAGACCTGCATTCATGCATCATATCATTCATAAGAATGTACGAGGTTTAAAACAGACTTTCAAGTACTAGTTCGATTTTGTGAAGTAGAGACCGTACTTCGGTACGGGCAGTGTGTGGGGTGCTTAACCTCTTCCCACCCTGCAACCGTGATTCCTTACCTCGAATCTCTAGCCGCAGATCAAAAAGAGTCATTTTAAAGGAAGGAATCTTCGGATCCCCTTCTCTAACGTTTCTACTGGGTCTAGCCGACTATAGATTCAAAGTAACTGCCTGGTGGCGACTCTGGTCTTATACGAACTCATCCAAATACATCCAGCTTAACACGACAACCGACAAAAAGCTATCGAGAACGAGGCAAGCCAGTGGCACAAACGGCGATTCGCACGCACGCACCCCTCTTCTTTTCCGAAAGGAAGGGAGAACGTCCGGGAGCGCGGAACGACGAGCGTCCACAGATACCACTTTGTAGGCTATTGTAGCCTTTGATAAAGAAAGAATAATTTAGAAAAGAAGGAGAAGATGCTAGAAAATTTGTTGTATTACTTATTCATACTAGAAAATGAATTACAAACCCATATTTATGGACTTTTAGATACATTCAACAAATAAAAGCTAATTAATAGGTTCATAAAAAAAACTAAGTGAGATGTGCCTTTTCAATTAAGAGACAAGCACCTTTTCACAAAATTCTGAACATGAATGCATGCATGTATTCGAACATATACATGTATTCCAAAAAGTACATGTATTAGAACAAATACATGAATCTCATAAAGTACATGTACATGTATTGGAACATATGCATGTATGTACCTAAAATGCATTAATTCAACGGGAGATAGGGGGCTGCCACAGGGGCGTTGGAGATGGGCCTTGATAGTGTTTGGGGTGACCGGAAGACAAAATCTAGGCTGATAGGTGCGAAAACGAGGTGGCGGCGTGTGGTGCTAGAAAACAGGATGTCGAGACTGATCGAGAGAGAGAGAGAGAGAGAGAGAGAGAGAGAGAGTGAGTCTGAGAATCAAAACTTGATGCAAATGCGCCGCTCTAGTACCATGTAAAAGCTTAGAACCGTGGGTATATTTCATTGATAGAAAAAAGGGGTATAAATACAAAATATTCTTTGCTATACAAACTATTTACTTACAATGGATGTAATAGAAAGGATGAGAAAAAATGTGTTGTACAGTGTCTTACAAGGAAATCTAGAATCTTCCACCCGTCTGGTTTTCTTTCCTATGCATGGTGAAGAAAGGTTGGACCCATTAGATCAATGGTCTAGTTCACTTTTAAGCTCTTCTTTTTTTGGATACTTACAAGCAAAAATGAAAGGGGCCGCCATTGCAGAAACATTCAGTCGCAACAGGCAACGTAGAATCAATTTTACAGCAACAAGAAAGTGGAGATATCTTTTCATTCATATAATATTTTACAACGTGAGAATTCAGCATCCAAGATTTAGAATTCCTTGGCTAAAAAGAATTTGAATCGTTCTTAATTCGAAAAAATAATGACCACCCTTCCATCTTCCCCGATCACCACTCGAACCCTAATAAGCTACATGGCGACATCCTACGGTTCATAATATGCTCTGAAATAGTCTCAAGCTTAGGTGACCACGACAGCTCCTTCGGCCCCACCAGCATCTCGTAATGCTTCTGCAGCTCCGGCGTACTACATAGAGGGCTGTTGATCGTGTTACTCCCTTGTTCGCCTCCACCCGAGATTATTCTTATCAAGAAATCTGGCGAAACCTTGATAAGCATCCGGCCATTGCTTCCCTTGATGTACTGAAATGGTTGGTCCCGGGAGTCAATGGGGCCACGTTTAGTAGCTGCAGACAAAGTCGAGAGCATCTTGATCGACAAGACCTGGTCTGCAAATGGATCAATGGGAAGAGAGAAGTAAGTCTCGCCTTTTACCAGCTTGTCGTCGATGGACAGTGCCGGGATTGGGTGGCCGATGTAGAAGGAATCAGCATGGCAAATGATCTGATCAGGGAATTGGAACATCAGCTCGCCTGCTACTAGCTTTCCTGTGAGCATCTTCGTGGTGCCATCAAAGAACACCAACTTCACCGTGGACTTAGAAACAGGGATGCAACATAGAGGGAGTGCATTGCCCATGTTCGCTTTTTGAGATAATTTCAGCGCTGAGAGAGAGAGAGAGAGAGAGAGAGAGAGAGAGAGAGGGTGGAGGGATAGAAATCGGAAGGTTTCGTTCTTTAGTTGTGTTTTGTTCATCGTGTTGATGAAACTCTTTATATACGAAGTCGATGGATAGGTCTTGACTTCGTAAAGTCTTCAGTTGTTTTTTTTAGCGTTTTGTACCGGGTCAGGGACGGTGGCTCCCTCCTTTACATTATGAAATGATTCGCGCGTGTGAGATTGAAGAGGTGCATCGCGAAACAGGTTCTATACATTGTATGCCTGTCACATCTGCACCATGTAACAGGCAGTGTTACGACATGAGCATGCAATCTTCCCATAACAAAGGAAGATACATTCATCAACTGTCCAACAATGGTCTATCAAATATAGTCCATTGGTTATCTTCTTTCTAACTATGCATTCTCAATCATATAAGTCGGCCAGCCTTGTAAATGTATTAGTCTGACGTATGAACCTGGAGGTTGGGCTCATTGATGATTTGCATCGATCTCATGCATGTGTGGCAAGTTGGCACGTCTTTATTCTCTCCTCCTGTAAATCCACCACTTTATTCTATTAGTTTATAGTGTGAATTAAGATCCATCACGTTTATTAAACAAAATTAAATTAGTTTGTTTACACGTTTTTTTTTTTCTTTGCTCTTGGCAAGGTTTTAAAAATGGGCTACACGCAAGACGACGTGGAAGAGGTTACGTTTGCTACAGAAAAGCGCGTGCAACCATTGGATGGAAAGTCATATCAAGAGGACTATTCTAACCATCCAACCAATGGATTAGAAATTGGACGGATCACATGATATTAAGTTAATTCCTTGCGGGGGATGGCCCATCACCGTAGCTTCTGGGGCCACCAAGGTCATCCATGACTTGCATTACTGGTCTGCATGTCCCTGGCATACCCCTATAATGACAAAAATAAAAAATAAAATAAAAATGGACGGTGAAGATTGTTCACCGCAAAAACGTGTTCCATTATCAATTCGAGCCATCCATTTGGCGTTCCCAAGTTGCATTGCATGTACTTCCAAAGAAGGGGAGTTACAACATACACTGGTAGAATGTGATGGTTGATAAACGCATAATATTAGATGGGTCTCCATTACAATATCAGATTGCTTAAACATCTCTAATCTCTGATGCGTGGACACTTGTTTGCTGTACAGTGGTTATTTTTCATTTCAACTAGTAAATGCCCACCAACGGTCGTGTAAATTTTTATTTACGATTCATCAAAATTCGGATTGTCATTTGTACGGTTTAGTTTTGGGTTATTTTCTGTACAAACTAATTCGGGAAGACTTAGTCCAAATCCCCCGACTTACTCAGATATTACTGGTTGGAGTGTAAGAGATGAAAAGACAGGTCTGAACAGCATCGGGCGAGCGCGTGTTCTTTTTTGGAATTCAGTGGTTCGCGGGAATTTTGAAGGGATTTTGGCTGTTTTCTCGTTGGAGGTTACTAGGCAGTTACAGTTAGTTGAAATTATTAATAACTAATAATAGAGTTAATCAGACAGTGTGGAAGGGGATCCGGACGGCTGGTTCGTGTGTGCAGTGATACACGTGATGTGTTTGGAGACGCTACAAAGTGCTGGACACCAGCCAAACTTAGTCGAGCTTAGCACAACTTCGCTTGATTTGGCCAGCAGCCCACCTCAGCTTGAGTTTGGCTTGGCTCAGTCCTCAAGCCTAATTGGCTAACATGGCTCAATTTTGTCAGCAGCTCGGGCAAACTCGAGCTGAGTTCGAGCTCAAGCTTTTGAGCTGAGTTCAAGTTCAAACTTTCGAATTGAGTTAAGCTCGAAGCATTTTCCTTTTTAACTTTTACACCGGCAGCTTAAGCATTGTATATATATTATACAATTAAGTTTTAACTCGAGCTAAGTTGAATCAAGTCGAGTTCAAGTCGAGCTTCAAGCCAGCCGAGTCTAGTCGAGCTCGGGTCAACTCGTGCTTGGCTCGAAATTTTTCTGAGCTAAAAAAATTAGCTCAGCTCGGCCTAAACCCAAGTTTCGAGTTAAGCCGGGTTAAGCTTATCCAAGCTGAGTCACGGGAGTTTACTGAACTAGCTCGATTCGTATTCAACTCTACCGCTGCTAGCCAAAAGTGTTTAGATCTACTGTCAGCTACACATTTAGGACCACAATGACTAAAGGCCAAGAAGGACAGCTGGGATTCCGCGTGTGGCTTGTGATCGTCCTCAGCCCATACAAATCGACCATTCTCATCTATATGGTTTGTACTTTATAAGATTTAAATTTTTAAAGATTTCAACTTTAAAATTATTGTTTGATAATAAATGAAAAGGGAAAATTGATAATAGATGTATGGAAAGGAAAATGTAGTAGCGGAGCAAAATGTAAATCAATATAAATAAAGAATTAAAAGAAACCACTTAGATATGAGTGGCGAGGGAAGAACATCGATACTCGTTTGTAAAGAAAAATGATCAAGGCTCTTAAATCTCCAACCATAGTCTATCGAATCTCAATTGCAAGATAAAATGTCTTCCCTGAAGCTAGATATAAGTTGGGAAAGAACTTTAGCACTCCTTGATTAAAGAAGATAATCGAGCTCTTCAATCCGAACCCTACTCATAGAACTACCTCAAGGGGCTTTTGTTGTCCATTAGGATTGAGTTAGGATTTGACTAAAGGATGAATGTGATATGGCTAGGGCTAAAAAAGAGGGTTGTGTTATTGTCTTAAGAATGAGGAGAATTAAGGAGTCTAGATAGGTGGAGTAATGACATTGTTGTGACCTGGGTGAAGGCTATATAGAAATACGACATGGTTTGTTATTATTGGCTCTTATAAGCCCTTAGGACATATCATTCTCTCATTAGCTTGAACTCTAATCCTCCAATGCAAATGTCCAAGGGTCTAATATACTAAGATCCTATATCCAATGCAAATGTCCTAGGGTCTAATACTAAGATCCTATATCTAATGAGAAGTTATTCACCTATCAAAGGCACAACCGACACCAAGTCAGCTCACGATGATGAAAACCTTCTAATATGAGCCAAGTCAGTTCTTTCTCACTGGATGACTGTACATCTTAAAGCATGACTGTCTATAGATGTGTCCTAAGGTATGTGTCGGTCATGGCTCAACTGGGTACTGATGTCCATGGGACACAATTCTCCCTAGTTAATGACCATTAATGTGTTTAATCTTAAGTTCTCAAGGACTAGAAAATTAACTCCTCACACAACTAATATCTCATAAGTTTAAAGCAACACTGGATATAAGTCAAGGCATAAAATATTGTCTATTAATAGGACCTAGGGTCATTAAGATCAATGGCTAACATCTGTTAGTGCACTTTTCTATTGCATACTAGTTCACCTTATTTGTTAATAACATGAGTCCATGTGTTGTAATGTCGATTGAGTCTTAGCAAGCTGAAGATCGAAGATTCAAGTGAACAAGAAGTATCAAGGAAGAAGATCAGGTAAATAAGATGCCTTTGTGACCCTAGCCCTTTGAATCAAAACACCCAAACCCTCTTAGATGACTTGGACCAACTAGGAATATCCTTAGTCATCACTAGGAATACCCTTAGTCATCACCTTGAAAAACATGATAAGTTTTGACTTTCTAAAGAGGTGGAAGTTACTGTAATTAATCCAGCCCAATCAGCAACTTTCGATAGACCTCTGATATATCGAAAGTCTATTTGATAGACTTTGATATATCGAAAGCTCTATTCGATATATCGAATCAAGTGTCTAGTAAATGCACAACTCCCTAGACAATATGATCGATCTATAGGAATGCCCTTCGATATATCTGAATTAGGGTTTTCGATATATCGATACCCCAGTTTGATATATCTAAATTAGGGTTTTCGATATATCGATACTCCAGTTCGATATATCAAAGAGATGGTTCAGCAACTTCACAAATCCATTGGACATATTTTTCAATATATCGAAATGACATTTTGATATATCGAAGATAATTTCGGTTAATCGAAATACCAATTCGATATATCGAAAGTAGCAATTTTCTGCCTGTTTTATGACCGTTGGAGATTTTCTTTAAATACGGGAAAAACTGTCTTTGGGCTTAAGAGAGGAAATTTTGAGGAGATAGAAGCTACCACTATTACTTACCTTTAGAAGCTATATTCTTAACCCAAACAAATGATTTTCCTTGTAATTCATCACAAGAATGGAGCATTTAAAGCTCATGATGAAGATACAATTGTTCTTCTTTTGATCTCTAAAGATTGGATTGTTCTCGATAGTGACATTCTTATCCAATACTCTATGATGAGATCCTTGTAGGTGAGACTCTCCAGGAGAAACCATTCCATTAGTTGTAGAGATCTCAAACCTACCTCTAGCACCTTGAGCATCTCCAATGGAGCATCACATGCAAGGGAAACTGATCTTAGAGTTAAGACTTGACAAAGCAGTGGCATCAAAGATTGGGGGAGTACAAGGGTAGTTGATTGAAGCACGAGAGAGCTGAAGATCAAGCAACCTAAAGTGGCACAATAAAGGGGATTAATCCTAACAAGTAAGTTGTCATTTGTAAGAGTCCGGTTCCACTCTATTCTTGGTGGGAATTGAGTGTAGAGTTTTTATTCAAACTCTATAGATTCAGTTGCAGGACCTAGACCCGGTTGAAGGGTCGAATTGAGTCTCCAAGTGGGGAGCCTCTAGTGGGAGTAAGCACTAGGTTCAGTTGTAGGACCTTGACTTAGGTTGTAGAGCCTAAAACCATTAAGGTTCGGTTGTAGGACATTGACTCATGAGTGTAGTCTAAATTAATGTTCAGTTGTAGGACCTTGGCTTGAGTAAGCCTAAATTGAGGTTTGATTGTAGGACCTTGACTTAGTTGTAGAGTCTAAACAAATCTCTGAGGGGAGTCACCAACATGGGTGTGTATGTGCAGGTTGGAAGAAACCTGTAAATTCTCGGTTGGGTAGATCTAATTTAAAACACCTTGGTTGGGAGGAACCATATTTAAACTCCCTAGTGAATGCTGGTGTGCTCAAAGGGGTTGAGTACTTTAACCGGGAGTGGAGTATGATGACTGAACCACTATACATGCTTGTGTTTGTGATTGTATTAAGCACATTATTATCTTAGCATTGTATGTTTAATTGTTAATTATGAATGCTTGATAGGAATGTATGCTAGACACTAGATAGGTACATCCACACACAAGATGTACTTTCACTAAGTAGTGTAGACTTGAGCTCATTGATCCATTCTCATAAGTTTACATAGGTTGCATAGACTAGGAGCTTGATTTGTTTAATCATTTGATTATCTATGCATGCTTAGGCTAGGTTGTTTAATTGCTAATTATATGCTTAGCCTTGTGATTGGACCCACTTAGGCTTGGAACCGAAATGTTCTTGCTTACTTAATTAGAATTGATAAAACTGTTAACTAGGCTGAAAAGAATTTTAAAAGGTCCTAACCACACCCCTAAGACTTAGCCATAATTCTAGTTGCTCTGCACTAAGCTTCCACACGTGTATGCGTTAGTATCGTGTTAGACTACCGACGTAATTTCAAGATCAACCCAATTACATCCACACAGCTAATTGATCAGGCATATGTTCGATTTTTAGGGCACAACTCTAACAAGTGATCGCTGGCCTCATGTGCAAGGCTACGATGTAGTAATAATTCGATCGTGAGACCGAGATCGTCCTCAGAGATTGTCGTAACAACTTTAAATCATGCAACTTGGATTATTTAAATTCGAATTTGAAATAACAAATGAATTTTTTAAGCATAAAACTATATACTTTTCAACTCAATCAGGAAACTAAGGACTAGAGCGACAAAGATCCACTTATAATCATTCACAATGTCAATTCAACTATTCAATCTAATAACTCAATTAGAATCGGAGTCCTATCCCTATCCTATCGAAATATGGAGCAATTAAATCATCATAACATATCTAACATGGATGGTTTATCTATTGATACAGTTCTCTCATAACATCCAAGGTATTGGGCGTATTCAATCACACATGCCAATCCTTCACAAAATAAGTGAAATTACATTTATGGTTCTTCCTCAAATCTTGTCATTATACTTGAGTTAGAATCATGAATTGAACTTCAATCAGACCAATATCAATACATAAGACATCTATCTCAGATCAAACCAAAAGATATGAACTTCTTCTAGTTTAGTTCTAGATAAGCACTTAGGATACTTTGTTTGTAAGATCACATAGCATCCACTACATTATGATGAATATAAGATCTCTACAACCCAAAATCCTATCAACAACACTCCATTAATCAATCTCAATAAATCAAAACATCTCATGTAAACACATTACAAAAGATAGAAGATTAAATTAAAAGTATCAACTTTATTTCAAACTAGAATTAGAATTGTTCATCATTAAATCCCAAAATACTTGAATTAATTAAATCAAACTAAGCATTGTAAACAACTATAAGCTTCACCTCTTAACCCTAGTTAAGAGGTTTAGCCAACCATTAAGAAGGTTGAACTAAAACTCAAAAGAAAAAACTACTAAAAGCATATAAAAACTAGAAAAACCCCAATCGGAGGAGTTGTAGACTCTTCACTTTGATTCTCTCTACCTCCAGTGATTCTAGAACCTTCCTAGGATGAGTTTAGATGAGCCTAGAGGTGTCCTTTTATAGCAAACTCACACCACCGCATCAGAATCTTCGACAAACCATAAGGTGTTTACACAGTTGAGTCGGTGGTCGACTTGAACCACTATGCACAGCCGACCGGTCATGACTGGTCAGACCTGTCTGGACAACTGGTCATGACCAATCGGACCCATCTGATTCAATGCAGCAAGGTTTTCGCTTCAGTGGCCGACTGGTCGGACCTGTCTGATTTGGTCCAGTAATGCTTTCTTCCTTCTTTCTTTTCTCCTTTCTTCTTCTCTCCACCTCTTGACTTATCTTCCTTTGATCTTCAATGTATATAAGAAGGGTCTTTTAATCATCAACTTGGTGAAGTCTTTCTCTCATTCCTACAAACACAAAAACATATATTAGATGAGTTTTTTAGACATATAAACTATGCATAATGTGTGATGAATTAGGATTAGAATATGAACAATTCAGAGCTCAACACACCCCCAACCAACATTTTGCTAGTCCCAAGCAAAACATGCGCGAAAGAAATCAATTCACCGAAACTCAACGCATTCTTGAAAATTATACTTCTATAGACTTCTAGACATACAAGTATAAAATTCAGAGAAAAGTAGTGAGAAAAGTTGAAATCTTAAACTCCCTAAACATAGTGAATGTTTCATATAGAATCCCTGTTGATTAATTAACAAATAGAAAAATATAAACAAGTATAGTCTAGTGTACATAATGAATGTTCAACTCATGAATTTCCAAGATTACCTTCTTCATAGATCAATAAAACTAAAGATCTAAAAGTGTACAGATCAACAAGAAGCCTATGACAAGAATTTGCCTTACCTTTCCTTCGACGACTTTCACACTTCTTCCCATTACCAGCTTGGGTTATTAGCCCTCCCTTGGTTGGTGATAGGTAGCCCTTTTTGGTATTCAAAATATTTTCAATAAAATCTCTTTTCTTTGTTTTTTTTCATATCAATCATGAGATATGATTTTGAGAAATCCATATCTTAAATATTATTTACTTCTCTTATTTTCTAAGCATGATGGATGAAGTTTCCTGGCTTGGTTCCTGTTAAATCTTAGTCTAGCCAATCTACAAATCTATATAATCCATTTAATAATGAAAATCGTGTAATGTGAACTAGAATCCAAAAATGTTCAAATTTTCTATCAATCATATAAATAGGGGAATTCGTATAGAAAACTACTATATTATAGGACTCTTAAAATTTTTTAAATCACATCACTTCATCTCTCTTCCTCTCATAATCGTATCATCAAAAGTGCATAAAAACAAAGTTTTCTAAGAGAGTTTTTGAAATTTCAGAAAATAAAAAATTTTCTTACAAGAATTGTTTGAAATTTCACAAAACACTAGATTCATCTAGGAATCTCACCCCCAACCAAAACTTTACATTGTCATCAATGTAAAAAGATATGTAATAAGCAATGACATGATCAATGATATAATAACGGAGAGTGAGAACGAGAGTACCTGAGAGTGTCAAAACTGTTCTTATACAACTTCAAACATTTAAAGAAAATCAAACTAATTGAAACTATTCTATACCTCCATCAGACTAGGAGGTCAATCTTGATAACATGATCATCCAAAGGGATGGAATCAAGCAGGATTATCAGGTGGAGTAAAAAATTTCTCAGTAAGACCATCCACCATCCTTCTTTATGATGCACATGGGTGATATTCATCATTATAAGCCATTAAAAATCCAGCTGAAAATTTTCAGCAAGTTTCCCAAAGTTGTCACCCCATGTGTTAGGAAAGAAGAATTTCTTTGGTTAGAAATCATTAAATATGAATCTCTTTTCCAACTTGTCTGGGCAAAATTTTATTAGGTAAGGATTATCCCAAAGATGGTGCACTTTAGTTTGAACAAACCAAAGAGATGTGGAGACTTGTTACTTCTTCCTCATAAATTGGTATAGTCTCCACAGTTGAAATCCACCAATGCTTCCACAATTGATGTTTCAATTTTACATTTTATGAAGAGAGGCTTTTTAAGTACTGGAGGGGTCTCCCTCAAGGCATGCACTATGTCGCTAATCATCGGATCATCCCAATCCTCAAAATATGCCAAACACTCCTCTAAAGTATAAGGGACCTCATAAGAGGAGGTTTTTATATTTTGATCATTCATGTCTTCCTCCTTCTCAGACTTTTTTGTAGGTTGGAGTGAATCATCAACCTCTACACTTCCAGAAATTGACATCTTTGTAGGAAAATTAAGCACAAATTCTTCTAATTCCTACATAACAAAATTGTTCAAATCAATGATTGGTGTCTTATCAATAAATTTTAAATTTTTTACATTTTAGCTCTTCCAAGGCCTCATTAATTTTTGAATTCATATTATCCTTGGAATAAGCTAAGCAAACTTCTAATGTTTTGAAAAATTTAGTCGAGGGTGTCTCATCATCATCCACTATCATATCTATGAAATTAATCATGTGGATCTCATCTTTATCAGCATCCTCATCCTCATCCTCTTGTTGTTTATGTAAATGAAACATATTCAGTTTCATTGTCATATTTCCAAAGGATATTTTCATAATTTCATTCCTACAATTGATTATAACATTGGCGGTTGCTAGGAATGGTCGGCCTAGAATGACAGGAACTTGAGTGCATACATTTGTAACCGCCTGTGTATCCAAGATGATAAAGTCTACTGGGTAGTAGAACTTGTCGATTTGTGTTATAATCAATTGTAGGAATGAAATTATGATCCTCAAAATATGTCAATGAAAATTATGATCCTCAAAGTATTTTTAGCCTTCCTCTAAACCCTTTTCTTCAATACCCCCCCCCCCCCCCCCCCCATCAGGACATTTATAGCTCCATCCTTTTTCAGTCTAGTTTCAAGTACCAGTACAGAATCTAATAAGGCATCCATCTCCCGTATCATATCATCATCAATTTTAGGGGAGTAGGCCAAACATGCCTCTAAGTGGTCAGAGTAAAAAGTAAGGAGGGACTTATTGTTGAGCTCTTAAATTTGCATATTCTAACCTCATTTCATAATTCTTCTTATCTAGCTTCATTACATTTCACTCCACCTCTTGTCCTTTCTTCCTTTTATCTATAAGGCATACAAATTGAGTCTTTTAACATCATATTGGTGAAATCTCTCTCACATTCTTACAAACACAAAAACATGCATTAGATTATTCTTTAAACATGTAAACCATGCATAATGTGTGATGCATTAGGGTTAGAATATGCACAATTCAGAGCTCAACAGATGACAAACCTATTTTTCTTGTTTCTTTAAAATTTCTTTTGAAATCTTTCTTTCCTTCTTTTTTCCTTCTTTTTTTCCACTTTGGTCTGACTTAGCTTGACCTCCATCAATCTCGTTGATGTTTGACAATATACCTTTGTCACCTATCATATGTCTTGAACAACTACTATCCAAGTACCATTTTGAATGACTACTAGCTTTGAAAGCAGTGTAGATCACCAACTATTTATTTTTAGGAACCCACTTCATAACGGTTTTGGACTTAGGTGGATCCTTCCTTTCTTGAGAAGAATGAGACATTTTTCTTCCTTTTCTCCTACTTCGTACTAAGAGTTCTTTGATTAAGTCTATGATTCTTAGAATAAGTGAGAAAGAATCACCTTTGTTCTTAGCTGAGATTTTCAAAGTCTTTGAAAAAGGTTTTGGACTTTTGAAAATAAACTTTTTAAACTCTTTATGAATTTCATTCTTAGAATGTGAAGATTCACCTTTTACCCGAGTTTCGGGTCCAAAAAATAATTTCAAATCTGAAAACTTGACCGAAGGTTCTTGGGCTGACCGAAGCCTGTTCAGCTAGCCGAACACAAGGTCGGGCTGACCAAACATCTTTTGAATTTTACAATTTCACTTGTTGGAAACTTGATTTAAGTTCCCAAGCTGGGCGAAGATTCTTGAGCTAACCTAATACAGGGTTAGGCTAGCCGAATTTCCTTGAAATATGACTTTAAAATAAATTAGAGTGATTAACTTAAAAGTCATATGAAATCACCTAACCTAGGGTCATACCTATGGTCAATATTACCTTTGGCATATATGGTTTATCTTCAAAGCTTTGCCGTAACTTCTATTGTAGAGTTGACAGTCTTGATCTTGATGTGTTTATTGAGGTTGACTCTTATCTTCTCAAAGAACTTGGCTTGCTCACTTAACCTCATGTACTATACTATTGTCTATGAAATTTGACAACTATACTGTGCTTAGTGTTCACTTCCCCAAGTGTAGGGTTGCGATGTAGTAATAATTCGGTAGAGACCGAGATCGTTCTCAGGGACTTGTTAGGAATTCACAGAATTACTTCTAATATCTCTACTTGAGAGCTAACTAAACAAATTTTTAGAATTGAATGTATAGAGAATTCTTAAACTAAAGATGAATGTAATCAATATAAAAAGGCACTAGGGGTCCAAGGATCCACTTGTAGCAATCCTCAATGCATAATTCGCTGTGGTTTCCCAATTACACAACTAGAATTGAAATCAAATCCTATCTAGTCAGATGATAGAGCGGTTGTATTTCACAATCTGTCATATGTGTGATTTTATACATGATTCCCTCAATTCAAGTTAGGACTTGAGCACACCCAATTGCATAGGTCAATCCTAGTTCCAATAGATTAAGATCACAATCATAAATATCATTAAACTTTGTCACTAAAGCATAATTAGATCATGATTTGAACTTCATTTAAATCACATATAACATCAACACGTAATTCAGAAATTAGTATAAAAGGTAGAATTTTGGTTGAAGTTCCCACATGGAAATCCCAGTCTAGAGCGTATTAAATCCAATTCCTCAGAGCGTACAGGTTTAGAACTATGCAAATCAATTAAGAACTAAAGCAATTCTTCCAAACATCCATGCGTCATCATAAGATTAAGAAAAACTACTTAGAACTTTATTCAAACTTCTATAAACCATTGTTCTTCAATAAATCCAACTTGAAACCAACATAAAACGAACTAAAGCATCTCAGATTCACTACAAGCTTCACCTCTTAGCCTTAGCTAAGAGGTTTAGCTGTTCATGATCCAAAGAAACATGAAAACAATTAAAAATATAAAACTAGAAGACACAAAGTAGGAGGAGTTGTGGAACTCCCAATCCGACTTCCGACGCTTCCCACCTTCGTAGATCTTCTCTAGAATGCCTTTGGAAGAAGCCTTAGGTCCCCTTTTATAGAATAGTGCAGAAGGTTTCGGAATGTGCAAGAAATCCCGGACTGCGCAGAGAAAATGGGAGCTTGTAGAACACGTTCTGTTACGCAAACGACCGGTCTGAGCTCCTAGACGACCGGTCGTGAAAAGGAAAAAACAATCCAGTGAGTTCTTTTAGATTTTTGACCTCTCTATTGAGTATACGATCGGTCGGAGGACCGGTCTGAGCGCTGGCCAACCGATCTGACGACCGGTCGAGATTGGTCCAGTGAAGAGTGCAGCAATGGAGAGGTCCCTGTTAAGTCGCAGACCAATCGGACGACCGGTCCTGTGCCTTAGCAGACCGGTCCTTAGTGCTGTGTCTTCTGTACTTCTTCTTCATTCTTCTCTTTCTCTCTCCTTGCTCTCTTCTTTCTTTGGCCCATCTCGGGTCTTCATCCAAGGCTCTTACATAGAGCTTTGTAATCATTAATTGGGCGGAGTCCCTCTCATTCCTGCAATCATAAAACCACGCATTAGAATAGTCTTTAAGCTTAAAAACCATGCATAGTTAGTGATGAAATGGGGTTAGACTATACACATTTAAGCACCCAACATTTAGTACTTGCATTCTGTGCTTAGCACTTACACTCTTTTTTTCAATACTTTTTTTTTCATTTTCCTCTTGAATCGTGATGGACAAACTCACCCAACTTAGTTCTTAAATACTTTCAAACCATAATCCAATCAAACTACCATAACATCCAGTTTAATCCTTAAGAATGAGAGTTACATGTGTAATGTGAACTAGTTTCATTAATGTTTAAACTTTCTATCAGTCAAATAGTGGAAGGAACTCAATTAAAAACTAATAATCTAAAGGAATTTAAGCCTTCAAACTCAAGTTACTTCATATCTCATCAGCTCATATCCATGTATACTCAAATTTATAAAAATTAAACTTTCTAAGAGAGTTTTAAAAATAAACAATCAAAGATTTTTTTAAAAATTTTGCTCAAAATGTTGTAAATTACCAGTAGATTCAGCAGGAATTTCAATCTCACTCCTAACCTAAAGTTTATATTGTCCCCAATGTAAGAAACATATGCAATATGCAACAAACATGAGAGCAATGACAAAATAAAGAAGAGCGAGAAAGAGAGTACCTGAGAGATTCTATAATGGTGCTTTTTCTTCAACAAACTAATATTCTAAACTACTCAAAGCAAAGCAAAACAAAAATAAAAATAAAAAAACCTAACCTAAAATATTTTAAGCCACCAGCAGACTAGGAGATCAATCATCCTGCTAGACATGATCTTCTAGAGGGATGGACATGTCCTCTGATACAAACTTCTCCATAAACAGTTTCAATCTTTGCCCATTAACTTTAAAAACATTATTATTTGTAGGATTCTCTATCTCGGCAGCTCCATGAGGATATACCGTTTTGACTATGAAAGGGTCGGTCCATCGAGATTTCAATTTTCTCAAAAATAAGTAGTCTCGAATTATACAAGAGCACTTTGTTTCTATGTTCGAATGACTTCCTAAAGATATGTTTGTCATGAAAAGCTTTCATTCGCTCTTGTAAATTTAAGAACTTTTATAAGCATCATTGCAGATCTCGTCAAGCTCATTCAATTGAAGTTTTCGTAGTCAGCTAGCCTTGTCAACATTGAAGTTCACTATCTGTATCACTCAATAAGCTGTGTTCAAGTTCCAAGGGCAAGTAGCAAGCTTTCCCATAAACAAGTCTATAGGGAGACATTCTGATCAGGGTCTTGTATGTCGTACAATAAGCCTAAAGCGCATCGTTTAATCTGAGTGACCAATCCTTGCGATCGGGATTCATCATTTTCTCGAGAATCTGCTTAATTTTTCGATTAGATATCTCAACTTACCCACTTGTCTGTGGGTGATATGGGGTACTCACTATATGAGTTATGTCATATTTTCTCAATAGAGTCTCAAAGGGCCTATAGCAAAAGTGATAGCCACCATCTCTTATGATGGCTCAAGGCATTTCAAATCTAGATAAGATATTTTCTTTAAGGAATAATAGAATTGTTCGATGATCAATTGTTTTACAAGGAATCACCTCTACCCACTTGGACACATAGTCTACCGCAAGAAATATGTAGACATATCTACAGGATGAGGGGAATGGTCCCATGAAATCGATGCCCTAACAATCAAATACTTTTATGGGTTGAATCGGGTTGAGTAGCATCATATTTCTATGAGACAATCCTCTTAATGTTTGGCATCGCTCACACAATTTACAGAATTCATGGGTGTCTCGAAACTTAATAGGCTAATAAAAACCACACTGTAAAATTTTTGTAGTGGTTTTCTTAGTGAAAAGGTAACCACCACATGCATGAGCATGACAAAAAGAGATGACAATTTGTTGCTTTTCATCAAGAACACATCTCCTTATGATTTGATCTGGGCAATATTTAAACCATAATGGCTCATCCTAGAAAAATCTGCTCACTTCCATTAAAAACTTTCTTTTATCTTGTGCAGTCCAATGAGATGGCATCGCACCTGTGCAAAGATAATTCGCGATATCAACGTACCACGGAGGATTCAAGACAACTAAAACTTACTCGTTAGGGAACAAGTCCTCAATAACTGTTGTATCAATGGAATCGGGTAAAACAAGGTGAGAAAGATGATCTGCCACCACGTTCTCTACTCCCTTCTTGTCTTTGATTTTCAAATCGAAGTCTTGAAGGAATAGGATCCATATAAGAAAAGGGGCTTAATATCCTTCTTGGAGAGAAGCTACTTAAGCGTCAAATGGTTTGTATGAAACTATTACCTTTTTTTTCATAAGAGTATCATTTATATATATATTTTTATTAAATACAACTTTCGGGCTGCCTCGATAAAAGAAAAAAAAAAAGAGGGCACACCTATCATATCTCAGGGACAACAAAAGGAACACCAAACATATCAGCCCTCATGACTAATGCTATTAACAGAAAACTTGCCTAACCTCTCCTAGGCCTAATCGGTCCAAACACACCGCAACGCGGATGGGTCTGGGGAGATCTCAAGATTCTAAACAAATTATGTTGGCTTGAGTATCGCTACCAACCCTTGCTAAAGCATCAGCCACACCATTCACTTTCCACGGCACATATCTGATTATAACTTCTCCACTTCTCGTCAGCGACCTAATACGTATCCACTTGTACCACATGGTCCAGTTTGGAGGCCTGTCCTTATTAAGCGACTCTACTGTGATCGAAGAATCACTCTCCACAACTACTTTTCTGTAGCCTCTACTAAGCCCAATTGATAGCCCCTCAAACACCGCACGAATTTCCACTCTAGTATTAGAGCCTACCCCATACCCAGAAGCAAAGGCGAATACTAGCTCGCCTTGACTGCCTCTGCAAATCCCTCCACCTCCAGATGGGCCAAGATTACCCTGAGACGAGCCATCTACGTTAATCTTAACCCACCCCATCTCAGGTTTATCCCATTTTATAACCTCCCATTCACTACGTCTTTCGACTTTTGCTCGGATCCCTAACTCTTCAAACTCTAGATTCCTAACAGTGCTTTTATCTTTCAATGGAGGCAAAGATTCTGTAATCCACGTCAGCCACCTATAGATCCTATGAATGCACTTACCTGCAAGGGCCATTCTCCCTTCGAATCTAGATTCATTTTTGGCCAACTAAATTTCTTAGAAAATATAGTGCTAGGAACTAGCCCCGTTAAGATCGATAGCCCATCAGCCCCTGATGCTAATCTCCACCATTGTGAAGCATGCTGCGTGGCAGACTGTCTGTCTATACATGCAATGCCAGAAACGTTGTTGAAATGGTTCCACACCTACGAAGCAAGCCCACCCCCTGTAAACAAATGATCCACCGTCTCTACCTTTGGTCCCTTCCTCTCACCACAGCAAGCTACATTTTGATGCCAACTAAATCCCCCTCCTAGTTTGGATCCTACTGTCCACCGGCATCGCTTTCTAAATTCGCTTCCATGTGAGCATTAATAGCTTTGGAGGCAGTCTCGCGTGCTAAGTCCATCTAGCCCAACTTCTCCTGACCTCCACTTCTCTACTGAACTCCCAAGCAGAATTTGCAGAAAATTCCCTTGACGCACCTAACGGCCAATTACATTTGTCTATCTACGCTAAGACACATATACCCTCTTCGTTGATTTGGTCCTGAACCACCTGTGAAATTAATGGGAGCAGCGGAGAATCCTGGATGAGTCCTTGTTCATCAATTAGATCGTTAATTTTCAAGTTCCTTATAGCTTCCGGAATGCTATCCGCACACCAAGCTGAGAGGGGGCCGATACCCATCCACTCTGTTTCTCATAGATTACATTCCCCGCTTCCAATGACCCACCTCACTTGATCCATATAAACAATTACTTTGGATCCTATTAAGTAGGACTTGAATTTGTCCAAGGCAAACACAATGGCCAGGAGCTCTTTTTTGGAGTCAAATAATTTATTTGGGCCGGAATTTAGAGTTTTACTCGCATAGTAGATTACGTGGGGCTTCTTATCCCTTTTTTTTTGTCCTAGCACCACCCTACTAGTATAGTCACTCACATTACACATTAATTTAAAAGAAAGCGATCAATCCAGTGGTTGCATGATGAATGAACTAGTCAACGTGTCTTTTAGGTTTGAAAAAGCTACTTGACATTCAGCTTGACCACTTGAATTGATTGTCCTTTTGAAGGAGATTGCACAAGGGACAAGATATGTGGCTGAAATCCCTCCTTGGATAAAGAAAAGGTTGAGTTATTCCTCCTTAGATGTGAGTGACTCCAACTCATACCAGTCACATGATTCCTACTTCATTAGCACCACTTCGTAGTTGGAGAAATTTTTAGTTCTAATAAGTATGTTTCTTGCAACACATTTTGAACTTCTAGTTAAAAACTATTTTTTTTATGGTAATTCATTATCATGTTTATTTTCATCTTATAAAGTTTCATTCATTTTTTATTTCAAAATAATAATAATAATAATAATAATAATAATAATAATAATAATAATAATAATAATAAAATTCTTGAATTACTAGTTCCTTGAAACTAATAATTTTCTAGAAAACTTCCAAAAGTCATAAAATTAGACTTGGTCAACTTTAGATTTTATTTTTTCTTTATTTTTCCTTAAAAAAAAAGACTTTTCAGGATTCGTTTTTTCATTTGAATCATTTCAATAGGAGTTGTATTCAAGAAGGCACAATATTTTGAAGTCAGTGTATTTAAGTTGTCATTATAGTTTATTACGACCACATCGGGCTACATCAATTATTTAAAAAGTCACACAAGTAAGGCTATGTAGAGGGAGGTCTTGACATCCATGGAAAGAAAATAAGACAAAAGAAGAGAGAGTAGAGAAGAGTAAGGACCTAATTGGATACCACCTAATAAGTTACCTTCTTAATTTGTGTAAGTTAAAAAGTTAATTTTGTTTAACTAAAGTTAGCTTGGTTAGTGACATTGGATAACTAACTTATGTGAAGAAAGTTACTTATCCCCATAGTTTTCTTTTTTACTTCAAACGTACCACGTCTCTCTCTTTTATCTCTTCATGTGATGGATGGTCTATATCAAAGGAGGCCCCCACATGATGGACAGTCCACATGATGTGTAACGCCCCAAGATTTTTTACTCTCGTCGATATTGCGATGAGCCAAGTTCCCAGGTGTTATTTGGAATATGCCAAGGATAAATTTAACTACATTCCATTAATTATTTATTTATTTAATATTTTGTGGCATTCAAGCACCGTGACGGAAGCTAAGTCATCTTATTCTATTAATTTCTACACTAAGTTATCAACAAATATCCTTAAAATACATCAAATAAAATATTTAATTATTGTCTTTACAATGAGAGACTTATTACAATTTTGAAATAAATAATAAATTATCCTAAAAATACATATACAAATAAAATTTTCAATATGCCACCCAACTTCATCATTTGTCGCCTGTGCTGCGAACCTTCGAACACCTCGTCGTAGTGCTCGCTTCACTTACTGGATCTTCACCTGGATTATCAGAGATGTGGTTAGATAGCGTTAAACGCTATCATAGTGAGGAATAACCCTCCAAGACAATCATGATAATAATAACACAAAGATAGCATAAGCATGATAATTATAATCAACCAAAACATTCAAGAGAAATCTTTTTAATGCAATGCATGATATGCATGCTCTGGCTAAGGCACCCTGGCCAGAAATCATGATACAAGAAGTGAGAGACTCCCTATTACGACTTTACGCTAGCCACTAGTCACCAGAGGTTCTTGGGACACGCAAGCCCATAGTTTTGCCCCACCACGTGAGAAACATGACACTCATAGCTCAAATCTATACACGACAGTGTATGGGAGAAGTAGGACGCTTTAGCATATTCTCAACTCTATACACCCACATGGAGCCAAGTGAATGCATGACTTTTGTTTCATCTTTATTTAAGTATTTTTACATACAACCGTTTTAAATACAACTCAATGGTCACTATGGGGAGTCCCAAGTAACCTAGCATAGGCCAACAGCTCTGGCTAAGTATCCATAACACCAAGTCTGGCTCATGAGATCACATATACGATTAATATCCACTCCTTATCCCACATATAGTCCAACTAAGTACCACGAATAGCTATTAATTTCCAACGTGGCCAACCAAAGGAAACATACATATATGACACATGGATCCATTCCAACATTATGTGAACACAAGAATCTCTTGATAATACTCAACACATAAACATAGTTATGCTAAGATCATCTTTCCAACATGGACACCTCTCATAGGCCCATCTCTCTACAACAAGTGATCTCATCAATATGGGGATAAGGGTGTACATAAGCGTAATATTCACATGATAATCCTCATCCATATAATGTATACATCATTATAACCATCTTAATCATTCATAAATATAAATCAAAGAAATCAAAACATAGTTCTCACAATAATGTAAAAAAAATACACATGCTTTCTTACAGCATACATCTAAGCATGAAATCATAGCATCACAAATATCATTCAGCATAAATCTAACATTAATCACGGTCTAATATGGATCATACATTTAAGCTTAAAATACTCAATAAATAATAAAGAAAATCTATGAATTACACTTTTATCCGTGTTGGCTTGAAGTAAAAATCCTCACCTTAGATTGGATCTAGATGGAAGCCGTAAAGATTGATTTAGTCGCTGGAGAAGATAAGGAAATCTCTTCTATAGAAACTCTCTCTCTCTCTCTCTCTCTCTCTCTCTCTCTCTCTCTCTTCTCTCTCTTCTTCTCTCTCTCTCTCTCTCTCTCTCCAAATTCGTACATGAGGGCTCCCTTGCTGAGAGAGGGCCTTATTTAGGTTAAAAGAGTCAAATTTTAGGGTTAGAAGAGGGTATGCAATGCTACATGTGCGCGGTTGCAATAGAAAGTGGTTTAAAGTGAGATTTCAAGCCGGATTTGGAAAGCATATACACAATGAATAGAAATGAGGATTTGAACATGAGCTATGATTGGTATGGGACACAGAATAAATGTAGTAGATTTTGAAATAGGGCCCACACGCGATCGAACGGTCGGCATGAAATTTTAAGAAAGAAAAGTGATGAAAATAGAAAGTCGCAATCGAACAGTTTATCTGACGATCGGACACCTAGGATGGGTTTAGATTAGTCCATTTAGGGAGGTGGGATTCACAAAATGAGGCTCCATAGACGTTTGATAGATCTCTTACAGAAGAGATGATTCTATCGAAAAATCCATAAAATTTTAGAAAGCTCGATTTTAGAGGGGATTGTCTACGTTGGTTAGCTTGGAAGGATCTTCAAGATCCTCTAGAAGCATCCCTATCTTTCCATACAAAGATGATTCCCGGATTGAAAGATCCGAGTTTCCAACGATTGAGAAGGAAGGAGAGATCAGCTTTGATTCGAGATGGAATGAAAAGATAATTTATAGGAGGGGGTTTTGGAAGGTTAGTGTTAAGCTCTTAATTGTGCATATTCTAACCCCAATTCATCACTCATTATGCAAGGCTTTCATGATTTATAGACTAATCTAATGCATGGAATTGTGATTGTAGGGATGAGAGAGAGGAGTCATCAATTGGAGACTTAAAGACGTCATTTACAAGCAAAGAAGATCAAAGGACTAAGCGTCAAAGGATGAAAGAAAGAAGTCAGAGAAAAGAAGAAAGAAAGCAAAAGAATATGCCCAAGACCGGTCGTCCATAGCCCAGGACTGGTCGTCCGATCGGTCTGATCACTCAACAGTGGGGCCCTGCGGCCACATCTCACTGGACTGTCCAAGACCGGTCGTGCGACCAGTCGTCCATTGCTCAGAGCGGTCGTGCGACCGGTCCTTGAATTAAATCTCTGGGTTTGAAATTTTTGAAAACTCTCTGGACAGATTTTGCACTTTTGCGACCTGTCGTGCGACCGATCGTTCAGGAGCTCAGACCAGGTCATGCGACCGATCGTCTGCATAATGGTGCATGTTCTACAAGTTTCGGACTTTTCTGTGCACTGCGTAACCTTACGCAAACTCGAAATGTTTCTGAAGCAACCGAGCTTCCCCACTATAAAAGGACACCTAGGGATCGTTCCTAGGGCATCTTAGAAGGGATTGAGCACGGTGGGAGACGGCGGAAGCCGATTTCGGAGTTCTACAACTCCTCCTAGTTTGTTTTCTAGTTTTTATGTTTTTTTAGTTGTTTCATGTTTTCTTGGATCATGAACGGCTAAACTTCTTAGCTAAGGCTAAGAGGTGAAGCTTGTAGTGAATCTAAGATGTTTCAATTCGCTTAAGTTGGTTTTAAGTTGGAATTCTATTTGAAGAACAATGGTTTGAAGTTTAATTCAAGTACTAAGTAGTTTTTCTTAGTCTTATGATGACTCATGGATGTTTGGAAGAATTACTTGAGTTCTTAATTGTTTTGAACTAGTCTAGACCTGTATGATCTGAGGAATTGGAATACGCTTTAGATTTATGATCTTCATGTGGGAACTTCTTACCAAAAGTCTATTTTTTCTGAAAATTCTGAAGTGTGTGAGACTGTGTATGTGATTTGGATCAAGTTCAAATCATGATCTAGTTTTATCTTGTGACAGGGTTTAATGATGATTATGATTGTGATCTTAACCTATTGGAATTGGGACTGACCTATGCAATTGAGCATGCTTATCCTAGCTTGCATTGAGTGAATCATACACATGGATCATACATATGACAGATTGTTTAGTTTAACCGCTCTATTATCCGGTTAGATAGAACTTAATTTTGATTCTAGTTGAGAAAGTGAGAAACCACAACGAATTGAGCATCAAGGATTGCTACAAGTGGATCCTTGAACCCCTAGTGCCTTTTATTAATTGTTTACTTTCAGTTTAGTTCAAAGTTACTATTTACATCAATCTTTTACAAATCTATTTGTTAGCTTTTCAGTAGAACTATTGGAAGTGTTTTGTGGATTCCTACATAAGTCCCTGTGGATCGACCTCGGTCTTACCGAGATTATTACTACATCGCAACCCTACACTTGGGGAAGTGAACAATTAGAAAGCTGATGGACGGTTCAGATCATCAATACATGGTCCAAATAGTGGACAATAGGTAGGGAAGCGGTGGCAGCGATGGCGTGTGTGTGAAAGAAATGGAGTTTCCGTTTTGGGTTCGTGGATTGCACGGTCAAACCTACTTTGACCGTGCACTATTCCTGCACGCGGTGCACATGCACCGCACCATGATGGTTGTGAAAAATCAGCCTGGTCATCATGTTGAAAACAATATTTTAAGGGTTGGCGTAAATATTGAGATAGATCCGAGATCATGTGGGCCATCTAAAGGTCATTTTCTGATTTAGCTATTTATAGGATGATCGGAGGGCTGTAAATTGACGTGTACGGCTAAAATATGTCCAAAAGCTTAAGTCTAAGGTCTTGCATCAAAACGATTGTAAAAAACTATCATACTTAAAAATGACAAGTTAATTTAAGTTTAACTAATGGCATTTTTGTAATTATCACAAATTTTTAAGTTTAGCAGAATCCAACATTTTTTACGTTATTTATGGGGTCATTCTAAGAAACTTTAATAAAGGGTACTCTATCAGATCTCCTACAGATGTCTCGTTATTTGTGTTTCAATATCAATGGTCGGTATTTAATTGAAAAAATTAGAAATAAATTTCAGAAAAAATTAAAATAAGTCTGGTAAATCTGGGGTGTTACAATTCCTCCCACCTTAAAAACAAACTTCATCCTTGAAGTTTCCTAAACATCGAGTGTGGACATTCTCCTTCTATTTTTCCATGTCTCTAGTTATCGTTGACCTATCCCGGGTTAGTTGCGATCACGTTTCACCCCCCTTAAAACAAGATTTCTATACTCGATGTTGATTTTTACTAGCTCCCCCCAAATTTCTGGCCTGGTATGGTTCCACTGTGCACCCTGATTCCTAGATGGTTCTCTATATATCGATGGGTCTCTCAAATCCATTAATCGTCTAGCGCCCTAATATTTCTCAAGTTTGGGGGAAGTACTCCTATAGTCAAGAATCTGGGAGGATGATTGGGTTGTATAATTTTCAATGATGTCTGATCGCTAATGGAATGACTGATTGAGAGTTTAGAGGATAGATCCGAGTTTGATTAGGTCAAAATAATCAAATGGTCGAGTGAAAAAGTAGATAAGCGATCGGGGAACTAAGCTAAGGAGATATCATCGACGGTCGTTGAACGGCTAAAGGTGCAACGAAAAGATGAGATTAAAGGTACCATATTCTAGCTCTTTATAGAGTCTAAACAGCTAAGCTTCTACATCCTAGGGTCGTCAATACACTTGTCTTATTCTAGTCATCCAAAGAAAACAATCACACACATTCCAAGAGATTGCACAAAAGTCCTCCAGTTAGAACAAGGACGCAGTTTGTAAAGTGTCGACATCACGTGCGAACGGTTTAAGTAGATTCAGATCCGATACTTAGATCTTCTATTTGCATTTGAGCATTAAGTTCTTTAATATTCATTCGAAATTCTGAGTGATGCCCCTCAAAATTTGAACTTGGATCCAATCGCTTACACATCGCGTAAGGTACGGTTCCGTTCTCCCATGTGGCTAATTTAGCCTAACATCGTGGGGACCTTCATATACTCTCCCACAAAGCAAATATCAAAGAATAAAATCCAAAAGAAATTCATCAATACAAAACATCACAACCTTACAAGGTCCTATTTACTTCTGTCGCCAGTCATGGTCAAAGGTTTATGTGGGGGTTAAAAAGTAGTATTTTATGGTCGTGGTAACCTACGTAAGGTAATTGAGTTGGGCCCAAAATTCATAAGGATGTATAAGAAAATGTCAGGGAACACTTTTAAGAGTTCATGCTTATAAACTAGGTCTAATCAAGGGGTTTCAAGGCTAAGGACTAGGGTAGTGCAGAATCTGGAACATAGGACCTACAAGCACTCCTGAAATTCTCTCTAAAACCGGGCATCGATTTCTCCTAAAATTTAGAAGGTCGGCTGTAGGTTATGTGTAGAACATACCTAATTTTTCTTGGATCAATATTCCTATGGTAACATATGTTTCTTCCCTAATTAAGTCCAAAAAGTGTAACAGGTCAGCAGGATTTTATGCAAGATTTTCACTATTATCGAAATTTTCATGATTTTTTTATATATTGGATTGATCTAAAATTTTATGGGGATTCTGGAAGATAAGTTATGAGTCTCCATAAAAATTTACAAAAAAATTTCTAATAGTGGTACTGTTGCTGGATTTGAAAATCGGGCCTAACGAGAAAAATTCAAAATAAAACAGATAGCCATCAGATTTGAGCGAAATAATTCACACAATTCAGTGAAAATCTGGTCTAAACATGAAGAATTGATGAGAGCCCCAAACTTTATGCAAAAATGGTGGGAATTCACTTTTCGAAAATCCTAAAGTTTATAGATTGCTACGTTTATCGACTATCTTAATGATTTCAAGAGGCCTAAGTTTGAGTTTTTAGGTTCATAATATCACATGCAATCAATAGGGGTTACATCTAGGTGTTTTATTTCTAGTTCATGGGGACCTAAGACCTAGGATGAGTTTATTACGATAAAGGTTGGACTTCTAACCTAGAGGTCTCGATTGTGCTTTGATACCATCTGTAACGCTCCGAGATTTTTGGCTCTCATTGATATTGCGATGAACCGAGTTCCCAGGTGTTATTTAGAATGCACCAAGGGTAAATTCCTCTACATTCTATTAATTATTCATTTATTTAATATGTTGTGGCATTCAAGCACAGTGACAAAGGATAAGTCATCTTATTCTATTAATTTATACACTATGTTATCAACAAATATTTTTAAAATACATCAAATAAAATATTTAATTATTGTCTTTACAATGAGAGACTTATTAAAATTTTGAAATAAACAATAAATTATCCTAAAAATACATATACAAATAAAATCTCCAATATGCCACCCAACTTCATCATTTGTTGCCTATGCCGCGAACCTTCGAACACCTTGTCGTAGTTCTCGCTTCACTTACTGGATCTTTACCTGGATTATCTGAGATGTGGTTAGATAGCATTAAACTCTATCATAGTGGGGAATAACCCTCCAAGACAATCATGATAATAATAACACAGAGATAGCGCAAGCATGATTATTATAATCGACCAAAACATCCAAGAGAAATCTTATTAATGCAATGCATGATATGCATGCTCTGGTTAAGGCACCTTTGCTAGAAATCATAATACATGAATTGAGAGACTTCCTATTATGACTTCACGCTAGCCACTAGTCACCAGAGATTCTTGGGACACGCAAGCCCATAGTTTTGCCCGACCATATGAGAAACAGGACACTCATAGTTTAAATCTACATGCGACAGTGTATGTGAGAAGTAGGATGCTCTAACCAATTTTCAATTTCATACACCTACATGAAGCCAAGTGAATGCATAACTTTTGTTTCACCTTTATTTAAGTGTTTTTACATACAACCGTTTTAAATATAACTTAATGGTCACTATGGGAGTCGCAAGCAACCCAGCATAGGCTGACAGCTCGGGCTTAGTGTCCATATCACCAAGTCCGGCTCATGAGATCACATATATGATTAATGTCCACTCCTTGTCCCACTTGTAGTCCAACTAAGTACCATGGATAGCCATTAATTTCCAACGTGGCAAGGAAACATACATATACGACACATGAATCCATTCCAGCATTTTTTTTCAAGGAACAACCAATTTGTATTAAAAACAAAAGGAATACACAGATTCAGGAAGGACCCTACAAAAAAAGCCTAGGCCTGCCTATTGTATACCGCTATACAAAGCCTTTACCAGAACTCTCGGGGCTCCCACGAACCGACAGGCAGTCAGCCTAGATCAAATTGTTTCCTGACATTACCTATCCCAGAGTTGTCCAGCACCAAATCGCCCTGGATCGTCGTAGGGAGCTCGGCCCGAGATTTATAAATCTTGTCTAGGTTACCGGCACTTACTAGCTTTGCCAGCCCATCCGCTATTGAGTTCCCTTCATGAAAGATGTGAGAAAATTGCAGATCAAGGTGGCTGAAATGTCGTTGAACTTTTCCCTGAATGTACCATAAGGACCATGGACCGTGGGATCTCTGATTGGACACCGCCTCTGTAACAAGCTTGGCGTCTGACTCCACAATAATGTGGGAGAGGCCCAAATCATCACAAATTTGAAGACCATCCTCCACGGCCCTAGCTTCTGCCACATTGTTAGAGATTCACCCGTACGCTTTGTGGAAGGCAAAGATCATATGCCAATTGGCATCTCTACACACTCCACCACCTCCCACCTCACCCGGGTTGCCTCTCGAAGATCCATCAACATTCAGCTTCAAGAAAACATTTGTTGGCTTCTGCCATTTCACCCATTGACACTTAGAGCCATGTTCACAACTAAAACTTGCAATCCCCAAAGACTCCAACGAGATTGCTTCATCCACCGAGCTCCTACCTGTCCCTATAATAGCAGAGCTTAGCTCCCTCAACCATTGAGCTACATTAAAGATGACTCGCTTAGTAGACATCTCCTTTCCCTCCATTCTACATCTATTGCGACTGATCTAGATTTCCCAGGCTATAACACTAGGAACCAGCCCTCGCAGAAATTTGCATTTTGATGTTTTATTGGCCTTTCTCATTCAGCTGGATATCCACTGCTTTATGGAGTGAGTCGGCAAAATAGGGATACAAAACAGGTTCCCAAAGTGGGACCAAACCTTACTAGCAATAGACCCATGACAAAAGAGATGGTCCAGGTCCTCTTCGCTGGTTTTACTAGTGTCTTGCAAGGTGGGAGGGGGAATAGATTGCTGAGAAAACATTCTGCTAGAGGACTGACTTGCATACCCCACATTCAGGCTTTGATCCTCACCAGAGCTACCCGTAACATCCAGACTCTGACCTCCTTCACCAGCGTCTACACACTATTTGGAAGGCTGAGAATAGTTGTAGCTCACTTGCCTGACTCGGTTTAAAGTCCAAGCTTCGTCTAGCCCTAGCACCAGCTTCAAAGTTTGGGGGTAATGCACAGGCATGTTGATGATGGCTATCCAGGCTAACAAGAGCATGCCTGTTGGGATGGAGCTTTCGGCGGGCCCGCTGAATGAACTCCCGGTTGTTATCGGCTTCCCTGATTGGTGTCCTTGCAGAGACACATTGTTGACGACGGTCAGAGGCACTAGCATCAGCGCTGTTAAGATAGGGAGCTTGGGGATCCATCCCTTGCTCGTCCACATGCTGCTGCAATGACGTCTAGCCTGTTGGATCAGATTGCAAAGGATCCTACAACACTACACGGGGGGAGCAGCACTCACATTTAGACGAAAAAGGCACTCTGAACCTTTTGATGGCCAAGTCGACCGGAACAGCATTGCACATAATCTTCCAAACTAACATTCCAATCTTTGGCGAAAGAATTCTCTTCCAGAACCATCTTGACCAATCGCAGTTGAGAGAAGGACATCTAAGATCATTCCAGGCAGATTTGAGAGAAAAAAGACCTAAGGATGTCAATTTCCAAGCCAACTTATCCTCCCTATTAGTCAGCTGGATTGCGCTGTCATGGACCGTAAGCAAGGCAGACTCCGAAATAAGGTTTTGGATTGTCGACAGATCCCACTCCCCCAAAGGGCTGAGGAGGTCTTTAATCCTCAGATGATACAAAGACGTCGGAATAAGAGAATCAGCTGCCTCAATAAGTAGGCCTCCCCCAACCAGTTCTGAAACTAGAAGCTCACATTCCCCTCTCTTATCAGCCACCGTGATTGGTGAATAGTGTTTGCGAGCCATTTTGCTATCTCTTTCCACTAGGCAGAATAACCAGAGTAAAAAATTCCCCTCTTATCAATAAATTTCCTCAGATATTTGGTTGAAAACAGTTTAGCCCATAAGGAATTGCCACCCAAGAGATTCCAAACCATTTCAACCTTGACTGCCTACATGACCTCCTCCATTCTCCTAATACCCAAACCACCTTCAAGCAGAGGGGTACAAATTTTATGCCAACTCACCTAGTGCTTCCTCTTACCGCTTTCCGTAAAGCCCCAGAAGAAGTTAGCAAAGGATCTCTCCAGTTGCTTACAAGCAGATTTCGGGATATTGGTTGCAGACCTGATGTGGATTGGGATGCTAGACTGAACATGTTTAATAAGGATCGACTTAGCTGCTTGGTTAAGAAGCTTGACTTTCCAACCTGACACCCTGTTCGTGATCTTTTGGATAATGGGCTGAACATGTCCTAGCTGAACCTTGCCCTTGGTCAACAGGATCCCAAGATACGTATAGGGAAAGGAGGTTTGCTTGAAGCTAGTGATGTTGCTGATTTTCCTAGCAGTTGCTGCCGTAGCTCTCTTCGGGAGGATGAAGGTAGATTTGGCCGCATTAATCTTCTGGCCTGAGGCATCTTCATAGGCTGCTGGGAATCTCTTCATAGATCTATCAAACCGGAGGCTTCCATTCAGGAATAGCAGCGTATCATTAGTGTATAACAAGTGAGTTATCATCGGGCAAGATCGAGGTAATTGAAAGGGGAAGCAAGTCCCAGAAAGAAAGAGGTTCTTGACCCCTCTGCTAAGAACGTCTGAGGCAATAGTGAACATGGCTGGTGACAGCAGGTCTCCTTGTCTTAAACCTCTCGATGCTTGGAAAAAACCATGAGGCCGCCCATTAAGGAGGATAGAAAACCAGCTGCCTTCCCAGCATCTACAAGCTTGGTCAATCCAACGAAAATCGAAGCCAAACTTGAGGAGGACCTTATTAAGAAAGTTTCATTCGACATGATCATAAGCCTTTTCCATATCTAGTTTAATCTTCATGTTTCCCCCCTTAACTTTCATGTTTATGTCATGCACCATTTCATTGGCAATCGTTATATTCTCCGCAATCGTTCTATTAGAAGTGAAAGCTCCTTGCTCATCTGAAATGATATCTAGTAGAATAAGAGCTAGTCTCGAAGCTATAACTTTGGAGAAGATTTTCATAATGCCATTACAAAGGCTTATCGGTCTATAATCTAGCAACATCATTGGGTTTTTCTTCTTCGAAATGAGGCAGATGTGAGTGGCTTGAAATGCACGGGGGATAGGACCTCCAGCCAGAAAATCTTTCATAGCTTCTACAATATCCTCGCCTATCACAAACCAGTAGGAGGAGTAGAAAGCACCACCGAAACCATCAAGCCCCGGAGAACTATCCACAGGGATAGAAAGAGCCACAGCTTTGGCTTCATCGGAAGTTGGGGGTCTCAGCAACATATCCTTCATACTACTGGATACAAGACTAGGAATACAATAGATGATCTCCTCATCTAGGCTGGGACTTCTCGAGGAGAAGAGACTCTTAAAATAGTTTTCCGCCTCTCCTGCAATGTCCTCCATCTTCTCGAGAATGTTGCCATATTGGGTCTTAATCTTGCCTGATTGGATCCATTCCAACATTATGTGAACACAAGAATCCCTTGGCAATAATCGACACATAAACATAGTTATGCCAAGATCATCTTTTCAACGTGGACACCTCTCATGGGCCCATCTCTCTACAACAACTGATCTCATCAATATGGGGACAAGGGTGTATATAAGCATAATATTCACATGATAATCCCCATCCATATGACGTGTACATCATCATAACTATCTTAATCATTCATAAATATAAATTAAAGAAATCAACACAAGGTTTTCAGAATAATGCAGAAAATACACATGCTTTCTTACATATACATCTAAACATGAAATCATCGCATCACATAATATCATTTCAGTATAAATCTAACATTAATCATGGTCTAATATGGATTATGCATTCAAGCTTAAGATAATAAATAAATAAAAAATCTAGGAATTACGTACACTTTTATCCATGTTGGCTTGAAGGGAAAATCCTCACCTTAGATTGGATCTAAATGGAGGCCGTAGAGATTGATTTAATTGCTGGAGAAGTAAAAGAAACTCTCTTCTACACAAACTCTCCTCTCTCTCTCTCTCTCTCTCTCTCTCTCTCTCTCTCTCTCTCTCCAAATTTGTATATGAGGGCTCCCTTGTTGAGAGAGGGCCTTATTTAGGTTAGAAGAGTCAGATTTTAGGGTTAGAAGAGGGTATGCATGGCTACATGTGCACGGTTGCGATAGAAAGTGGTTTAAAGTGAGATTTCAAGCCGGATTTGGAAAGCGTATACACAACGAATGGAAATGAAGTTTTGGATGTAAGCTATGATGGGTATGGGACACAAAATGGACAGTGGAGGATTTTGTAATGGGGCCACACGCAATCGAATGGTCGGCGTGAAGTTTTAAGGAGGGAAATGTGATGAAAATAGAAAGTCGCAAACGGATGGTTTATCTAATAATCGAACACCTAGGATGGGTTTAGATTAGTCTATTTAGATAGGTGGGGTCCACAACCTGAAGCTCCATAGACATTTGATAGATCTCTTGCACATGAGAATATTTTAGAGAAAAATTCATAAAATTTTGGAAAGCTCAGTTTTAGAGGGGATTCTCAATATTGGTTAGCTTGGAGGGATCTTTAGGATCCTCTAGAAGCATCCCTAGCTTCTCATGCGAAGAGGATTCCCGGATTGAAAGATTCAAGTTTCCAATGGTTGGGAAGGAAGGAGAGATCGGCTTTGATTCGAGATGGAATGAGAAGATAATTTATAGGAGGGGGTTTTGGAAGATTAGAAAACTGATGGACGGTTCAGATCATCGATATGGGATCCAAATAGTGGACAATAAGGAGGGCAACGATGGCAGCCGTGGTGTGTGTGTGAAAGAAACGGAGTTTTTATCTTGGATTGCACGGTCAAACCTACTTTGACCGTTCACTATTCATGCACGCGATGCACATGGACCACACCATGATGGTTGTGAAAAAACCAGCCTTATCATCATGTGGAAAATGGTATTTTAAGAGTTGGCGTAAAAAAATGGATAGATCCGAGATCAGGTGGGTCATCTAGGGGATGTTTTCTGATTTTGCTATTTGTAGGATGATCGGAGGGCTGTAAATTAACGTGTAGGCTAAAATGTGCCCAAAAGCTTAAATCTAAGGTCTTGCATCAAAATGATCGTCGAAAACTATCATACTTAAAAATGGCAAGTTAACTTAAGTTTAACTATTGGCATTTTTATAATTATCACAAATTTTCGAGTTTAGTAGAATCTAACCTTCTACATTGTTTATGGGGCCATTCTAAGCAACGTTAATAAAGAGTGCTCTATCGAATCTCCTACGAATGTCTCGTTATTCGTGTTTTAATATCAACGGCCGGTATTTAATTAAAAAAATTAGAAATAAATTTCAGAAAAAATTAGAATAAGTATGGTAAATGTAGGGCATTACATGATTGATGGTTCACATCAAAGGTGGGCCCCACATGATGGATGACCCATATTAACATCGGCCCTACATAATAGATGCTCTGCATCAAAGGTCAACCTGTAATGATAAATTGGCCCACAACCAAAGTAGGCCCATTATGATGGACAACCCACTTCAAAGGTTAGGCCCACATAATGGACAGTCCACACCAAAGGTGGACTCCACGTGATGGGCAGTGGACATTAAAGGTGGGCCCTACATAATGGATGGTACACAATAGAGGATAGCCCCTAATGATGAATGCCCACATCTAAGGTGGGCCTTGCACGATGGATAGTTTACATCGTGGGTGAGGCCCACATGATGGACGATCCACACTAAACGTGGGCTCCACATGATGGGCAGTGGATATTGAAGGTGGGATGGACTAGTAACATTGATGGTGGACCCACATGATGGACAACCCACATCAACGTGGGCCCCACATAATGGGTGACCAACATCTAAGGTTAGGCCCTAATGATGAATGAGCCACATCCAAGGTGGGCCCTGCATGATGGATAGCCCACATGACAGACGGTCCACATCAAATATGGGCTCTAAGTGATGGGTAGTGGATATTGAAGCTGGGCCCCAAATGACTGATGACCCATCTTAAGGTGGGTTGCATATAACGGATTATCCAAATCAAAGGTTGGCCCCTAATAATGAATGATCCACATCCAAGGCAGGCCCGAATAATGGACTGCTCACTTCAAAGTTGGGCCCACATGATAGACAATCCACATTAAAGATGGGCCCCACATGATGGTAGGCCCATTTCCAATGTTTGACATGACGGAAACCCACATCCAATGTTTGACACGATGTACTACCCACATCGAAGGTCGCATGACATGATGGATAGCCCACATCAAAGGTTGGCCTCGACAAGGTGGATAATCCACATTGAAGGTTGGCCCCACACAATGGACCATTCACATTGAAGACATGGCCAAAGTTGGCCCAACATAGTGAACAATCCACATTAAAGGTTGGCCCACATGATGGATGGTGGATATTAAGGATGGACAAAGCCAAATATAGGGATAAGTACTACTTATGTGATATTGGAAATCAAACACACTTTTCTACTTTTTCGCTATAAGTATATTATTCACCAAACATACTTATCAACAAATAAGTAGAAACCAAGATAAGCTACTTGAGGTATATGTAGCTTATGTAAAGTAACTTGCGATCCAAACACACCCAAAAGATAAACGATACTTTATTCAAATGAGAGGTGAGAGTTTTTACATAAATGTTGTGTACATACTAGTTAATCTTTATATAAAAGATAACTCCTTATTTTCAAATCATACTAATACAACAATTTTTATAAATGAAGTTTCCTAATTAACCACTTCCCTAATTTGACTATACTAAAGTTTTCTTAAATTCTAGGTAGTCTTCGTGCTCGGGCTTTGCATTCAAGATTCTCTTCATTTGGAGGTAGGATTGTGATTATTGGGAGGAGCCAGAGAGCCCTCATAGTTAAATTTGCGAAAACCCTTGCCAACAGCCATCCTAGGATCATTGCCTTTGATAAGTTGGCTGTATTGATCCCTTCTGCCTCGCACTCCTAGCCTTTGCTGGTTAGGCTAGCTTTCTCCTTTCCCTGGGAGTGGATTTCCCATTTTCTTCTCTCCTGGCCCAGTTTATGGGCTCCCTTTCGGACATTTTGGGCCGTGTATCTCGTTGGGAAGAAATAAGAGTCTTTTGCTTACTTTTCAAAACAGATATTCTTTAGTAATCTAATTAAATTAAGACTTGACAATGATTGTGAACATATTTAATAGGAGGGGAAAGTCCATAATGTGGCCCAAACTAGACCTAATGGTAATGATATAATTTCTAGCTAACACTGTCAAAGATGGACGCGTTTATCATTATCAATGTGCGTAAACCAAATCCACAAACCACAAGGTGTCGTCCACCTATCATTAACATAACTTTCTACAGAAGGAAGCCAAAAAAAAAAAAAAAAAAAAAAGGATCAAAATCCGGGTTTCAGATGATCTTTTTACCATCAGCAGCAAAGAAAATGAACAACTGTTCCATCTTCCTTGATCACCACTCCAACCTTAATAGCCCACACGTGGACAGCCCGGCCTTCCTACACTCGGATATGGTTTCAAGCTTAGGTGACCACACCTGCTCTCTGGACCCCACCAGCAGCTTGTATTGCTTCCTCAGCTCTGGCGTACTGCACAAAGGGCTATTGTTAGAGTTGCACCCTTCTTGGCCTCCTGAGATTATTCTCATCATGAACTCTGGCGAAACCTTGATCATCATCCGACCGTTGCTTCCCTTGATGTACTGAAATGGTTTGTTGCAGGAACTGATGGGCAGCTTGCATTTTGGAGCTGGAGACAGTGTGGTGAGATTTGTGGTCGATAGGACCTGGCCTGCAAATGGGTCGACTGGAAGAATGAAGTACGTCTCGCCTTTCACTAGCTTTTCATTGATCGATAATGCTTGGATTGGGCGGCCGATGTAGAAGGAGTCAGCATGGCAGATAATTCGATCTGGAAATTGGAACATGAGCTCCCCAGCTAGCCGTTTTCCTGTGAGCATCTTCGTTGTGCCATCCCAGAAGAATAGCTTCACTGGAGAGCTGGAATTAGAATTGCAGCATGAAGGGATAGTATTGCCCATGTTGGTTGTTTGAGAGAGAGAGGGAGAGAGAGGGAGCGAGAGAGAGAGAGAGAGAGAGTACATCAACAGCTGAAATGGCAGAAAAGATTTCTAAAAACACATGGGCGGAGGAGGGATAATGTCAAGGTATTGACTGGATCTCTCGCTCTCTTAATATTGTATATACAAGGCAGTTATTTGGTACTCTGCTACAGAGTGACAGTTCTTATGCATGCACTCAGAAATTGTACAGCTCCATAAATACATGAACTCAAATTAAATTGTCTAAATCACAGGAACCTCAATTCGATCTACCATGATCAAATATTCAGATGGATTTAACTCTCAAACCTCTGATGATTAGTGGACACTTGTTCGTTGAATTTAGACCATTGACGATCCTTTCTCTGTAACCGTCCATTGAATGTCCACTAATCAGCCTGTTAGGAAATCAATTAAGTGTAAATTATACTTATATGATCCATCTACCGTAGGTCCAATGGTTTCGAATGCCTAAGTTGAGTTGCTTGTATGCCATACTTACAACTTATAAAAGCATGAGTATGAAGCATCACATTTTCCTGAGCAGTAAAGTCTCTCTCTATATAGAAAATGGGCAGGTGAATTTTTGACTTTAGAACGGTCATGGACATGCTGCTATCAAGAGTGAACAACTCTAATGATAAAATATTGATACCAGATGATAAACATGAGATTACGAAACAAAACATCTCGATCCGTCCACCATCGGAATCCATATGCATATGTGCCTTCCTAAAGTTGTCAATGGTCGTTTGTATGTGGATGATCTTCCGCGTCTGCCAGAAACGGACGGTGGGGGACGTTTTGATATCTAATCTGATGTATTACAACAGTACACTTCCATAGGGGTGCGATTCAGCGGTACCGATACCACTGTAAGCTAGGATGGAACCGGACTCGGATTCGGTAGTGACTCCTCCAGTACGGAGGTCCATAGTGGTCTGTACTCTGAGCCCCGCAATCATGATGTATGTGTTTTATCCATGCCGTTCATCGAGATATATATATATATATATATATATATATATATATATATATATATATATTAGGGCATGAGCTTAAGAATAAGGCTGACCAAAATCTCAATTGGAGCACACCACAGGACAGTGGTGATTGACTGCTCACCATTAAAAGCTTCATGGTGCAGCAAAAGCTCTGGATCAAGCTGATATTTGTGTTTTCCTTTCATAAGTCTGTGTGACATAATTAACCGTTTAGGTGGCAAATTAACATTACAGTGGCTACTAAGAAGTTTTTAATGATGGGTGCTCAATCATCACTGTTTCCTTGGTATTGTTCACCTGAGATTTAGATATGCCTACTTTGGAGCTCATGCCCTAAAGTGTGCTGGAAAATGTAAACTGGGCAAGAATAAAACACATACATGATTGTCATGGGATAATCCGAGCTAGGCCACATCCTACAGATGTGAGGTAGCTCATTCCAGAGAACACTTGTAGTGGTCCTCAACCCGGGTTAAGCCTACAGTGACAACTTGTATTCACCTCAGCGTCCATGCACTGATAAAAAGGCCCAATCCTTGACCAAGGACAATGATGGGGGACCTATTAACAATATTTCTCCTAGGAGACAAGCTACTGAAGAACTCATCTCACCTGAGGACTATACTCCAAAAAGAATCCAAGTGAAAGAGTTTAGGCACTTAGCCCTCCATTGGGAACTAACGACCACCTAATGGCGGTCAACCACCTAATGGTTGTCCAAAGACAATTGTGGAGATATTGGATACCTGATTCAGAATTCTGAAATCTCCCACTAGCCCTAACAGGATCTCCCCGACACGGATGGAGAGACACGATCTTACTAAAACAGGGATTCCACCGACGTATCCTAGAAGGACCCTACTCTCCAAACCACCTCCAAGTACCTATAAATAGGGCTTAGATCTTCACCTCAAAGGCACGAATTATCTTAGCCCTCAAAACCCGCTTCTAAGTCCTATAAATTCTCCTTATTCCTGGATCTAACTTAGGCATTAGAGAGTCCCCTGCCGCATAGTGGCTCCTCCCCTTTACCTATTCACCTTCCTCTTGCCAGTTCAGCGAACCATGTAAGCTCTCACATGAAGGTTGCAAGCTACATGGCTGATCACAACCGTCGATATTCATTGTCCAAATCCTTGCGACAACAGATGACGTCGTCTGTGGAAAAATGACATAGATTGTGTTTTCACCGTCTAGCCTCGATGAACAAAGCTTGGTTCTTCTTTAGCCCATCCTAATGGTTAAGACCAAGTGAAAGGCACATGCTGCTGTCGGGCCCTCCCATCGGAACCCCACCACGGAGGAGTAGGCCCAGAAAGCACCCAAACTGGATTCTTTCCACCCTTCTCTAACCACGAGTCAGTGAACGTCTCAAAAGAAAAAGTCTCTCCTTGCTGGCCTCTAAAAACAATACGGGAACATGGCCGCACAGTTGGCCCGCATCTCGGCATTCGTAGAGAGTGGGGTAGCGTCGCAGCCAAGTAATTCCCGAAGGTTGGCATTGGAGCAACATCCTAAAGATCGACAAACCCGACTGATACAAGAAGAACTGGTAAGAACCCGTGGCAGGGCGACGATGATCGTGCCAGCTAAGCCATCCCTGGTCGGGCATATTATGACGATGAGCTTGACGCCTCGGACTTATGTCATGCTTTAGACGAAAACATCGAGCTCAAAAATACAAAGCTACAAAGCAAACTGCAGAAATCCCATCTCCCTTAGAGGCACAAATCAAAGCACTTCAGGAACAACTCGACGATCTAAAGCAAAAGTACTAATCTAAGGCCCTGATGTCCATCAACACCCTCCTGGAGGAAACCGAGCCGCTGTTCACGGACGATATCATAGCAGAACGTATGCCCATCGAGTTCAAGATGCCCAACATTAAACTCTATTTAGGTATATATAGGCAACCCTGCTGAGCACCTAGAAAACTTTAAGACATAAATGAAGCTACGCGGTGCCACCGGGGCCATTATGTGTAGAGCGTTCCCCTTAACGCTCTCTAATGCCTCCCAAATGTACCAGGGTTTGCTGTTAAAATTCCATCTCTACATTCAAACAACTAAGCAAAGCCTTCACCACCCATTCATTGGTGGCAAGGGTGCGCGGAAACTAATGACTCACCTTCTGACCATAAATCAAAGAAGCGACGAGTCCCTTAGGGACTATATAGTGTGATTCAACACCGAAGTTGTTTAAGTGAATGATTGCACTGAGAAGATTGCCCTCACAACTCTCATGGGCGGATGAGACTCAGAAAGCTCCTTCATTCTCTCGATAAGAATCCACTGAAGACCTTGTTAGACCTCTTGGATAGGGCACAAAAATATTCCAATGTCGCAAAAATAAGAAATGAAAGGATTCTAAGGAGGAAACCAGCTCTGACCCAAAGTGGAGAAAAGATGATGATGGAGGTGGTTCATCTTGACCACCCAAAGCCCCTGTCCCCAGGTTTGATCGATACACTCCTCTAAAAACCTCCATCGAACAGGTGTTCATGGAGATCAAGGAGAAAAACTACTTGAAGAACCCTAGAAAATTAAGGTCTAACCCTGAAAAGAGGAACGAATCCAAATACTACCTCTTCCACAAGGACCATGGCCACAACACTGTGGATTTCTTCAATCTAAAGTAACAAATCAAGTCCCTTATCCAGAAGGAATTCCTCCAAGAGTATTGTTGAGATCTGAATTGTGCATTTTCTAACCCCAATTCATCACACATTATATATGGTTTGCATGTTTAAAGACTCATCTAATGCATATTTTTGTGATTGAAGGAATGAGAGAGAGACTTTACCAATTTGATGATAAAAGACCCTTCCTAGCATACATTGAAGACCATTAGATGATGAGCCAAGAGGTGGAGAGAAGAAGCAAAGAGAAAAGAGAAGAAAGAATGAAGAAATTCCAACCAAATAACCTGTCCAACTGGTCAACTGACCGGTCATCCATTGCCAGACCAGTTGTGATCGATTAGATTTCTTTAATGGGCAGGTCGGATCTGTGCTGACCTTGCTGGACCAAACAAGACAGGATCGGTTAGCCAAATAGGTCCGATCGGTCGGCTGTGCAAAGGGGATTCAAAATTCTGTTATGATCATTGTTGCCTCAAGCACGACTGGTCGGCCAGGGGGGTTCGATCGGTCGACCGCCGCCCAGATTACATAAACACTTCACAGATTCTCAAACTTTCCAAGGCGTGGCTCAAGTTTGCTATAAAAAGACACCTCTACACTCGTCTAAACTCATCCTAGAAGAGTTCTACAATCGCTGGAGGTGGAGAGGATCATCATGGAGCGTCTTCAACTAGGGTTTTTCTAGTTTTTCTATGCTTTTACTTAGTTTTTCTGTAGTTTTTTAGTTCAAACAATGATGCTTGGCTAGAACCCCTTAGCTAGGGCTAAGAGGTGAAACTTGTAGTTAGATTTGATGTTTAATTCATTCATTCAAGTACTCTAAGTTTTAATTACGAATTTCAAATTCTAGTTTGAATAAAGTTGAGATTTTTATATAATTTTGAGAGCATGTGTACTTTGGACATATGTTACTTATAGGTTTTTTAGAATTGTCAGATTGGTTTGATGAGATTTGAATTGTAATAACCCTGGTGCATGCCATGATTTCTTGGTATGGCTGTTACTTTGAAGGTTATAAGTTCATCTTCTCCGTGCCTCATTGGAACTAGAAATTCTGATTTCTATATTTAAATTTGTTTATGTGTTTGAATGCAATATATTCCAATTGGATGAGAGATAGGACTTTGATTCCAATTTTGTTTGTGCTTGTTGAATGAATTGGCATTGATCTACTACAAGTGGATCCTTGGTGCTCTAGTTTCCTCTTTAATTCACAGTTTTACATTGTTTACTTTTTCTACTTTCATCCTAGTTCTAAAACTCTGATTTTCTGAACTTCTTAAGTTAAGCTATTAGAATAGTTTGAATTGTTTTATCCCTTTTCCATATGGATCGACCTCGGTCTCACCAAGTTACTACTACATTGCAGCCTTGCACTTGAGGCGAGCGAACAAGAATGTTAACAAGCACCGAATCAATGCACCCCCTTCTCAGCACAAGGGGGCAGGAAGGTAACATTAACAATGAACAAGTAAGGGAGATCCAAACCATCTTTGGAGGAAACGCCGATAGATGCGACTCCAACCGAGCACGAAATGCTCATGCTCAGAGTATCTAGTCCGACGGTGAGGCGTATCAAATTAACCTCACCAGTCGACTCGCAAAGGAGCTGGCCCAGGATTGAATCTTATCCAATCACATTCACCAAAGAGGACGCACAGTGTCTTCATCACCCCCACGTTGACGTGATGGTCGTCACATGTGATTATCGAGTGCTTTAACTTACACAGGATATTGGTCGACACAGGTAGCTCGACCAACATCATATATGCCTTAGCTTTCGACAAGTCCCAACTTAATGGTAAACTCTTAATCATGTATATTAGAACCCTAATTCATCACTTAATTTCATGTTTTAGACTGTTAAAGAAGTTATCTTATGCATGCATGTATTTGTGATTACAGGTAAAAGAGAGAGACTTCATGATTTTGATGTTTATAGGGACTATTTAAATCACTTTGAAGATCAACTAAAGATGAGCTAAAATGTGAAGAAAATAAGTAAGGAAGAAAGAAAAGAAAAAGAAAATTAGAAAACCAGAAAAAAACTGTCTTTTGAGATTGATTGCCAGGAGTACTGGCGCTCGGTTGTTGGACTTAAACAGATCGGTCGCAGAAGCTGTGACCGGTAAAATTAACACTCAGAAAGGCCATTTCTTCTCTAGATTGTTTTGGTCCATTGGGACCAATCGCTGACATTGTGTGACCAATTTTCGATTGTAGACATAGACTTGAAAGTCTGTAAGTTCATTGGTTGTATGAGCTGTGACTGGTCTCTAGGGGGCTACAACTGGTCGCCGACCGACTATAATGTGAAAATCTTACGCAATGAAAGTGGTACACAATTTTTTCTATATAAAGATACCTCGAATCTCTTTCTAAATTATCCTAAAAGAGTCACAGATGTGGTAGAGGTGGAGAGATCCAAAGTGGAGCTTCTACAACTTCAAATTCTTCTTCAAGTTCTTCTTCTAAGTTCAAGTTTTTCTAGTTTTTCTTTTGATTTCTAGTTCAATCATATCTATGGTTGGCTAGACCTCTTAGCCCTAGGTAAGAAGTTTAGCCAACCATAGACATGATTGAACTAGACATCAAAAGAAAAACTATAAAAACTTGAACTTAGAAGAAGAACTTGAAGTTGTTGAAGCTCCACTTCAAATATCTCCACCTATAGCATGTCTGGGACTCTTCTGGGATGCCCGGGATAAGCTGAGGACCCTACGTTGACAACTTGTACTAACCTCGACGCCCAATCACTGATAAGATGAGGCCCGTTCGTTGGTTAAGGCAAGTGACCGAGGACCTGTCGACAATACTCCTCCTAGGAGACGTATGCAACTGAAGACCTCACCTTGCCTAAGGATTATACTCCAAAAAGAACCCAATGGGGAGAGTTCGGGCACTGAGCCCTCTGCTGGGAACGGACGACCACCTAAGGGTGGTCCACAACACCGACCACCTAATGGTGGTCCAAAGACATTTGCAGATATACTGGATACCCATTCTGGATATTTCGGGATCTCCCGCTATTCCTAACAAGATCTCCCCAACATGGAAAGAGAGATACAATCTTTCTAAAACAGGGACTCAACCGACGTATCATGAAAGGATCCTACTTTCCAAACCACCTCCAATTCCTATAAATAGGGCTTGGATCTTCACCTCAAGGGTATGAAACATCTTACCCTTATACCCTAATTCTCCTTGTTCATGGATCTGACTTAGACATTTGAGAATCCCTCACCGCAAAATGGCTCCTTCCCTTTGCATATTCACCTTCCTCTTGCAAGTTCAGCAAACTAGGGAAGCTCTCACCTATGAGTTGAAGGCTACATGGCTGATCAATCCATATTTGTTACCCAAACCTCTGCTACAACAATTATGATGGGCCCACAACATGGATCATAACCATGGCTTGGAGGGGTCACTACGGAATTCGAGTACGATGGCAACGGCCAGATGAATTTCCACATGATGCATGCATAGAACCCACGTGGATTTCTTGCATCCATGAGGCCTGTAGTAAGGCCTACGTTAATTTCCAGCAGCCAAACGAAGGGAACATGATCTTTGCATTCCATCATCAATCATCTCACTATGGTAAGGCCTACATTGATTTCCTGCATCCAGACGAAGGAAACATGAGCTTTGTACTCTGTCATCAATCATCTCACTTTCGTTAAGGCCTACATTAGAAGTGGTTGGATCTTTCCTAATACCACTACAAGAAATTCCATTTTTACCGACGAATTATTTCATCGGTAATCAGTAAAATTTCGTCGGGAAATGTTCACGACTAACATCATCGCAGAAAGGCCGTCGGTAAAGGTTTTTGCCGACAAAAAAAAATTCGTAGGTAATAATAAAACCATTACCGACGAAAAACTTTGTCGGAAAAACATATGAATTTTTGTCGGAAAAAAAGTGATACGTCGCTGAAAAAACTTTTACCGACGAAATTGTCCGTCGGTAAAGGTTTTGCAGGTTTATTACCGACGAAATATTGCGTAAGTAAAAGTTTTCCAGGTTTATTACCGACAAAAAATTTCGTCGGTAAAAGTTTCCCAATTTTATTACCCACGAAAAATTTCGTCCGTAAAAAACTTTCCATGTTTTTTACCTACGAATAATTTCATCGGTAATAGTATTTCCTGTCCCGGTTCTATTTGTTTTCAAAATTCAGGAAAATTCTTGATATACACCTGTAAAGAAACCTATACATTTTTTGCCTATTCACATCCACATACATACGAATAAACAGAAACTATACCATCCATACACAAATAATCCATTCCACATCCACAAACAAATAATATTCATCCACACACAAATACATATAAGTTAAAAGTTGTATATTAAAAAAAATAATCGCGAAGATGAAGGCAGAGGTGGCGGGGCATCGGTGCCAAAGCGTGCAGCGAGAGCCTGAAACATCTCCTGCATCCGTCGCTCATGCTCCTGCCGCTCCTGCCGTAACTCCTCGATCCTCCTCTCCTGCTCCTCCCGTCACCTCTCCTCCTCCTCCCGTCACCTTTCCTCCTCCTCCCGTCGCCAGCTACGGATCAGCTGGAGCCACCTCTAGTTTGTGCCATGAACTTGGCACCATGGCCAAGCCCACGCACATATCCAGAACGGGTGCCAAGCACCTCGCTCAGGATTTCTGGCTCACTCCGCTGACTACCATCGGGAGTGGGCTGACTGCGTATGATGTCCATCGCCGCCTGTAATGAAAACATATAAAATTTCATAAAAAATGACATGAATGACATTATTATCAATCAATGCGCAATTAAATTTTACAAAGTAAAGATTTTTACCCAATGCTCACTGGCTCTAGGATGAACCCAAGATCCCGTCGCCTGCCAACAGTGAGTCCCTCTGTAGAGGTCTACTGGTCCAGGCTCCTGGCCGGTGACGGAATCTTGCTGCGCAATCGAAAGGAAAAAATACTTATAATAAATGCCAATCAAAATAATATATTAACTTAATAATCATCAATAATTTCTTAACATGTCGTAACGATGTCTTACAAATGACTTTGAACCAGCTACGTGGTTCACTTGTAACTTTTCCCTCTTCACAGAATTTATTCTACTCCTCTTCTGAATACATTATACAAAATACATTTCTATTAATTGCGAATTTAATTGCGAATTTAATTGTTACCTTAAGATATTATAAACTTGTAAATATTACCTGAAAAGCCTCCGACAAAAATCTCTCGCAGAGTATCCGCCAGTCGTCTGTAGTAACGTGTGGCGGTGCGGACAATACGGCCTCATCGTGTGTCCTGCACCGCTTGTACCACTGGTGTAACTCTCCGCGGTACTCCTTGAACTGCTCTCTAATCATGTCGTCGACGGCATGAGAAATGTAGGGAACATTCAAATTGAAGTCAAATTTATCCTGCAGTTTCGTAAATAATAAATTAAGGCAATAAACTTATTAACAATAGGACTTAACCATAAATGAACTTTCACAAAAGAAAATTTCAATTTACTAAACTTTACCTAAAGGCGCTGACGGATGAGCTGTTGCACATCATCTGTCACGTCAGTCCAACGGGGGTGGTGGAGGGGATCAGAGATCGGCATAGGACACCGACCTCAGACGTAAACAGTCTGGCACTGTCCCCAACAGGTCTAAGGCAGTCCTGTGGGAACTCTACCGTCACCCTACCCTCACGCGTAAGTCGCTCTAAAACTAACCCACGCGTGGGTCCACGTCCTCATCGGCTGGTAGAAGATGCTGTTACAAAAAGATATATGTAAGTAACAATATAAACAGAAATTACTAAATAAATGTCTAGACTTACATGCAGTGCCTGGTGTATGCTGAACCGAAGGATCAGATGACTGTGATGCACCATGCGACGTCAATGCTGTCTGCGTCGCATCACGGGTGGAAGGGGTAGATCCAGTGCGCGAACGACCTGATCTCCCACCTAGTGTCATGACTGAATATATCTGAAATACAAACTTATAAATTTAAACAATGTCAATGCAAGTTTATGAACATCATTGTAGAGTGAATTTGTGCTTATGCTTAGAGAGATGATAAAAATATGATTAGACCATTACACTATAATGCAAGCATAATATAAGAAAACCGTAAACAGAATATAAAAGTCAAAAAATCCACTATACATTGTCATTCTATATTAAATACATATATTTCATTGTAATACAAATCAACTTCGGATCAACTATCCGAAATACTCCCTGCGTAAGTTATCGTACGCTGCAGATGTATATGTCAAGCTGTATGAAGAACTCGACATTATTACAACCAACATGCCAGTCACAATAGGAGAAATCTGATCTCTCGGGACTCCATTCAGATGTGCAAGTGATAATGTCGCATCTTCCATACGAAGTTTCCCGCGGTTATATTTCTCAATCAGGTCTGAAATTTCTTTGAGATTGTATAATCTTTCATCTGAGTCATCGTCTTCCTCCCTACATTTCTCGACCAGACTGAGTATCTCTCTGGCCCTACCAGAAGAATATAGAGCCGGAAAGTCCATCCGCAATAGCTGATGAAGTATGCTGCGTGCTTCCGCTATGCTCCAGTTTGTGGAGGACATGATCAGAAAGTGAGTTAACTGTAAATGTAGATTATAGTCAAGTCAATTCAGGAAAAAAATCATGACTTCTAAAACATATATACATGTAATAATCAAATTAATCGAATTGAAAATTACATGTAAATCTTGTATACATTTAATAATCGTCGTCTGAATCATTATCGCTTAGGACTCTTTCTTCTTCACCATCACTATCGCTGATCAGAATTTCCTCTTCATCGTCTGCAACGTTGTCATCGATGAAAGCGCTATCATCTCTAATAATGTCATTTATGATTGAGGCATCAACATGATCAGGTGGCACATCATCTCTATTCAATTGCACCACATCAATATCAACATTTGGATCATTCCCTCTATCCCAAGATGGCATGTCTTCTTGGTATGCTTGTTCAACTGACGACGTTCTATTACTCCCTTCATCGTTATCTTCAACGTCTACTTCGGGAATGTCAAATATGTTCCTGGGTTTTATTTTCTGCACCACGTGCCAAGAGCCGCCTAACTTGGTGTCAGCGAGGTAGAATACTTGTTCGGCTTGGCCGGCTATGATAAATGGGTCATCTTTAAACCACTTCCGAGATAAATTTACGCTCGTGAAGTAATTATCAGTCTGTATTCCCAACTTTTTATTTCCAATGTCCCATCAATCGCATTTAAATAAGTACACCTGCTTTCTCATACAATAACTCAGCTCAATAATATCCGTCATAACGTCATAAAAATCAATTTCTACCTCCTCATGTGTTCCCTTCACAACCACCCCACTATTTTGTGTGGTCCTATATTTCTCACGCTCCTCAGTGTGGAACCGAATCCCGTTTACAATACAACCTGTATATCTAGATACACGTCTATCAGGGCCACATGCCAGTGAGTAGAGCGCATCAGACGCATCCGCAGAGTTGCTAGCGCGCAACATCTTCATCTATCATCACGTATAGAATATAAATGTACGTTTAGGCATTTGAAATTACTTGTAAATATTGTGCAATACAACAATATTGTAAGTGTGGTGAGATAGAAGGTAAATTAATCTTACACATTTTGCAAACCATTCTGGAAACAAATCCTGATGCATTTAATCATAATTTGTAGGGTATTGGGACTTCATCTCCTCAATGTGTTCGCTATACACAATTGACACGTTGTCAGCAAGAAATTTAGAGATTAAAACTGTCTGTAGATATACAATTATGTGCGAAGACTTACTCCAAGTATGACTCTATTTCTTCATAGTTATGCAACACATACCACCGTGCCTTCGCTTGATCCCGAAGGCCCATATCCTGAAACGTCGGCGATCCTAAAGGACGGACGTTATGTGCGAATACAGATATGAGTCCTTGTTCATGCTCCTGCCCTTCATCGGCATTCCGATCTTCTCGGTTGAATCTAGTCTCTATGCCACGAAGATACATGGAGCAAAATGTCAGGCACTCATTATCAATGTACGCCTCAGCAATGGATCCCTCTGGACGTGCCTTATTCCTCACATATTGTTTTAATGTGTGAAGCTACCTGTACACAAAATCAATATGTTTAGGACATGTAAACATGGATATACGTAGTTTATGGAATGAATAAAAATTTATGATCATTGTTCTATCACCTTTCGATCGGATACATCCAACGATATTGTACTGGGCCTGCAAGCTTCGCTTCGTGCGGTAAGTGAATCGCTAGGTGTACCATGACATCAAAAAATGCAGGTGGAAATATTCTTTCAAGTTTGCAAAGGATTACGACAATATCCTTCTCCAGTCGTTTAATAACCTCTACATTCAAAGATTTCCAACACAAATCCTTAAAGAATATCCCCAACTCAATTAGCGCAGCACTGACATCCTTGTTAAGGAATCCACGAATCGCAACTAGTAGTAGACGTTGCAGAAGGACGTGACAGTTATGACTCCTCATTCCTGTTACCTTACAGTTCGTAATGTTTACGCGCCGAGAGATATTCGATACATACCCATCGAGAAACTTCACCTTATTCAACCATTCACATAAATGTTTTTTCTCTAGTTTTGTCAATGTGTAGCAGGCTGCTGGTATAGTATATGAATTTCCATGTGGTTGCAAGTGCAACTCTTTTCTTAAACGCATTGCTTGTAGATCCAATCGAGCCTTAAAACTGTCTTTTGTTTTCTTCTCTATGTTCATCAATGTTCCAAAGACATTGTCACATATATTCTTCTCAATATGCATGACATCCAAGTTGTGTCGTAATTTCAGATGACTCCAATAAAGCAACTAAAAAAATGCTCTTCTTCCTCCAGTTGTACTCCAATACTGTACGTTTTCTCTTCTTCAAGTGCGGTGCCTTACCAAATCTAACTTCTTCAATGTTACTCAGTTGTTATAACACATCTTCTGCAGATAGTTCTTTCGGTAGTGGCCTATGATCTTGTTTGCCATCAAAGATTATCGTCTTCCTGCGCCAACTATGATCCCTCGGAAAGAAGTGACGATGGCCCATATAACACGTTTTTTTACCATGCTTCAATGACAATGAACAAGTCTCAGTACTACATGTAGGACAAGCCAACTTTCCCTTCGTGCTCCACCCAGACAAATTCCCATATGCAGGGAAGTCATTTATTGTCCACAAGACCGCTGCATGCAATCGAAATGTCTGTTCTGCAAAAGTGTCATACGTCTGAACACCTTGACTCCACAACTCGTTTAACTCATCTACTAACGGTCGCAGATACACATCAATGTCATTCCCTGGTGACTTGGGTCCAGGAATAAGCAACGACATCATAAAAAATGATTCCTTCATACACAACCAAGGAGGTAAATTGTAGGGCATAAGTATCACTGGCCACATACTGTACGAGCTACTCATATTACCAAATGGATTAAAACCATCACTTGCAAGACCTAGCCGAACATTGCGAGAATCCTTTGTAAACCAGTCATATTGCTTATCAAAATGTTGCCAGGCTTCAGAGTCAGCGGGATGCCTCAATGTATTATCATCATGAACGCGTTTCTCCTTATGCCACCTCATATCTTCAGTCATCTTGCTCGACGTAAACAATCTTTGTAATCTGGGTTTCAATGGAAAGTACCTTAACACCTTTTGTGGAATTTTCTTACGCTTAGCTTCATCATATTTCCACCTAGACTCTCCACATTGTGGACACTCTTCAACATTTTCATGTTCTTTCCAATACAATACACAATCATTTATACATGCATATATGAGGATGTAACCAAGGCCCAAGTCTCGCATTAAGGATTTTGCCTCGTAATGAGACTTAGGCAATGTCTCACCTTCAGGTAATACTTCTTTCAACAAGCCAAGTAACATGTCGAACGATTTGTTACTCCAACGATTTATTGTCTTTAAATGAAGTAACCTTATAAGAAAATTCAACTTGGAGAATTTCCGACACCCCGATAGAGTGGACGTTGCGCATCCCTCAACAACCTACTAAACTTTTCTGATTCGGCATCACCCATAGGAGGAATATCCTGGCTAGTACTTGTCGCTGCAAAATCAGTATCCGCAATTGTTCCCCTTAACACATCCCCAATGATATCTTGCATATCGTCAACATCTTCATCCTCCTCATTAGGCACAATTGGGTCAGCAAGGACTTCAGTGGCCTCAACTCTTTGGTGGAAGTCTTCACCATGATGAATCCACCAAGTGTAACCCTGGTCAATCCCAACTATGAACAAATCATCTTCCACTTTGTCTAATGTCTTGTGAACCATGTTCTTGCATTTTCGGCATGGACACCTAATTCTATTACCTGAATCTGCCCGATATCTCGCAAATTCCATGAACTCCTTAACACCTTCTTTATACTCTGAGCCAAACCTATTCTTAGCTTGCATCCAACTCTTATCCATATCTACAATGCAAAGATTAGAGTCAGGTTTAGTTTAGGTGATTTGAGTTTAGGATTAGGTTTAGTCATAGGTTGAGATTTTCGGGTTCAAGATCGGGTTTTGGGTTAGATTTTCGAGTTTAGGTCTAGGTTTAAGTTAGGTGAATTGATTTAGGAATAGGTGTAGGTTTACTTTAGGTGATTTGAGTTTAGGATTAGGTTTAATCATAGGTTGAGATTTTTGGGTTCGGGATCGGGTTTAGGGTTAGATTTTCGAGTTTGGGTCTAGGTTTAGGTTAGGTGAATTGATTTAGGAATAGGTGTAGGTTTAGTTTAGGTGACATGAGTTTAGGATTAGGTGTATGCATTGGTTGAGATTTTCGGGTTCGGGATCGGGTTTTGGGTTAGGTTTGCGTGTTTGGGTCTAAGTTTAGTTTAGGGTAATGAATTTAGGAATAGGTGTAGGTTTAGTTTAGGTGACATGAGTTTAGGATTAGGTTTAGGCATAGGTGTAGGATTTTGGGTTTGGGATCGGGTTTAAGGTTAGGTTTTCAAGTTTGGGTCTAGGTTTAGGTTAGGTGAATTGATTTAGGAATAGGTGTAGGTTTAGTTTAGGTGACATGAGTTTAGGATTAGGTTTATGCATTGGTTGAGATTTTCGGGTTCGGGATCGGGTTTTGGGTTAGGTTTGCGTGTTTGGGTCTAAGTTTAGTTTAGGGTAATGAATTTAGGAATAGGTGTAGGTTTAGTTTAGGTGACATGAGTTTAGGATTAGGTTTAGGCATAGGTGTAGGATTTCGGGTTCGGGATCGGGTTTAAGGTTAGGTTTTCGAGTTTGGGTTTAGGTTTAGGTAAGAGTTGTGGATTTAGGAATAGGTGTAGGTTTAGTTTAGGTGACATGAGTTTAAGATTAAGTTTATGCATTGGTTGAGATTTTCGGGTTCGGGATCAGGTTTTGGGTTAGGTTTGCGTGTTTGGGTCTAAGTTTAGTTTAGGGTAATGAATTTAGGAATAGGTGTAGGTTTAGTTTAGGTGACATGAGTTTAGGATTAGGTTTAGGCATAGGTGTAGGATTTCGGGTTTGGGATCAGGTTTAAGGTTAGGTTTTCGGGTTTGGGTTTAGGTTTAGGTGAGAGTTGTGGATTTAGGAATAGGTGTAGGTTTAGTTTAGGTGACATGAGTTTAGGATTAGGTTTAGGCATTGGTTGAGAGTTTTGGGTTCGAGATTGGGTTTTGGGTTAGGTTTGCGTGTTTGGGTCTAAGTTTAGGTTAGGTGAATGGATTTAAGAATAGGTATAGGTTTAGTTTAGGTGATTTGAGTTTAGGATTAGGTTTAGGCATTGGTTAACATTTTTGGGTTCGGGATCGGATTTTGAGTTAGGTTTGCGTGTTTGGGTCTAAGTTTAGGTTAGGTGAGTGAATTTAGGTTTAGGTTTAGCCGTAGCTTATAGGTTTTAGTTTTAGGTTTATGGTTTCGGGTTTAGGGTGTAGGTCTTGGAACTCAACCAACTCACGGATAGCTCCGATTTAACATCCGGGTCTGCTCCACACAAAGCGGGCCTGTCCAAATGGCCAGGCCACCCATATTGTTGTCCATAGGAAATGGACAGCTTCATCATGATCATAACAGCGGTTCCCACCTTCTAGTGACCCCTGCTCAACATCCTGATAGCTCCGACGCACATTCGTGTCTGCTCCATCAATTTCGAGGTAATACATAAACACGGGCCTGTCCAAATGGCCAGGCCACCCATATTGCTGTCCATAGGAAATGGACAGTAGGAAATGGACAACTTCAGCATGGTCACAACAGCGATTCCCACCTTCCAAGGACCCCCGCTCCGTAAGACCCGTACCCTAAATTGCCCTCCGTACGTTTAGTTTTCGGTACCGGTATGTCCCGGATGGACCAAATTAACAAGCCTTGATCGCGACCCTGATTTAGTACCGCAACGACCTAAGACTTGTAACCTTGCGACCGCACGGGCGCCACGATTCCAACGCCGCGCGGCACACCCCATTGCGATACCCGGTGTGTAAGATGCGTACTTTTACGCAGTTCGAGGTGGGCCGCTCAACGCGCGTGTGGCGTGGGTCCCACTTGCACAAATCCCAACAACATGTCAAATCAATCACCATCACCCTCACCCATACCCCTATCATTACCCTAGCCTACACACACCATACCTATCCCATTCCTCTCTCACCAAAGTCAACTCCAACCCATTCCTCCCATGTCCTCTCCCATCATCATCATCATTACCTCATGCACCCCCTCTTCCCATACAAGAGCCATACGTAGGGGGGGTGGCCTTCTCATTTTCCATATTTGCAAGGAGAGAGAAAGAGATTTGAGAGAGAGAGAGAAGAGAAAGAAGAGAGAGAAGTAGAGAGATTTAGAGGGAGATCAAGAGAGAGAAAGAGAGAGTTAGAGAGATTAAAGGAGGAGATCAAGCTTGGAGGACCCCGATCATCATCCGGACCATCCGATCGTCAATCCAACCGTCCAACCATCATTGTGAGTGCAATCTTCCCCCCTTTTTCTCGTTTACCTTTCATTTTATTTCCTTGGGCCCACCTTTTGATGGGCAATGAGATTGATGAGTTGGATCATACATGAATGGCCCCACTTAACTATAATAATAATAATAATAATAATAATATAAAAAAAAAGAATGAAGGAGATGGCCGCTGGACAGCCAGCGTCCAGAGGACGCTGCTGCCCAGCAGCGCTGGGGCGAAGCTCCTTTGGGCGTTGACCGTGGGTCCCCACTCGTGGGACCCACCTTGATGCATGTTTTGATCCACGCTGTCCATCTGTTTCTCCAGCCCATTTTAGATCTGGACACAAAAAATGAAGCAGATCCAGATCGCAGGTGGACCACACCATAGGAAAACAATGGAGATAATGATGTGGACTGCTGAACTTCTTTGGCCCACCTTGATGTTTGTAGGCCCCGTAGCCTGCCCAATATTGGGCTCATTAGGTCCCCTAGGAGCTAAATAATTTGATGAATGGAGTGGATCTTACACATGTGGGCCCCACTTGAAAGTATTATAAAAAAAAGGAGGAAGAAACGAATTCTGGACGCTGGACGTCCCAGCGTCAGAGATGCTGGAAACGTCCAGCGTACGCTGGAAACGTCCAGCGTGCGGCCTGAGTGTGGTCCCCACTCGTGGGACCCACCTTGATGTTTGTGTGTAATCCACATCGTCCATCTGTTTTCCCAGATCTTTTAGGGGCTAGGGCCCAAACATGAGTCAGATCCCAATCTTAAATGGACCGCACCATGGAAAACAGTGGGGTGAACGATGTTCACTGTCGAAACTTCCTCGGACCACTTTGATGCTTGTAGACCAATTCAACCACCCAATATGGGGCTCTACGGGTCCCCCATGAGCTGGGGAATATGATGAGCGGAGTGAATTGCCCTTATGTGGGCCCCACTCGATCAAAACCATTGAAAAACAAAAAAAAAAGAAAAAGAAAAAGGAAAAGGAGATAAGAAGGGAAGGCGCTGGGAGTACCAGCGTCCACGGACGCTGGGCTGCTCGGCCGCCCAATCAATGTCCCACCACGTGGGACCCACCATGATGTATTTGTTCTATCTGAGCCGTCCATCTGTTCTCCCATATCATTTCAGGGCCAACGCCCAAATGTCAAGAAGATCCAGATCTGGGGTGGGCCTCACTACAGAAAACAGTAGGGATAGTGACCCTACCGTTGAAACCTTCCTACGGCCTACCATGATGTTTATTTGAGATCTAACCTGGTCATAAGCTCACACACGTGTGTTGGCTGGGCTGCCAGCAGGTGGCCCACTAGTGGGACCCACCTAGAATGTATGCGCTTTATTTATTCCGTCCATATGTTTTTCCATCTCATTTTAGTGGCTGAGCCAAAATTTAAGCATATCCAAACATCAAGTGAACCATGCCATGGGAAACAGTGGAAATAATGATCTCCACCGTCGAAACCTTCCCAGGCCCTCTAGTGATGTTTATTTGTCATTCAACCTGTTCATAAGATCACATGGATATGAATTAGGGAGAAAACAAAAATATCAGTTTGATTCAAAACTCTTGGGGCCCATTTGGGTGCCATGGTCCAAGCAGCGTGCTTTGGCATGGTGCCCAGCAGGTGGCCTACCCTGTGGGTACCACCACGATGCATTTGTTTTATCTATGCCGACCACTATTTCTCCATATTATTTTAGGGCCGTGGGCCCTCATAATGAGGTAAATACAAACCTCAAGTGGACCACACCGTAGGAAACAGTGGTCATTGATGCCCACCTTTGAAACCTTCCTTGGGGCCATTGTAATGTTTATTTATCCATCTAACCAAAGGTGATGGGGCCCAACTTTGGATCCCACCTTAATGAATGTTAGGTATACCTTGTCTTTCTTCTTAGCAGGGTTGTGGGCCCAGTTTTGGGTGGGCCACACGTAGAAAATAAGGGTGATTGAATGCCTACCATTGGAAACTTTACAGGACCCATCTGTTATGTTTATTTGCCATTCTCCTTGTTCTTAAGTCACTCAACCATGGGTAGGGTTCCACACGTGTGGTGTGCGGGCCCCACCATGGTGTTTGGTTGCCATCTCACTTGATTAGTGGGAAAGCACAAATATCGGGTTGATCCCAAACTGTTGGGGCCCATTGATGTATGTGGCTCCCCCACTCCTTTGTGCGGTTATACCCAACCACGGGTCCACCTTGTTATGCACGTGTTCTATCCACGTCAGCCATTGGCTACTATGGTGCGATATGTATGTTGGCCATCCATTAGGATAGCCTTAAATTTGTGCTTGATCCAAACCATCCAAATGAATGGACCCTAGCATGTTATGTACAGGATGGCTTTAGGACCACCTTAGTGTGTGTGTGTTCGAATGACCGCGTTGTCCATCTCATGGATCCACCTTGATGATTAGTTGTGTAAACCCCTATTGAAAGGTCATACTTAGAGTTTGTTTGATCCAAGTCACAGGGCTACCTTCTTAAACTCACCTTGTTGAGCCGTCTTGTCAATTCACCTTGTTAACTCACCATGTTGACCCGCCTTGTCAACCTGCCTTATTGACTCACCTTGTTGACTCACCATGTTGATTGATCTTGGTAACTCAGCTTGTATACTCATATGACTCACCCCTTCTACCCTTGTACCCAACTATTAAAGACCACCATATCGTGTATATCCCATCCACACCGTCAGTTTACCTTTAGGGCGAGTGTGGGGCTCATCCTCGACGTTCGTATGTCATCTACGCCATCCATTATATGGAGCCTATCTTGTAGTATGAGGTTAGACCTGTCGTCCCTTTTTGGACCTCATTGTATTGACCATCTATCTCAGATTTACCCTACCATGTATGATTCTCTGTCATGACCTGTCTATCTTGCAACCCGTTCTATGACATTCCTTTTACAGACCATTATTGTGTTTATCTCAACTGTACTACAGGATTATGGGTCTCGGCATGATTTTGGGTATTCTACTCTTGCCGCTCAAGTAGCTTTTACCTTTGATGTGTCGGTAGTGTATTCAATCATTTTCTTTCCATTTGGGTTATTTGAATGTTGAAGGTTAATCCACACCGTTCAGTTGTTGGACCATCTGTGTTGTTGTATACCATCCATTTAGAGTCTTATCTCTTTATGTTTGCTTGTATTATAAGTGAATTATCTTTTTATGCTATTTTTAGTATGTCTGTTACCACACGTAGTGTTGTTGGAATACTCATATGTGATCTTTATACTATATGCTTCGACGACCACCATGCATGTGTAATGAGTATACATCCTGAATCACCATTGTTAGTTAGGGACCACTAGGGCATAAACGCATTCATAAAGCATTCGAGATGTAGTTGCGCAAATGTAATTCTCGTGCTCTCTATCGCAAACCTCTCCAATAGGTATGGGACTATTCGAGGATAGGAATCTATCATCCTGACTTACACTGTATGGTAGGAATAGCTTAGCATACCTTGTAGCCCTTGGTGCAAGATTCCCTGGCTAGCGACATCCCGCACTATGACTCGATCATTCATATGTGTCCCCTCATCTTAATCATATCTCAAATAGGTTGGACTAGATTGATTTATTGCCATCGTGGTAGATGGACTACTTGTTGGCACTCATACTGTATACTTGACTCATGTATCATGAATGCTTGGCTCATCTGTTTGTCTTGTATCAACCGGCCATATCGGTCATGATTGTCGTGCAGTTCATTACCAGCTGACAGTGACATTGTGTTTGAGACCTTATAGTTTTATGGTGCTCTTTGGAGACTTGCACGGGCATGTCGTCCCACGTTTGTATGCATGGTTGCATTTCGCACCGTCTGCTTGTGCCGCATATAGCATGGTTACTACGTTGCAACCACAGCTCCATCGTGGTTTGCAGAACACCGAAAATATGTGATCTTTAAACTGGATGCCAAAGATGTCCCTGGGTGAAAGTTCCTGAACCCATTGGTACCAAGGTGGGTGCTCCATTCAAGGACCGGGTGGTTTAATCATACACCAGTATGCCGAATACCAAATGGCGGTGTTTTCCACTGCACGTGGTCAGTTTGGAAGGAGGTCTGACCTAACCTGCCGGAAGAGTGTTGGCAAAGTGGGTTGAGTTTGACCAGCTATGAGTAGGTCCGCTATTGCACCAGATAGGCTTTGTCATTCTACTGGTGAGTAGTGAGGTCTGTGAGACCCCGGTGATGTTCCGTTTCAGAGATGGTATTGGTATCAGTGATGTGACTGATGTTCTGTATGGTGTGGGACGGTCCTGACATGGGCGGGTGTGATGTGGGCGGGGCTGTAAGCCTGGGCAAGCTACCACACTGGGCGAGCTACCAGTTCCGAGTCCTGCATTCCTTAGGCGATCGCATTATGACTGTTAGTATCTGGACCACTGTACTTAGAGGTGGTGATTTGCATACATGCATTGGATCATTATATGCGACATTAGGCCCTGTAGGCCATTGCATAGTATGAGTATATAGCCTTGGAAGGCTGGTTACCTGTATTGCATGCTTGCATAGCCATGGCAGGTTAGTTATCTGTAGTGCATGCTTGCATAGCCGTTGTAGGCTGGTTATTCATATCATATGATCGTGTAGCCTAATTAGGCTAAGTTTTGGTTTAGATTTCTCATCATGCTTTACTACTTACTCTGATATTTATCATGCTTGTCATACGCATTGCGCACGCACACACGCACTCACAAAGCTTCATTCGAAGCTTATGCGCGTTTGTTACGCTGCAGGTTATACCAGAGTGTATCAGCAACGTTGAGTTGGAGTTGGGAGTGCAGTAGTAGGAGGTGCCGGATTGTGCACAATTTTTATATTTACGCATTGTGTATTTACTTTTCAGTACTGTATATAAACGATATGATTTAGTGGAAATATTATGTTTGTCTTTGATGGTACTCATATGGTGATGCTCATGTTTAAAAAAAAAAAATTCAGACCCTAAAATCCTCCTTGTGGTATCCCAGGATCGGAACCTGACGTGTAGGGTTAGGATCCGAGATCGGGGTACTACGGAGGCTGCCACCTCTGAATTCGGGTTACGGCAAATGGACGTCGAGAACCGAATTTGGGGCGTGACACGCTCAACACCCGGATAGCTCTGACACACATCCGGGTCTGCTCCATTAATTTAGAGCTAATACGTAAACACGGGCCCGTCCAAATGGCCAGGCCACCCATATTGCTGTCCATAGGAAATGGACAGCTTCAGCATGGTCACAACAGTGGTTCCCACCTTCCAGGGACCCCCGCTCAACACCCGGATAGCTCCGACACACATCCGGGTCTGCTCCATTAATTTCAAGCTAATACATAAACACGGGCCTGTCCAAATGGCCAGGCCACCCATATTGCTGTCCATAGGAACAGGACAGCTTCAGTATGGTCACAACAGCGGTTCCCACCTTCCAGGGACCCCCGTTTAACATCAACATCAATCAACTACTCTTAATCACAAGTATCATGTTCGTCATCTAATTTGCCACTAAATGATAATATAATAAAATCAGTCGCCCATCCAAGGATGGATAGATTGAAATGCTATCATTATTTCCATTTACATGCCCAAGCCTAAATTTTGACAGCATCTCTCCCTATCTCTCCAGATATATTTATCTTACATTTCATTTCCACGTCAACTATCCACGCATTGTGTGGATTAAATTGACAATGGAATTAAACATAAGAAACATATCCAGAGAGAATAGGAGAGTTACCGCACGAAACTAATGACCCTACGCATGTAAATGACAAACAACGATAACATTCCAATCTATCCAACCTTGGACTGTCCAACAGGATAATTTGGCAGATTTCTATACCTCCCAAACACACTTTATCTATGCTTGGCAATATAGAAATCTCCAAATGGGCTAACTGATTCTATTATACTACCATTTGTGGACAAAAAATAATTATTAATAATATGCCAAATACATCTACAACATACATATCCACATAAATCAACCACGGATAGCTCCGACGCACATTCGGGTTTGCTCCATCAATTCCAGATACACAAGCACATGAAAATGGCAGAATCATCAACACCATGAATCAAGTTTAATCAAATACCTAATGACTATTTTGTGAACAAATAAGTATGGGGCCCACCATCCAACCTGTTCATAAGATCACATGGATATGGATGAGGGAGAACACAAATATCAGCTTGATCCAAAACTTCTGTGTCCTCCAAGAATTTTTCAATGATAGACATTCAGTTCACACTTGTGGTGTGGTCCACTTTAGATTTTGATATGCTTCATTTTTAGGGCACCATACCTAAAATTTCCTGCTGAGATGGATGGACGGAGTGGATAAAATACGTAAATCACTGTGGGCCCCACAGAGTTTACTCCACACAAATATATGCTTGATCCAAAACAGTGGATAGTGAGGGTGGGCCCCACAGGCAGTGGACAGCGACGGTGGGCCCCACAGGCAGTGGACAGCAACTAGTGGGCCCCACATTTATTGTATTTCAATTTTTTTTAATTTGTAAATCACAAATTTGGAATTTAAATTTTAAAATCCCTAATTAAGGAAGGAATTAGGAGATTTTAATTTCGAAATCCCTAATTAGGGATTTACTAAATCAGTGGGCCCCACCAAATAGTGGACAACTAAGGCGGACCCCACGCACATGCAATGGACAGCGATAGCGACGGTGGGACCCACATGCAATGGACGGCAACGGTGGGACCCACATGCACTGGACATTGATGGTGCATGGGACCCACATGCTTTGGATTTTGGTAGTGGGCCCCACAATGAACAACGAGGAGAGAGAGAGAGAGAGAGAGAGAGAGAGAGAGAGAGGAAATGGAGGAAGAAGGAAGGGGGAGACGGTTGCCGAAGGAGGAGGCGGCGTACGGTGGCTGGTGGAGGCGGGTGCCTACCGGCGTCGGTGGTCGGCTGGGGGCAGGTGGTCAGCTGAGGCGGGTGGCCGGCACTGAGGGAGAGATGATCGGAAGGGTGGGCCGCGAGAGAGAGAGAGAGAGAGAGAGAGAGAGAGAGAAAAGAGGGCCGATCGGCTAATTAAAATAACAGATTTTTACCGACGAAAATTTTCGTCGGTAAAAGTAATTTTAAAAACTTTTACCGACGAAAATTTCGTCGGTAAAAGTCATCTCTTTTACTTGGCGGGAATCACACATTACACATTATTACCAACAGACAACAGTCGTCGGAAAAAGTTTCACATTTATCGACGAACAATATCGTCGGTAAAAGTAAAATTTTCTGTTTTAATTTTTAGCGACAGGTGTCTTCGTCGGCAATAAACTTTTTGCCGACGAAATAATAATTTCATCGGTAAAAGTATATGGCAGGAAGCAAATCCAGCAGTGGCGGGAAGCTAGAGTGATTTTTACCGACGATTTCTCTATTTCGTCGGGACAAATGATTTTTCCTAATGAAAATAATTTCGTCGGTAAAAAGCCGTTCTCTTGTAGTGTACCATGCATGTTATATTTTAGTATTTATATAGAGGTGAATATAGAAATTCCTTCCTCTCTATAATGTTATGGGCAAAAGCATCATGTCATGTGGTCATCTGTTAAATCTGACCGTCAAAGGTCCCTTCAAGCGACAGCTTTGAGAGGGTATTTTACAACCATATACAAAATGTAAAGGGGTCATTTAATAATATGGAAAAGGGAGGAGTTTATTCAACACATGAAAATAAGAAATTGTAATATATGCCTAACAACTATAAGAAATGAGAAAATTAGTAAGATGGAAAAAGGTTGAACATGGCCTACAATATTGTTTTTATAACATCCACTCTATTCATCGGGTCCTCTCCAACGCATTCATTGTGCATACAAGGCACAGCACGAGCCTAACTCCAATGCTCAAGTGAACTACACCATAAGAAATAATGTAAAATCATGCATAAAACTTCCAAATCCATGCATAATTAATGTCTGACCTGTATTTCTAATTTAGTTAATTTTCTTTAATCCACTAATCTTCGTGGGGAGAACTGACGCAGGGAGGACGTGGGAGGTTGACCAACGTCTTCCTCACCGGTGGTTCTCGTTTTCACTAGAGGAAATAAGAGATTAAAATAACTTAATTCTAAAAAAATTGATAATAATTGATTGAATGCTTAAAATGAAATTACAATGCATATAAATAGGAAACTAAATCCTAGGTGGAAGTTTCAGACTTCAACTTAAACTAAAACACCCTAAAAACGCAACTTAACTCTCTCAATCCTACTAGAACCCATGGTTTTCAGCCAAAAATAAAAAGTTTCCAAACGGGCCTAACCATGTTGTTCTACTAATTATTATAAGCCATTTTCATGTTGGGCACAAACTCTAAAACCCTACGGATCAAAAGTTATAATCGAATTAAAACTTACTATAAATAGTAAAATTGAAATAAAACTACCCTAATGATCGTCGATCTGGTCGAATCTCGTGATTCCAGCATGGGAAACCTGTCTATATATACTGGGTTGGGTGGCTAAAGTAGCTTGAGCTACTCCAAAATCATATATTATATGTCCAAATACTCATTCTGGTTTGTGAGATACGACCGTTTTACAATTCTGATGGTCTGAATCACTTCCGACCTTGACCGGTCTTCTTTTGGTGCATCTGGGCCATGAAATAATCGTCGATCCTCTTTACGTCAAGAACCTAAGTAATGGATTGGTTGGCATATAGATAACATGGTGGCATCGGGATTCCTCCCATCCACTTAATGATGATGCCTATAAGTATTTCTTTGTTACAATACATGGTTGTTATTACTCAAGTAAACAAATTGAGGGTTAGAGTCTTATATTAGTTTTGCACCATTAAAAGGAAGGTTGTGGCTCATCTTCCTCACTTCTGTTAATGATGCAGAGCAGCCCAAGCTGTCCGAATTGTGGATCCTATTATGGATACATATCTTAAGAATCTCTCCGATCAAGTAATCCTGACCATCCAGATAATGCCCTAAAATGAATGGTTAAAACTAAACAAGTGGTTCAAAGTTAGAGGTAAAAATCAGATGGTTAATATCTTCCTAGTGAAGCATTTTTAAAGTTATGCTCCATTCACAGGGAAGTGGATTGCGTCCTTCCTCTATGGAGGGGCGCACCGTGATGTATTTGTTTATCCATTCCGTCCATTCCATTTCTAAGTTCAGGCCGGCCACATGAGACCAAGGCAGGTCCAATGGTCAGGTTGACCACAACCTGACTCGTGGACCTGCCTTATTCTTGATCTCATGTGGTTGGCCTGGTCTTAGAAAAGGAATGAATGAAGTGGTAAACAGATACATCAGGTGGCCCCTCCACAGCTCGGTTTGGACACTTTGCGTCCATACGGGGGAGGACGCACTCCGACTCCCCATTCACAGATGGGCCAGCCATTTGGGCGCTCTGGATTTTCCGTACAAATATGCAATATGTACTGTTTAAGAGTCAACATCGTTTTTAAATATTGGATCAAGGGTAACATAGGAGTACTGTAACCCATCTTGTCTCAATAAAAGCCCTGGAACTCTTTATCTTTTTCTGTATTTTACATGCATTGCACATTAACATGGCCAAAAATATCAGATCTGGACTTCGATGAGAAATAATGAGAAAATTGGGTTGCCAAGAAAAATTTTTGTTGCTAAGTTAGATAATGGGTTTTCTTCATCTGTTAAAGGGTTTTTTTTTTTTCATTTTTGGGAAGGCTTTTGTTACTTTATTTAAGATTCGCTCGCCCTTGAGTCCATTTGGATCATCTGATCCTCACCAAAACAAAACAAAAAAAAAAATGGTGAGTTTTTCAAGTCACCGAGTAATCATGTCAAAATCCAATGCAATAGCGACTGAGTTAAAGGCCAATGCAATCTGGACACGTGAGACTTTCTTGATAAATGAATGGGATTTGTATGAAATACCAAACAATTTCTAGCCTCCTTAGATAGAACTGCCCAAAACATTTTTTTTTATTTAGATGTTCGCGCCCACATCTTGGAGGGGTTTCTCTATTTTACAACTTCACCTCAAATTCAAGTGACAACTATGATCTTATTTCTAAAACTTTTCAAAAGTACGTAGACAGTAATTTGAACCGTTCCAAGTGTTGGGATGTCCTCAATCTTGGACACCAGGGAGTGTCGGGTGCCTGATAGGTTCTAGAAGCCAAGCATGGCTTCTAGAATCTAGAACTGCTAGATCTATTTTGGGAGGCTGAAGGGGGCTTGATGACTATTGGTCGAGTGTCCGATGACTATGTAGGGCACCCGATGGATGTAGTCGGGTACCTAAAATTGTTTGGATTTATTGTTGGAACTCTCTGGACAAATACTTTTTATTTATCGTGCGCCTAATAAGGTCGGGTCGGATGCCAGACGTTGCGCAGACTGAAAAGTCGGTTGCGCAGAATTTATTTCTAATACCAATTTTTCTTATTTAAAGGGGTGTAATGTGGGATTAGGGTAACACAAGGAGTCATAAACGTGTTCGAATGGGCTGAGAGAATTCTAGGGTTTGAGAAAGTTTTTGAGAGGAAGGGCTACGTTGGTTTTCTCTAAGAAAGTTAGGATTTCTCTGTGGGCTTTGGGATCTGGTATAAGTTTTCTTCATTCTCTTGTAACTTTTTATTCATAGTGGATTATTTGCTTTGTGTCATAATTTTTTACCCGTGAGGGGTTTTTCCACATTAAATTCGAATTGCCTTCTCTTGTATGTTGATTTGCTTAATTTTTGTCATTATGGTGTGCCTTCGTTTGTTTGTTTTCTCACTTCCGTTACGGGGTCGATTGGTTACCTTTCCCAACAAGTAGTATCGAACCAAACGTTGAGAGGTAAATCGAAATCTGAGACGAGGTATCAATAATGTCCGACATTAGATTCGACATAGAGAAGTATTCTGGAAAAAAAAAAAACTTTGAATTGTGGAAGGTAAAGATGAAAGGTCTTCTAGTTCAACAAGGGATCAAAGAAGCGCTCCTTGGAAAGCGACCAGAGTCTATGAAAGAAGAAGAGTGAAAGAAGATAGATCAGAAAGTTAGGGTTTCAATCCTAGTTGTGCCTAACATATGAGGTCTTATATAATGCCATTAGGGAGAAGACTACAACTAATACATGGGCGAAGTTAGAGAATATCAATGAGAAGAAGTCTCTTGAAAATCGTTTGTATCTAATAATGCAATTGTTTAATCTGAAGATGGTGAATGAGATTAATGTTGAGAGCCACATTAGCAACTTCAATAAGCTCGTTTACAAGTTGTGGGATGTAGATGAATAGATAAATGATGGATATCAAGCCTGCATCCTGTTGAATTCTCTTCCGGATTTATATGAGTCGTTCAAATAATCATTGTGTGCAGGTAGGGAGACCATTAGCTTGAGATTGTTATCTTAACCCTCTAGGTGAAGGCGGTGAGAAGGAAAAGCGGTTCCATGGGTTCTTCTATGGAGAAGGCAATGGTTATAAACGGAAAAATTTTTGAGAGGGATGGGAGATCGTCACAATCTATATCTAAATCTAAGGATAAGGGGAGGAGCAAAGTAAGGTGCTGGAATAATGGGGAGAAGGGCACGTGAAGAGGGATTGTCAAAATTTGAAACCAAGGCAAGAGAAACTTGTAAATTCTTCTAGGGAGGGGGCTAATATCGTGAAATACACGGAGGATAAGTGTGATGTTTATAATATATTGACTGCATCTGGTAAGAGGTCTCTCGATGAAGAGTAGCTCTTGGATTCAGGTGCATCATGTCACGTATGTCTTGACCGGAGTTTATTCATGACATACAAGAAATATAATGGTGGATCAGTGTTTGTGGGTGATGGCTATGCTCATAAGGTGGTGGGTATTGGTTCGGTGCGCATTAGGATGTTTGATGGGATTGAACAAGTCTTGGAAGATGTGAGGCACGTCCCTAGGCTGAAAAGGAATGTGATCTCTCTTGGTGCACATGAGGCTACATGGTGCAGGTTCATCGGTCGCGATCGGTATTGTTAAGTGAAAAAATGGGCACTCGTGATGATGAAGGCACAAAGGTGTGAAAATCTTTTATAAGTTAATCGGGAATACTTCTCACGGTGGAGCTACGACGGCCATAGCGGAATCCACGATTGCTCCTATGTGGCAAGTGTGTAATGGCCACATGAGAAGAGAAAGGGATGTGAAACTGTGAGGATAGAGTCGGTGGAGGCACGAGAAGCGATGGAACTATGAAGGAGACAAAGTAGAGATGAAGAATGGAGCTTTGAAGCAGTTGAAGATTGAAGCTACGGTGGAGATTATTGAGATGTTTTCAATATTGGACAGTAGGGGTTGTCGGGCACCCGAGGTCACCAGGACATGGCTTTTGGAATCTGAAAATATTGTTAGATCTGTTTTGGGGGACTGTAGGGGCCCGACGACTATTGGTCAGGCACCCGATGACTGTTGGTCGGGTGCCTTATGACTATGTAAGGCGCTCGACGGATGCGGTCAGGCACCCAAAATTGTCTAGATTTATTGTTGAAACTCTCTGGACAAATTTTTTATATGTCGAGCGCCCGACCAACGGTACGCGGACTGCAAAGTCGGTTGCGCAAGTTTTGCGCATAATTTATTTCTAATCCCAGTATTTTCTTATTTAAAGGGTGTAATGCAGGATTATGGTAACACAACAAGTTCTAGACGTGTTCATATGGGTTGAGAGAGTTCTAGAGTTTGAGAAAGAGTTAAAGAGGAAGGGCTACATTGGTCTTTCTCTGGAAAAGCTTAGATTTCTCTGTGGGCTTTCAAATACGGTGTAAGTTTTCTTCATTCTCTTGTAACTTCTAATTCATAGTGGATTATTTGCTTTGAGTCGTAGTTTTTTACCTGTGAGGAGTTTTGCCATTTTAAATTCAGATTGCCTTCTCTTGCATGTTGATTTGATTAATTGTTGCCATTGTGGTGTGCCTTCGTTTGATTGTTTTCTCGCTTCTGCTACGGCCGATCGATTTCCTTTCCCAACACCAAGAGCGTAGACAATAATTTAAATAGTTGGTTCAAAACTAGGTGGACAATTATTCGAGCCATTCAAAAGTACATAGAAATTAATATCGACCATTCCAAGAAGTGGACAACAATATAGGCCATTAAAGAGTAGGTGGACATCAAGTAATCACGACTCATTGGGAAAGTGCTAAACTAAACGGACCTCTCAAAATACGAGTGCTGACCTCTATAGGAAAACTCATTAGGTGGTTCCATCCAACTAGACCACATTTTATAAAATCCTTAAATAATTATTATAATATGTTTGTCTGGATACATCCGGATCTAATTCAATTGGACATGTGCGCCGCTTCAGCCATTGGATTTTTCTTTTCTTTTTACTCCACTGAGGTCATTTACGTGATGAACCTTGCATGGAAAGCCCATAATCTAAGAAAACTCTCAAATGGAAATATTTTACCCCTTCAATTATTTATAGGCTATTGACTCTATCAATTAATGTTCTAAGGAAAAAAAAAAACTCAAATCATCAAAGGGTTGAAACATTTACCATATCTAAGCGAGGCCCATCGTAGAAACGGTTTGGATCATTGAAAAAGGACGCCAAGTTCAAAGACTAGCAATGCCTCCTGATGTGCTGTGGAAAACTTCCAGTTCCGAGCACCTTTTTTTCAAAATGAAGACACTGCCAAAGTCAAGGCAAGCTGGACGCGGCTTGCATACTGACACTATCAGTAGTGATCTCGCTACTACTGGATGGTAATATGTGGGCCCCATTATGATGTATATCATTTATCCATGCAGTCCGTCCATTTTCCATCATTTTAGGGCATGAACCAAAAAAATGAAGCAGATCCAAATCTCAAGTGGACCACACCATTGGAAAACAGTGGTGATTAAATGCCTACCATTAAAAACTTCCTCTGCCATCCATCCAACCTGTTGATGGATGCAGGAAAATCACATATATCAGCTTAATTCAAAACTTTTGTAACCCAAAGAAGTTTTTAGTGGTGGGCATCCAATCACCACTGCTTACTGTGGTGTAGTCCACCTGAGATTTGGATCTACCTCAATTTTGGGCTCATATGCTAAATGACATGGAGAAATGTATGGACTGCTGTGGATAGAAAAAATTTGTAATGGTGGACCCACACAGCACTGCAATAGCAAAGTGGCAGTATGGCTCTCAACAGAGCAGGTCAGATTCGAGATCCGATTCGCTCCAAATCCGTATAATGTGGATTTGGATATTAAAATAGGTTCGATTATTAAATGGACTAGCTTTGGATCTTAAAATAGGTCCAATCACTTAAATTGACTGGATTTGGATTCACATAAACACATCTGAGTTCGATCTTAATCCAATCCTGATCAGAGTCATTGTCACCTTACTATATATGTTATATTCATACTGGCCATCTGTTTTCCAAATTATTTTAGGCCATGTCTCAAAATTGAGACATGCCACTCTCAAGTAGACCATATCACAGTAAATGGTGGGATTTGCATCAATTTGCTAACAAATTAAATATATTATATTATATATTTTTTTAGATTTGTGATGGTGTGGATTCGGACCTAGATCCAACCCAAATTCAATGGTTATATGAATTTTGGTTCGGACATGGATATCACCGTTGGGATCCAAGTTCGATCTAAATCCGATCCGAATCCGTCTACCGATATTCAGACTTGTAGCCGATCCAGATCCGACCCATTGAGAGCCCTAAGTGGCATTGTCGCTTTGCAATAGGCGTCCAGGCTGTAGATATTATCTGCGCAGCCACTTGCCGCAATCATTGAAAGATTACCCAAAAAAAAAAAAAAAAACCTATAGGGTTCATCGAGTAAAGAGTTGGGCTTGGTAAATCGCCACTTTATTGTACTTGTGGGGTGGCTGGTTAGATCAGATCCGTCTGATGGATCACTTAGAGATGGTCCATGGTAGTGCAACACAGATTGCCAATCTGAGTTATTCAATCTGTGGTGATCAAACAGATGGTGAACAATCATGGAATCAAAGATGTCCATTAACTGGCAGGATAGGACAATCTCATCATTGCATCTTTGGATTTGTAAACGGATAAGATGAACAGTCCAGATTCACCATATGTACAGTAAGGACATGGAGGAGAGCGGCAACGAACCCGGATGCAGTTAATGGCGATGTACAGGAAATTCCCTCCCTCGTATGTCATGTGAGATGTGATATCCGATGACTTTTATAGATGACAGTGTCCGAGATCCATATCCGACAAATACCAAGTCAAGCATGAATCTCATTATCTCATGCGACTGGACCGACCCGTACCTAATCCCATAATGCAGGACCGAGGCAAATTACGCAATCGGACGCGGATTCCCTGCCAAAGGCGAAGTTCCTGCACTAGGAAGGTGGGCCACAGTGATGTTTGTGATAAATCCACCTGGTTCATCCGTTTTGGAAGCTCATTTTAGGACACGTGAACAAAAAAGAACTGAATCCAAAATCAAGTGGCCGAACTAAAGGAAAAAGTGCGTAGGGAAATTCTTGCCGTTGAAACCTCCCAAGGGTTCACAGTGATGTTTATATTCCATCCATACCGTTCATAACATCATTCCTACTGGGATGAACTGAAAACACAAATATTATCCTGATTCAAAACTTCTGTGGCCTCACGAATATTTCAACATCGGAATTTCAATCCTCATATTTTCGGCCCACTTTAGTCTTGGATACATCTCATTTTTTGCTTCATGTCGTGGAATAATCTCAAACAACGGATGGACGGTGTGGATTTAACACAAACTTCCCAGCAGGCCGCACCTAGGTTCCCACCGCAGTAACTACCTGCAAAAGCCTTTTGCAGGAAACCCGCGTCCTACGCAATCTCCGTTACAGGGAGCGTTTGAATTTACAGGGGATTCAACGAGGGGCCCTCTTACCAACCATGGCCAGCGCACGCGGTAAACCTCAGCGCAAGTGGCACACGTTTCAGAGATCCTGGTAACTCATTAAGTAATGTGCACGATAAACGCGTGGTATACCAAAAATCAGGTTAGTACATGTACATTGAATTTGAACGGCTGGAGATTTTATTTTCTAACCACCGATTTTTTTATTTTTTTATTTAAATTTTTTTTTTTCACCTGCTCGATGGACTCGGATTGGGTAGGGTAGAACACACCTCGGACCTCAGTACTGTGTACACATGGGGAACTTCTATGGCCTGGTGATGCATGTGTTTTATCCACACCGTCCATCCATTTTGCCCGATCATCTTAGGGCATGAGAAAAAATAAGGCAGATCCAAAGCTCAAGTGGACCACACCATAGGTAACAGTGGGAATTTTTATGTTTTGAATCAGGCTGATTTTTGTATTTTCCTTTATCTATTAGCGGGTTGGATGGCAAACAAACATAATGGTGATTCCTTTCAACAGTGGGAACATTGTCCCCACTGCTTCCGTTGGTGTGGTACACTCGAGCTTTGGATTTTTTTGGGCTCATGTCCTAAAGTGGACATGCAAAATGGATGGATGGCAGGGGTAAAACACAAAGATCATGGTGGGCCATAGAGATTTGCCATGTATATTGTGATTTTGTGTGTTCTAGTACACTACGCAATCTGAGCCCATGCTTGACGTACCTGCACTGCGGACCAACATTGTATTTGGTCCATGTCATATCTGAGGTGTGTCATACATCCTGAATGACTCAGATCTCTAGCAGGAGCCTTCTGTCAGGATTTATAAGGCTTGTTCCGCCCATACCATGAGGACATGGATGGATGACTCAGGGACTTGGACTGAATCATCTGGTATCTGGTCCTGAAAGGAAATGCAAGAAAAGCAAGAAGCAAACTGTGATTGCCTATCAGGTGCGGAAGCTGAGCAGAAACTTCAAAGAACAATCTATGACTCTCTAAATAATCAAGTAGCCTCTATTGCAATAATCAAGTAGCATCACATATGGCCAATCATCTCGCCTTCCATGAAGGTACGGGCACATAGAAGTGGATTGTCATTTCATTAGAAAAAAGTAGCCTCCAAGGAAATTGTTACAAAATATTTCTCGTTAAGTGAGCAATTAATAAATATCTTTGCTAAAGCTTTGGGGGCACTTACAAGGTTAAATATTTTTAACAAGTTGGGTATAATTGATATATGTGGTCCCCTCTTGAGGGAGAGTGTTAAAATATAAATATAGCACACCTTATATGAGTTAGCCAAAGAGTCTTGTCAAATAGAGATTAAAATTTAATTGAATAATGAATTAGGCTAGGCCTAACCTTTATGTTTTAGGCTTAAGAGCCCCACACACATTTTGTAGAGGGTGTGGAAGGATATAAATAAGGTATTATGGGTTAGGGTTTTCCAAGACACTATTGTGTAGGTGCCTTGGATTCTGCCAATTTTATTGTGCAGAGGAGGCAATATTTGGTTTGACCGAATATTGGCTCAGTCCGACCAAATTCCAGCTGGATTTTTAGTTTCCTCGCTGAACAATTTTAGCTCATTTCAATCCAACCAAGCAGGTGCTTAGTCTAACCGAATTATGGGAGATTTTTAGTTTCATCGTTGTGAAGATTTGGAGGTTTTTTGCTATAATTGAGATTCTTGTTAGCAGGCTTCAGTCCAACCGATGAGTTAGTTCGGTCCATTCGAACGTCTAGTCGAAGGCGTTGTGAGTTTTTGCACAAGTGCGGGTATTTAAGTTTGTTTTTTCATTAGGGCTTAGTGTGGACGCACGCCTTTCTGCGACTCCCCCTCCTTTCGAAGGTGCGCGAATCGTCATTGCCACTGGCTCACCACTTTCTCGAGGGCTTTTTATTGTTATGTTATTATTAGATTTCACTAGATATATTTGGATAAGTTTTTATAAGACCAGAGTCATCATGATTGATTTCCTCCAAGTGCAGAGGTTCAATTGTAATATTCTTGTGAGTACAGGGTCGATCCCACGAAGACAGTCTACTGAGAAAGCTTCTTACAGATCAACTAAACAGATAATGAAAATAGATATCAAAGGATCTATCCCAAATAGATTAAGGATTTGGATTGATATGGAAAAATCAAACCAAAGCATCGAAGTTCCACACATGGATTTAACAAACCATCTATCATGACTGATAATAATAACTCAACTAGATCAGAACACTATGGTCTGTCTAGTCGGAATATTTAACAATTGAAGCATATAAAAAGGAGTAGAAAACTATCAAGGATTAGAAATCACAAGTTTTACATCATGAAAACGTACTTTTGGGCTCTAGGGATTGTAAGGATTTGAGATCCATGAGATCACAAATCAAACAATGTGGAAGATCAAAAGCCTCTCCCATCTAAGAAATCTGTATTAGCCAGATCTAAGCATCCACCATACGATTCTCACATGATGGATCAAAGATTTTCCTAATACAGATAATATGTATCAATCTTAAGATCCGATCATGAAATCATTAAGGAATCATCATGATGGATAATTTATTGAATCCATGTGCTTCCCTTCTAGCTCTAGCTAGAAGAGAATTAGAAGCGCATGTTTAAAAATGAAAATGGACAAGAAAAAAATAAATAAAAGAGGAGAAGAATTGCAATAATAAAAAAAAAACTTAATTGATCTAAAAAACTTACACCTTAATGAACCTGCATGAATAAAGAATCAAGTAAAAAATCTCTCTCTCTCTCTCTCTCTCTCTCTCTCTCTCTGAAAACTCCTAGGAAATAAATCTAAAAGAAAAGGAAAAAATGGAATATGATTTGTAGAATTCGGCTCCCCTTTTATAGACTTGCACCGTCTCGAAATTCACAATTTAACAACCCTAGGGCTATTTCTGCATATTACTTTTCCAGCCCTGCAGTTGTGGATTTGGACTTTTCAGGACATTTTCTGCATCATTCAACACCGTACAACTTCTTTTGATCTTCTTTCATCCACATGCTCAGATCACCATCTCTTAGACTTTAAATCACCTTTTTAGCTCGAATTCATTATAATTCATTTAATCACTATTAAACATGAAAACACATGTAATTAGATCATTTTAGCCAGATAATTCATGTAAATGCAAAATGAACATGGTGTTAAACATGCAAAATTTGTAAGACCCGTACCCTTATTTGCTCTCCGTACGCTTAATTTCCGGTGCCGATACGTCCCGGACGGATCAGATTAGTGAACCTTGATCGCGACCCTGTTATAGTACCGCATCGACCCGAGACCTATACCCCGGCGACCGCGTACGCGCTGCGATTCCAACGCCGCGTGGCACGCCCCATTGCGATACCCGGTGTGAAAGTTATGATCAATCGCGTAATCCGAGGTGGGCCGCGCAACGTGCGTGTGTTGTGGGCCCCACTTGCACAAACTCCAAGACCATGTCACATCAATCTAATTCCATCACCATCATTCTCACCTACACCCATCCCATACCCTACTCTACACACCCCATACCCCCCATCCCTCTCTCTCCTCCTAAAGTCAACCCTCACCCATACCTCCCATACCCCTTCCCATGCACCATCATCATCACCCATCACCCCCATGATTCCTCTCTCCCCCCCCCCCCCCCCCCCCCCCCCCCCCCATACAAGTCCATACGTAGGGGGAGAGGAGAGTGCATTTTCAAAGTTCAAGTGATTTGAGAGGAGAGAGAAAGAGAGAAAGAGAGAAAGAGATTTGAGAGAAGAGAGAGATTTGGAGGGAGATCTAGGATTTGAGGGTGGAGATCCAAGCTTGGAGGACCCCAACCATCATCCGGACCGTCCGGATCATCCAATCGTCAACCCGATTTAATCCAACCGTCCATCCTTTAAGGTGAGTGCAAGGGGTACATAAATCCCCCATTTTCTTCTTTCCTTTCATTTTTCCTTTTCTTTTGGGCCCACCTGGTGGTGGACAACCTGATGGATGGATTGGATCATCCATGAATGGGCCCCACTTTGTAATAATAATAATAATAATAATAATAATTAGAAAAAAAAGGAGAGAAAGGCTACCCGCTGGACAGCCAGCGCCCAGAGGACGCTGCTGCCCAGCAGGGGCAGCCCATTGGGCTTTGAGCAGACCCCACACGTGGGACCCACCTTAATGTATGTATTAGATCCATGCCGTTCGTCTGTTTCTCCAGCCCATTTTAGGGCTGGGTGCCAAAAATGAAGAATATCCAGATCTCAGGTGGACCACACCATTAAAAACAGTGGAGATGGTGAAGCCGACTGTTAAGACTTCCTGGACCCACCGTGATGTTTGTGGACCACATCACCTGCCCAATATTGGGCTTGTTAGGACCCCAACGACCAGGGGAACATGATGAATGGGGTGGATTGTCCCTAAGTGGGCCCCACTTGAGATAAGCACAAAAAAAAGAAGAAGGAAGCAAAAAAAAAAAATATGTGCTGGACGTCCTGATGCTGGAACGTCCAGCATCACTTGGACGCTGCAATGGGGTCCCCACTCGTGGGACCCACCTTGATGTTTGTGTTCCATCCACGCCGTCCATCTGTTTTCCCAGATCACTTTAGGGCCAGGCCCCAAATTTGAAGCCGATCCAAATCTTAAGCGGACCGCACCGCACAAAACAGTGGAAACAATGATTTCTACTGTCAGAAATCATTTGGCCCACTTTAATGTTTCTAGACCTATTTTCATATTCAATATTAGGCTTGTTGGGTCCCACATGAGATGGGGAACCTGATGAACGGAGTGGATCAGTCCCATGTGGGCCCCACTGGATATAAGCTCAAAAGAAGAAGAAGAAGAAGAAAACGGACAGAAGAGGCAGCGCCTCTGACGCTGGGCGTACCAGCGTCCTTGCACGCTGGCTCGGCCAGCTGGTGGCCCACTTGTGGGTCCCACCATGATGCATGTGCTATATCCACACCGTCCATCCAGTTGGGGAGATCATTTTAGGGCATGATCCCAAGAATGAGTTAGATCCAAGTCTCGAGGGGGCCCCACCACAAAAAACAGTAGGGACAGTGACCCTACCGTTGAAATCTTCTCATGGCCCACCATGATGTTTATTTGAGATCCAATCTGTTCATAAGCTCACACAGGCAGGGGAAAAAGGGAAAACAAAAATGTCAGCTTGATCAGAAACTTCTGTGGGCCCCACTTGATGAGTTTATAAAAATAAAAAAATAAAATAAACGCTGGCTGGACAGATAGCGTCCAAGGGACGCTGCTGCCCAGCAGCTACTATTTTTTAGCATTGTAAATGGGCCCCATTCGTTGGGCCCACCTAGAATGTATGTGCTGTACCTATCCCGTCCATATGTTTTTCCAGCTCATTTTAGTGGGCCATGCCACGGTTCAACAGTGGGAATAATGATCTCTACCGTTGGAACCTTCCCAGCCCTACCGTGATGTTTAATTGTCATCCAACCTATTTCATAAGTGGCTGAGCCCAAAATTTAAGCATATCCTAATGTCAAGTGGACCATGCTATAGTGGGGATAATGATTTCCAACATTGAAACCTTTCTAGGTTCTACAGTGATGTTTATTTGCCATCCAATCTGTTCATAAGATCACATGGACATGGACGAAAGAGAAAACACAAATATCGGTTTTATTCGTGATGCCTATCTATTTTTCTATGTTATTTTGGATACGGCCCCAAAAATGAGGCAAATTCAGATGTTAGATGGACCACACCCGTAGGGAATAGTGGTCGTTGATGTCCACCATGGTTTCTTCTTGATGTATATGTTTTATCCATGCCGTACACGTATTTTGGCGGCCTATCTTGTATGTGCAGGCCCAAGTATGGGGCCGATGTGGTCTTAAGTGGGCTATGCCATGAAGACTTTTACATTTCCAATGAGACCCACAGTCCGGGTCCCACTCTCTTTAGATATATATTAGGCCTTTTAAGGCCAATGTTACATGATATGTTTGGTAACATGCTAGTTTGATTAGCTTGATATGTCACACTGATAACATGCTTAGTATAATGAATACCATGCTCATTCATATGCCCATACGCATCATTTGTATGCCTGTTATGGATCATGATTAACCATAGCATATGCTAGTTGGCTTGTTATACTTAGGGGACCCGTGTGAGACAATGTCGCCCCACATGATTGCGCAGTATGCGTAAGTTGGTGCATGATTTGGATTGTATGACTCATGCATTTCGCATTATGTATGTCACGATCGCTTTCACACCCTAGCAGCATCAGGGTGGTGGCCACCATAGTCACATCATGGTTGGCAGTATTGGACACCGGAAACTTGTTCTAGTACGTGAGCGCTATGGATGTCCTTGGGTGAAAGTCCCTAAACCCTGTGGTACCAGTAGGATGCTCCAGCGTCGAGACCGAGTGGATAACATGAGCGCCCGTGTGCCAAATACCAGTAGGCCGCGTCTCCCACTGTGTCGAGGTCGGTTGGAAAGGGGTGTGACCTTATCCGCCCGGGTGAAGTGGGCTGTAAGCTAGGTCGAGTCTGACCAGCTCATGGAATGGGTCCGCTATCGGCGAGCCGGGTGGGCATTGGCATACCACTGACGAGGCGGATAGTGAGGTCTTTTCTACTCGCTTGGTTACGCACGCGATGTGCGGCGGCCAATATTAGAGTATACTAGACCCCGGTGATGTCCTAGATGATAACTATTTTGATATGTGGATTAGTTGAGGATTGACGTGTTTGCATTACATCTCTAGCATGTAACACTCGGCCATGTAGGCCCTTGCATTGCATAGCCTTGGGATGGCTGACAGCATTCATGAACTTAATAACTTAGCCATCTACTACTTTCGCTTACTCTGATATCTGTATACTTGTCATATGCATCACACGCGCACACACGCACTCTACTGGGCTTCATAGGAAGCTCATGCGCGTTTGTTTACACTGCAGGTACTAGAGCCTATCAGCAGCGTTGAGGGCGGTTCATGTACCTGATATTTTGGACTTCTACTTTATGTTGTATTTCCCTTTCCAGCATTGTACTCAACAAACTTTTAGTGGATATTTGATGATGTTTTATGGTTTTGTTTATGCTCCTGTGCAAAAAAAAAATTTACCCTGAAAATCCTCCTGGTAGGATCCCAGGATCGGAACATGGCACATGAGAGCTAGGAGCCGGGAATGGGGTACTACGGAGGCTGTTGGCACCAAGGTCGGTGATCGAGAATTTAGTGAGCCCAGTCCCCGGGTTTGGGGCGTAACAAAATTTGTCACTCAACACACCCCTCAACCAACATTTTGCTAGTCCTCGAGCAAAATATGTGAAATTTATATTAAAAAATAATTTAGAAAAATGTGTACCAAACCTATCAATCAAATACATTAGAGTTCCAGAATAAGTTACACATAACCTAGGTAGAATAATGAAAATGTATTCCAATTCCTTGATTAATTCTAATAGATTGAGTTACCTAGATTCCTCAAAATTTAGAATAATTATGATTTAACACTCACTTGTACATGATGATACTGGAGTAACTAAAGTTTATGGTTGTGTGAGTTAGTCTATTCATTCACTTCCAATCATCCTTATGTTCACAGGGTTACCTCGAACACCAGCTCACCCGCCTAATCTTAGCATCACGCATTTGATTTTTCTTTTCTTTTCAATTCTCATAGATATAACATTATTCTCTCACCCTACTTCATTAGACAGCTGAAGAATCCAAAAGGCTTACTTCAGACTGACTAAAACACAGCAATGGTAACGACTCAGGATCAAGTCTCAGCCCCAGATTGACAGTTCTCCTACGGCTGACTGATTTTTTATCAAAATGTTTTTTTTTTTATTTTTTTTATTTTTGCAACATTTTTTTTAGGCTTACTGGTCTTATTTACCTATAAACTTAAGGCTGTGAAGTTTATGATTCAACTAACTACACTTTCATTAACTTAGGCATCAAATGTGTCATGTGAAAAATGAGTGTCAAGTTCTAATATATTTTAACTTATTGATTAACCTAGTTAACTTATCAATAAAAATTTCAGTCCTTGAAATCTAAATTCATTAATTGTCTTTGTTAGTTGTAAACTATATTCTGAAATCCATGTATCCTTTTAACAAGTCATACTACACAATTTCTGAAAAAATATTTGAAAAAAATTTCACACATTTTAAGTATGTATAATGACTTAAACTCACAAAAGTGAATGAATAAAAATTGATGGGTTTGCAGATTTGCATATTATTTTTATCAATAAAAATAAAAGAAATCTAAAAATTGACTCAATTTGCAGATTCATGGCATAGTCCTCATCCCCCATCCTAAAATTTACATTGTCCACAATGTAAATGATAAAGCATATAATGCAAAATAAAGGAACAAAGTAAAAACAAAGTGAAAGGGATGAGTATCACCTGAAAAATGAAGAACCATCTGCAAAACACTAGCAAAACAAAAATAAAAAAAATAAAACAAAATTGAATTAAAATGCACCAGCTAAAGGAAACTAGCTCTAGTCCTAAACTAGCCTAAAATTATTCTTCTATGAAATTTTTTGAGGTCAATCAGAATATTTTGGCTCATGGAGAGTGATGGACTCCTCTCCCAAATGAAAGTTTTCTACATATGGCTTTAATCTTTGGCCATTCACTTTGTATATGTTGCCATTACGTGAATTTTCAATTTCAATGGCCCCATGAGAATGAACATTTTTCACTATGAATGGGCCTGTCCATCTTGATCTCAACTTACCTGGAAAAAATTGGAGTCTAGAATTATAAAGTATGACCTTTTGTTGAGGTTCAAAGGTCTTCCTCAGAATGTTTTTATCATGAAATTCCTTAGTCCTTTCCTTATAAATTCTAGAGTTTTCATAGGAGTCTCTTCTCAGCTCCTCCAATTCATTTAACTCTAATTTCCTTTGCCCACTTGCTTGGTCCACGTCAAAGTTGAATTTCTTAATTGCCCAATATGCCTTATGCTCTAATTTAACGAGCAAGTGGCATGCCTTCCCATACACTAATTTGTACGGAGACATTCCAATCGGGGTCTTATAAGCAATCCTATAAGCCCAGAGAGTATCAGATAGTCTAAGAGACCAATCCTTCCTATCCGGTCTTATAGTCTTTTCCAAAATTCGCTTAATCTCCCGATTCGAGATTTCGGCCTGTCCACTTGTTTGTGGATGGTATGGGGTACTCACTTTGTGCTTTATGCCATATTTCTTCATCAAGGTTTCAAATGACCTATTACAAAAGTGAGACCCGCCATCACTAATGATGGCTTTTGGGGTTCCAAATCTAGAGAATATATTATCCTTAAGGAATTGTAAGACCACTTTGCTATCATTGATCCTACATGAAATCGCCTCAATCCACTTGGAGACATAATCCACACCGACCAATATGTAATGAAATCCAAAAGAAGGTGGGAATGGTCCCATAAAATCAATGCCCCAACAATCAAATATTTCTAATGGTAATATTGGGGTTAATGGCATCATGTTGCGCCGGGACACACTCCCTAATCTTTGACAGCGGTCACAGGCAATACACAAAGCATGGGTATCTTTGAACATGGTGGGCCAATAGAAACCACACTGTAGAGTTTTTGTAGTGGTTTTCTTAGCAGAAAAGTGGCCACCACATGCTTCTGTGTGACAAAAGAAAATGACACTATGGACCTCATCTTCCGGAATACACCTGCGAATGATTTGGTCATCCCAAAAGAAATTCCTTACCTCGATTTCGAACCTCTTTTTATCTTGTGCCTTCCAATGATGTGGCACTCTACCTGTCACAAGATAATTTACTATATCTGCATACCAAGGGAGGTGGGAGACTGCAAATAACTGTTCATCAGGGAATGTGTCATGGATATGTGTCTCCTCAATGGAATCATTTAAGACCAATCGAGAAAGATGATCGGCCACTACATTCTCTACTCCTTTCTTATCTTTAATTTCTAAATCAAATTCCTAGAGTAAGAGGATCCATCTCAAAAATCTTGGCTTTGCATCTTTTTTAGATAACAAATATTTCAAAGCCGAGTGGTTAGTGAACACGATCACTTTGGATCCTAACAAGTATGACCTAAACTTGTCCAAAGTGAAAACTACTGCAAGCAACTCTTTTTCAGTTGTTGAGTAGTTCACTTGGGCCGAGTTTAAGGTTTTACTCGCGTAGTGAATAACATAGGGCCGTTTATCTTTCCTTTGGCCTAAAACAGCCCCTATTGCAAAATCACTTGCATCACACATCAATTTAAAAGGAAGTGTCCAATCTGGTGGTCGCATAATAGGTGTAGTAGTAAGAGATGTTTTTAATTTATCAAATGCACTTACACAATCATTCGTCCACTCAAATGAGACATCCTTTTGAAGGAGGTTACTTAAGGGTCCAGCAATGGCACTAAAATCCTTAATGAACCTCCTATAAAAGCCAGCGTGTCCAAGGAATGATCGCACGTCTCTAACTGATCTAGGGGTAGATAGATTTGCAATGATATCTACTTTTGAATGATCTACCTCAATTACATTTTAAGAGATAATATGGCCTAAGACAATTCCCTTTTGGACTATGAAATGACATTTCTCCCCATTTAACACAAGGTGCTTCTCTTCGCACCTAGACAAGACTAGAGACAAGTTATTTAAACATTCTTCAAAACCATAACCAAATACAGAAAAATCATCCATGAAAACCTCCAAAAAATGCCCAACCATATCAGAGAAAATGCTTATCATACATCGTTGGAACGTGGCTGGGGTGTTGCACAGTCCAAATGGCATTCGTTTGTAGGCAAACGTACCAAATAGACATGTGAACGTGGTTTTCTCTTGGTCTTCCGGGGCGATTTCTATCTGGTTATACCCGGAATATCCATCCAGGAAACAGTAGAAGGAATGACCTGCTACCCTCTCTAAGATCTAATCAACAAATGGTAGAGGGAAGTGATCCTTCTTAGTGACCAAATTAAGCTTCCTGTAGTCAATGCACACACGCCAACCCGTGGTGACACGTGTTGGTATGAGTTCATTGTTAGAGTTTTGCATAACGGTTATTCCAGATTTCTTTGGAACCACTTGGGTTGGACTCACCCACTGGCTATCGGATATTGGTAGATGATACCCACATCCAACAGTTTGATCACCTCATTCTTGATAACCTCCATCATATTTGGATTTAATCTTCTTTGAGGTTGTCTAATTGGTTTGTCATCCTCATCCAGGTGAATGCGGTGGGTGCATATAGAAGGGCTTATACCCTTTATATCAGATATAGTCCAACCTATGGCCCCTTTATGGTTTCTTAAAACATTCAACAACTTCATCTCTTGCTCCTTGTCTAGGAGAGAGGAGATCACCACTGGATATGTTTCATTTTAATCTAAATAAGCATACTTGAGCTCATTGGGCAATGGTTTTAGGTCAAGTTTAGGAGCATTAGTCAGTGACGGTAGAGGCCGCAAGTCCTCAGTGGTTTGGACTTCATAACGCGGCCTTCATCGGTATATACCAATGTCCTAAGTAGTGTTTCTATCAATGGTTTCACAAAATTCAGCAATAACATTTTCAAAATCAGATTTTTCTAATTTTTCAACAAAATCATTTAACTCCTCAGATAGGCTAAACTCACATTCCCCTTCATCTAACAAGCAGTCTACAAAATTTAGCTCATGTATTTCATTTTCACCCACGGGCTGCTTGCATAGATTGAAAATATTCAATTTCAATATCATGTTGCCAAATGAAAGTTTCATCATTCTATTCCTACAATTAATAATAGCATTTTGGGTGGCTAGGAATGGCCGGCCCAAAATAATGGAAACTTGAGTGCAAGAGTTCACACATGGCTCAGTGTCAAGCACAATAAAGTCCATGGGGAAATAAAACTTTTCAATTTGGACTAACACGTCCTCTACTATTCCCCTCGGTACCTTAATTGAGCAGTCAGGCGAGTTGTAATGTGATTGTGGTTAGTTTTAACTCACCCAACCCCAATTGTTGGTAGACCGAAAATGGCACTAGATTGACATTTGCACCCAAATCTAGTAATGCATGCTCAACCCAGAAATTCCCAATTATGCAAGGGATAGTGGGGCTTCCCGGATCCTTATATTTGTGTATGGCCTTGTGTTGAATTATTGCACTCATTTTCTCAGTAAGGAAGGCCTTCTTATGCACATTTAATTTACGTTTCACAGTGCACATGTCTTTCAAATACTTGGCATACGATGGAATTTGTTTGATCCCATCCAAAAGAGGAATGTTCACTGTCACCTTTTGGAGAACATTCAAAACATCCTAATACTTCATGGGGATGGTTGGGTTTCAAAGCCTAGATGGGAAGGGGACTGGAGGCTCATATGACTTAGTCTTTTCCTCTTGTTGTGGCGCATGAACACTAGCCAGTTCACTATTATCTTGAGAAGTGGGCTCATCATCTGGTATTTCTACCGGTTGTGGAATATTATTTTCAATGATTTTTCCATTTCTCAAGGTGATAATGGACTTGGTCTGTTCATGGTGGGACTCAGATGAACTTGATTCTCTTACAAAGTGCACATTTCTAGGATTAGGCACTGGTTGAGAGGAAAGAGTACCTTTCTCCCTAGCGTTGAGTTGAGTCTCAATTCTAGCCATCGCCGACTTAAGTTCTTGGTTCGCTTGGAACAAAGACTGATTCATTTGAGCCTATGTATTCATGAATGCGTTCAATGCATCCTCCACAGACGATCTTTTTTGTGGAGGCACGTATGGTGTATTGTTGTGTGCTCCAAAGGAATTGTTTTGTGGAGGCCCTTGGGGTGCATTGGGCGCATTAATTTGTGGTCCATTTCGCCAGCTGAAGTTAAGGTGATTCCTCCAGTTAGGGTTATATGAATTCCCTAGAGGTGGAGCAGGTGGCCTTTGGTAGTTATTGACTACATTTGCTTGGTCAGTGACCATGTCTTGAAAAGCAGAAATTGTTGGACATCCTTGTGGGTCATGGTCACTTCCCCCACAAATGCTACAAAAGCTACTAGAATGCCCACTTGATTTAATCATATTCACTCTACCAATTTCCATAGCCTCAATCTTTCTTGATAAGCTAGCCACCCTGGCTTGCAAATCTTCTTCTGGGTTGATCAAATACATCCCCCCTCTCTCTTTTTGGACGGGTTTGACAATTTTAACTTTTTGGGAAGTACCCCATGATTGGGAACTTTCTGCCAATTTATCTAGGAAATTTCAAGCCTCTTCAGGCTCGGTGTCAGAAAAACAACCTCCACACATCATTTCTATAAACTGACGTGTGTCATAATTGACACCATTATAAAAAAAACTAAGCACTCACCAAATCTCATAGCCATGGTGTGGTGCTACAACCCGAAGATTGCACACCCAAGTGCAGGTAGCGAAGTAGTAAAATACTCGGTAAGACCGAGGTCGATCCACAGGGATTGGGGTTAAGAACACTTAGAGGAATTAGTTTAGGTGAGAGAGATGAAATCTGGTTTATCCACGAGAGTGGAGCAAGTTGTGTGTGGTAAAAGACAAAAATAGAAAAAGGAGCTAAGGCATCAGGGGTCCACCTTTGATTCATTCACAAGATTTGATTCATTGGTCCAACTATAACTCAACTGGAATTGAATAAAGATTCATTCCAATCGAAAGATGAAACAGTTAAACCATTTGCATATTTCATAAAAGATGGTGATCTGAACCGATTGATTTGACCATGAAGCACTCGTTAGTTGATCGCAGGGAATTCCAAGCATCCACTGTGCCCGGAGTCGACAATGGATCAAGGAATTGTACAGATCAACAACTTTGCCAACAAGTCAACCGATAAGATCACAATTCATACGATCAAATGCATACTTACAAGATAGGAGGCTTTGATTGACCGATCCAACCGTTAAGATCTCGCCTATCGATCGCAGGGAATCCAAAGCATCCAATGTGCCCGGAGTCTACAATGGATCAAGGGATTTTACAGATCGATGACTTTACCTGCACTAGCTCGATGACCGTAGGGAATCCAAAGCATCCAACGTGCCTGGAGTCGACGATGGATCAAGGGACTTTATCGATCATGAACTAGCTAATTGGTGTGCAAGGGATCCCAAGCATCCAACGTGCCCGGAGTCGACGATGGATCAAGGGGCTTGCACAACAATAGCGTCCGCCGAGGTGGATAACCGAACCAATCAACCAAAGAGAACTCCAACATTTACACCACACAATGTTGAACCAAAAGAACCAAAGCTTGTAAATTTCTTCAAAGGCTTCACCCCTAGCCTTAGCTAGAGGTTTAGCCAACCATGCTACAATGGAAGACTAAAACTCACTAAGAAAGAAAATTCTACACTACTCTACACTACAAATGAAAAAGAAAACTAAAGAAGAGAAGAGAGGAGTTGTAGAGAATGGGATCCTTCAAATGAGGAGGAGAGGCCTCCTTTTATAGACTTTATGAGGAGCTTCCAAGCCTCCTCCCAATCCTAGGTGGCACACCAAAAGTTCTTTAGGTTTGGGAATGGAGTTAGGCTTGGAGTGCCCAAAGCAAACTTTGCTTTTAGGTTTGGGCTTGGAGATAGGCTTGGATGGACATGTGGTAAGAAAAGTACTCCAAGCCTAGGTGTCACTCCAAGCCTAAAGCAACTTTTCTTTTAGGTTTGGGCTTGGAGTGAGGCTTGGATGATGAGGTGGCATTCCAAGCCTTACACATGTGTGGGGAGAGAGAGAGAGAGAGAGAGAGAGAGAGAGAGAGAGAGAGAGAGAGAGAGAGAGAGCTTCTCTCTTGCAGCCATGGGAAAGAGAGATGCTGATGCTGGTGTGAGGTGGGGTCCACCATAGATGGCTGCTGCTGGATGCCATCTGCTGCACGCGTGAGAGGAAGATGGAGCTGTCCACCCGCTGGATGTTGAAGATGGAGTTGCAGCACTGCTGCTGCATGTGCAGGCTGTGGGGGCGTTGGACGTTGAAGCTGCTGGATGGTTGGAGGATGGACGGCTGAGCTTTGCAAATCAGCTGGACGTTGAAGTGGGGCCCATCTTGCTGGATTGGATGGTGGACGTGGACATTGATGAGGAAATGGGGTCCACCTTGCTGGACGGTTCATCCTGCAACTGGATGAATGGATGGCTGGAAGGGTGGTTGCACGTGTGGATGGGGACCACCTGATGATGATGACGTCCACCGTTGGAAATGGATGGACGGCTGTTGATGATCAGCTGGCCGTTCTGATGCAGCTGGAAATGGTGGGGTCCACTAGAACATGGGATGGACGGCTTGATGTGCAGCAGCTGCTGGAGGTTGTTGGACGGTCCACTTGATGGACGGCTGCTGATGAGTGGCACGTGCTGCAGTGATCAGCTGGTTGGATGGACGGACGTTGAAGCTTGGACGGCTGGAGAATGATGCTGCATCAGGGACGTTGGAGCTGAAGGCAAGTGCAGTGGACGCTGATGTGGTCCATCTTGCTGGACGGCTAGGATCTAATCTCCAGCTGGACAGGTGGAACTGATGGGTGGCTGGAGAGCTTGGACAACCGTCCATTGCTGGACTGCTGGCCATTGATTTTCCAGCAGCTGCAGTTGGACGGTGGAGATGGATGACGCTGATGCTGATCAAGCTGCACGGACACGCTGAACCGTGGATTGGATGGGGTTGATGACGTCCTTGCTGCAGATGTGGTCCACCATCTGGACGGTTGAAGGTGCTGGCCATGTTTGCTGGTACACGTGGAGAATGAGCCCTCTGCTGTACACGTGTGACTGGTGGCCCATACTTGTTGTGGCTGCATGTGCTGGGGTCCACTTAAGCCGGATGCTGCGATGGACGTGTGGATAATGCTGAAGACGTCCAGATTTGGACACGTGTGCAGTGGGAGCTTCTCCAGCTGTACACGTGTGTGGGACATTCTTTCTTGTAGTTATACATGCGTGGGAAGTGAGGTCCATCTCTCATATGATTGTTCTCTCATGTGGACGCCCAATCTTGACCATCAATCTTGTGGCATATGTGGACGCCCCATCTTGTGATTCATGCTCCCAATGTGTGTAGATGCTCAATTTCGGCCACCAATATTCATGCTTAGCTAGGATCTCTAAATGAGTGGCTGTGATGCATTCTTTCAGACTTTGCGACATCTTCGGGACATTTTCACTCCATCTCCATCATAGAAAATGGTCCGAGTGAAAATGTCTCGGCCTTCGACCTTTACTGCTTGAATTTTTCTGGATAGCCTCCACACTTGATCTTCTTCCCTTTCGGGCCTTAGAAAAGGCTTGCATTATCCTCTGTCTCTCTTAATCTCCTGGATTTCCAATGAGCGGTTGTGATGCAGTCCACCGTAGAACATGATCCATCCTTCACCTTTACGGTCTGGTTTCCTTCAGGGCTGCCCTGATGGTTGATCTTGCTTTGTTCTGGGCCTTTAAACGCCCTGATTGGCTCAGATCCTGTCCAACTTCTCCTGATCACCTGAAGACAGAAAATTAACCTAATGAGGGATAATTAACCAGAAAAGCAATGATATTGCTCTTAACAACCAGGGTTAATTATACAATATTAGGTACTCATCACACCCCCCAACCAGCATTTTGCTAGTCTCGAGCAAAACATGCGAAAATCATCGAAGGATTTTTCAAAATACTGCAATCGATCTTATCCTCGACAGTTTTCATCAATCGAAATCATCTCAAGACTTTTCTTATTTCCTAATAAAACAAAAAGAAAAGATTTTATGTTATCCTTCAAATAATCTAAACAGTAGAGTTTCCAAGGCATATAGTTTTGAGAATATAAAAATCTAGATTCTAGTTACTTTAGTCAAAAACTTAATTGAGTTCAAAGCATTGATCATTCATTAGAAACATTCTAAACATTGAGTTCCATGGTGCATGGTGAAGTCTAGCCTTAACACAACTAGGGGTTCAGTTTTCTACTTTCATGTTAACCCTGATGATTGAAGAGAATAGTCAGATCAACCAAGTCACTGATTCCGAACCTTGCTACTGTTCTTTTCAACATTTTCCAGCTTTTGATTTTTTTTTTTTTTTTTTTTTTTTGATAACCGATAGCCGAAGACTCCAAAAGGCTCACTTCGTACTATGGTAATGTTTTGTAATGGTAACGACAATGGATGAGAATCCTTGCCCCAAATTACTATGAATATTCTTTCTTTCTTTTTTTTCACTTTTTTTTTTTTTTTTTTCACTTTTCTATGAACCAAGTAGACAAGGATCTCCAGGCTTGGTTCCAATCATTCTCAACAATCATCAAGTCAACATTATAGTATCAAACTCAAATCCTGGCAATGCAAGCTAGATGTGAACTTGTGAAAATTCATGACTCAATCAATGTTTATCATTTTCTAATGGAAAATTAATGGAACGAACTCAATTTTGAAATTTACTGAAGCAACTAAAACTCTAGGCTTTAATATTGTCATCACTAAATGCCTTTTCATTCTACTATTCAAATAATTTCAAAATCACATAAATCACATAAATCCCTAGATTTTTTTTTTTTTTTTAAGGCTAAAGAAATAATAATTTATAGACAATGCAACCACAAAATTTCCTATTCCTTTTGTGCAATGCACATAGACCACGTATCATCCGATAGACTCCTTCGGCCACAAGATGAGCCACATCCTCACATTTCCCATGATCAATTCAGTTTGGGGTCTTACGCTGCTCATAATACCATGAGAGTGTGCTTCACCTCCCAGCTGCCTTAATCCCCTTCATGATTTCTGGGAACAGGGAATATCTGTCGGTTTCAATAGCGATTTCCAACTAAGGTCCTCTATCACGGTGCATTCAACACGAACAGGATGTTTCCAATAAAACCTTTTTTTTTTTTTTTTTTTTTTTTTTTTTGATTGACCTAAAATAGTAAAAAGATAGGCAAAATAGCAAAGAGATAGACAACTGGAAAGATTTTTTTTTTTTTTTTTTTACAGGAATTCCACACCCCCCAACCTAAATGTAACATTGTCCTCAATGTTGAAAAATGAATGCATAGGCAACTGCAACATGAGAGCAAAATGGTAAAGAATAGAGGGTAAAGAGTACCTGAGAGGATGAATACTTGTAAGCGCTGGAATTTTCCAAGTTGCCACAACAAAATACAACAAACAAACTAACCTACTAGTATACAAAAGGGGATCTCCGTCAGACTAGGAGATCAATCCTGATAAACAGGATCTTCCAGAGGGGTGGATTCCTCCTCTGGGGCAAATTCCTTAAGAAAGGGCTTCAAACGCTGCCCGTTCACTTTAAATACATTTCCATTTTTGGGGTTCTCAATCTCGATAGCCCCATGAGGGTAAACAGTTTTGACTACAAAAGGGCCGGTCCATCGAGATTTCAGCTTTCCTGGAAACAGATGTAGCCTAGAATTGTACAAGAGAACTTTCTGAGATGGTTCAAAAGATCTTCGAAGGATATTCCTGTCATGGAATACCTTCGTTCGTTCCTTGTATATTCTGGCATTATCATACGCCTCATTCCGGATTTCCTCCAACTCATTCAGCTGGAGTTTGCGAAGCGAGCTGGCCTTGTCAAGATTGAAATTGAATTTCTTTATAGCCCAATAGGCTTTATGCTCCAACTCCACAGGCAGATGGCAAGCTTTCCCATAGACAAGTCTATAGGGAGACATTCCAATCGGGGTTTTGTATGCTGTACGGTAAGCCCACAACGCATCGGTTAGTCTTAGAGACCAATCCTTGCGGTCTGGATTCACAGTTTTTTCCAAGATATGTTTGATTTCCCTATTGGAAACTTCTGCTTGACCACTTGTTTGTGGGTGATAGGGCGTACTCACCTTGTGTGTGATACCATATCTCTTCATCAAAGCCTCGAAAGGTCTGTTACAGAAGTGTGTACCCCCATCACTGATAATGGCTCGAGGCGTCCCAAATCTTGACAGAATATTCTCTTTTAGAAATCGTAGAACCGTTTTGTGATCATTGGTTCTACACGGGATTGCCTCAACCCATTTGGAGACATAATCAACAGCCAATAGGATATACAGATATCCAAATGAGGAAGGGAATGGTCCCATGAAATCGATGCCCCAACAGTCGAAAACTTCGATGATCAATATCGGATTCAAAGGCATCATATTTCTACGGGAGATTCCTCCCAACTTCTGACAACGGTCACATGCTTTGCAAAAAACATGGGTGTCCTTGAATATTGAAGGCCAGTAGAAACCACACTGGAGAATCTTGGCAGCGGTTTTCTTAGAAGAGAAATGACCACCACATGCATAAGAATGGAAAAAGGAGATGACACTGGTTTGTTCATTATCTGGGACACACCTCCTTATGATTTGATCTGGGCAGTATTTGAACAAATACGGATCATCCCAGAAAAAGTTGCGTACCTCGGTGAAAAATTTCCTTTTATCTTGTGGGGTCCAATGACTCGGAATTCTTCCTGCAGCAAGATAGTTAACAATGTCAGCAAACCAAGGTTTGCAAGAGATTTCAAACAACTGTTCATCAGGGAAAGTGTCCTTTATCGGTGTCGTCTCTACGGAATCAGAGAGTACTAGGCGAGACAAGTGATCAGCCACTACGTTTTCTACTCCCTTTTTGTCTCGGATCTCAAGGTCGAATTCTTGGAGCAAAAGGATCCACCTCAGCAAGCGAGGCTTAGCATCTTTCTTAGAAAGAAGATACTTGAGAGCCGCATGATCAGTAAAAATCACAATTTTGGACCCAATCAAGTAGGACCTGAACTTGTCAAGTGCAAAGACTACGGCAAGGAGTTCCTTTTCCGTAGTAGAGTAGTTTACTTGCGCACTGTTCAAGGTTCTACTTGCGTAGTATATAACATAGGGCTTCTTGTCTTTTCTTTGCCCCAAAACTGCCCCAACAGCGTAGTCACTTGCGTCACACATGATTTCAAAAGGTATAGTCCAATCGGGTGGTTGCATTATCGGTGCGCTGGTCAACATGCCTTTAAGCTTGGTGAAAGCTTCTTGGCAGTCATTGGTCCACTCGAATGGAGCATCCTTTTGCAGGAGATTGCATAATGGACGAGAGATATGACTGAAGTCCTTTATAAATCTCCTATAGAATCCTGCATGACCCAAGAAAGAACGAATGTTTCGTACACTTATGGGGGCTGGTAGGTTGGCAATTAAGTCGATCTTTGCCTTGTCTACTTCTATTCCGTTGGACGAAATATTATGTCCAAGAACAATTCCCTTTTGAACCATAAAATGACACTTTTCCCAATTCAAAACAAGATTCTTTTCTTCACACCTTGTCAAGACCAATTGTAAATGGTTCAAACATTCATCAAAGGAACAACCAAATACCGAGAAGTCGTCCATGAAGACTTCCAAGAAATGTCCAACCATGTCAGAGAAAATGCTGAGCATGCATCTCTGAAAAGTGGCAGGAGCATTACACAGTCCGAAAGGCATCCTCTTGTACGCAAAGGTGCCAAATGGACAAGTGAATGTGGTTTTCTCTTGATCTTCTAAGGCAATCTCTATTTGGTTGTATCCAGAGTACCCATCTAGGAAACAGTAATAGGAGTGGCCAGCTAACCTCTCTAACATTTGATCAATGAATGGTAAAGGAAAGTGGTCCTTCCTAGTAACAGTATTCAGTTTCCTATAGTCGATACACATTCTCCAACCAGTAGTGACTCTAGTTGGCACCAACTCATTGTCTGCATTCGCAACTATGGTAACTCCAGATTTTTTTGGTACCACTTGGGTTGGACTTACCCATTGGCTATCTGAAATAGGGTAGATGATACCCACATCCAATAGCTTGAGGACCTCGGCTCTAACCACTTCAGTCATGTTTGGATTCAATCTCCTTTGTGGTTGTCTAGAGGGTTTAACATTCTCCTCGAGGTGTATCCTATGGGTACAAATCAGGGGATCAATTCCCTTGATATCAGCAATTGTCCAACCTATGGCATCCTTGTGTTCCTTGAGAACATTGATCAATTTGTCCTCTTGGTCTTTATCAAGGTGAGATGAAATAACCACAGGAAAAGTATTTCCTTGACCCAAGTATGTATATTTCAGTTCCAAAGGTAATGGCTTCAGGTCAAGCTTTGGTGCTTCAATTCTTGATGGTAGAGGTCGTGAATCATTTAGAGAGAGTTTTTCAAAATGGGGCCTCCACTGGTTTGTATCATGTACAAGGGTGGATTCTAACAATCCATTCACCACTTCCAAAATTATCTCATCATCAGAATCAGCAAAGTGGGCTAGACATGCTTCTAAGGGTTCGGACAAAGAGGTTAGAAGGAATTCTTCTTCCATAAGGGTATCGATCAGGTTGGCCTCATGGATCTCATCATCATTCCCTTGTTGTTTACACATGTTGAAAACATTTAGCTCTAGCTTCATATTGCCAAATGAAAACTTCACGACCCCATTCCTGCAGTTGATCACAGCATTGGAAGTTGCCAGGAATGGTCGGCCAAGAATAACAGGTATCTGGGTGCTAACATTTGCTACAGGTTGGGTATCCAAGACGATGAAGTCTACTGGGAAGTAGAATTTGTCGACTTGTACCAACACATCTTCCACTACTCCTCTCGGTATCCGTACAGATCGATCGGCAAGTTGCAAGGTGGTTCTGGTGGGTTTCAATTCACCGAGTCCCAGTTGTTCGTACACCGAGAAGGGTATAAGATTGACACTCGCCCCTAAGTCAAGAAGTGCTTGTTCGACCCGGAAGTTCCCTATTATGCAAGTAATAGTAGGACTACCTGGATCTTTGTATTTTGGGGGAGAGTTCTGGTTAATGATAGCACTGACCTGTTCAGTCAAAAAGGCTTTCTTTTGTACATTGAGCTTGCGCTTAATAGTACAAAGATCTTTCAGAAACTTGGCATATGAAGGTATCTGCTTGATTGCATCCAACAAGGGTATGTTGATTTTCACTTGTTTAAAAACTTCCAAGACATCTTGAGCTTTAACCATTGCTTTAGATGAGAGTAGGCGTTGGGGAAACGGGACCACTGGCTCGAAAACATGCTCTGTCTCCTTCTCAGGTTGATCATCACTAGATCTGTCATCACTCTTCGATTTAGATGATTCCTTAGGTTTATCAACTGTCCTAGGAATATCTTTTTCAATCACCTTACCACTTCTTAGGGTGGTGACAGATTTAGCGTGCTCAACATGAGGGTTGGAAGAACCCGAATCATTCACCTCATACTGTCCCCTCGGGTTAGGTTGAGGTTGGGCCGGAAAGGTCCCTCGCTCCCTAACATTCTGGCATGATTCGAGTCCAATTAGGCGAGATTCGAATCTTTCCATCGAAGTTTTAAGCTCTTGGAGGGTTTGCATGATGCTCTGATTGATTTGATTTTGCACGGTATCCTCCTGAGTCTTCCTCTGTGGGGGCACATAAGGAGTGCTAGTGGAAGGCACTTGAGGATTATTCCCAGCATTGGCAGTCGGTCCGTTTCTCCAACTGAAGTTGGGATGGTTCCGCCAATTAGGATTATACGTGTTTGACACTGGGGCATTAAAAGGTCTTTGATAAGTATTCATGGCATTGGCTTGTTCGTGCAACACGTCTTGAAAAGCTGGGATTGTAGGACAACCCTTAATAATGTGTGCATCGCTCTTACAAATGTCACAAACACTTTCAGTCTCCCTGGTTTTAATAGCGTTGACCTTCCTTAATTCCATGGCTTCTATTTTACGTGTGAGCCCTGCTATCTTTGCATTGACATCGTCATCCTCGGTTAAAAGATAAACATCTCTTTTTTCATTGGGCCCAGGCTTGGTCTTAGCGGGTTTGTCAGATGTGTCCCAAGATTGGGAATTTTCTGCTAAGAAGTCAAAGTATTCCATAGCTTCATCAGAACCTTTGCTCATAAACTCCCCATTACACATCATTTCTACGAATTGGCGCATGACTGGGCTCAATCCATTATAGAAGAAGCTAATCAAGCGCCATGTTTCGTAGCCATGAGGTGGGCAGGCAAGTAAGAGTTCCTTGAAACGTTCCCAACACTGAAAAAAAGTTTCATTCTCCTTTTGGGAGAAATTCATTATATCTCGTTTCAGGGTGTTGGTCTTATGAATAGGGAAAAACTTTTTTAGAAATTCCTTAGTCATCTCTTGCCATGTCCCTATGGTTCTGGGCCTTAAGGAGTGCAACCAAAACTTGGCTTTCTCCTTCAAAGAAAAAGGAAATAGTTTTAACCTAACCAAGTCATCAGAAACGTTGTCGTAATGCAAAGTAGCGATTACTTCATCAAATTCCCTCAAATGTAAATAGGGACTTTCAGTGTCGAATCCATGAAATTTAGGAAGTAACTGTATTACTCCAGGTTTAAAATCAATGTTACCCGCATTCACTGGAAAAACCATACAAGAAGGAGTACTCGTTCTTGCAGGTTGCAAGTAATCACGTAAACTCCTAAATGGTGGCTCATTGTGTACTTCATTCTCATCTTGATCATATTCATTTTCATTCTCGGCCATGTTTATGGTTAATTCACAAGTATCAGGAAGTTTTCTAACACAGTGATTGGATAGACCTTCAACCAAAATTCCGTCGCTTAGAAGACGTCTTGTGTGATCACGAGTCCACTTACGCATAAACACTAAACAAGGAGATAAGGAAAGAGGTTACCCGGAAAGAAGAACACTTGGCTATGAGTAATTCCTGAGAGCAAGAAAATAAAAGAAGTTAGTATACTATTGACAATATATATACATAAACCAATTCCAAAAATATTCTTAAACCGATGCCAATCCCCGGCAACGGCGCCAAAAACTTGCTACAACCCGAAGATTGCACACCCAAGTGCAGGTAGCGAAGTAGTAAAATACTCGGTAAGACCGAGGTCGATCCACAGGGATTGGGGTTAAGAACACTTAGAGGAATTAGTTTAGGTGAGAGAGATGAAATCTGGTTTATCCACGAGAGTGGAGCAAGTTGTGTGTGGTGAAAGACAAAAATAGAAAAAGGGGCTAAGGCATCAGGGGTCCACCTTTGATTCATTCACAAGATTTGATTCATTGGTCCAACTATAACTCAACTGGAATTGAATAAAGATTCATTCCAATCGGAAGATGAAACAGTTAAACCATTTGCATATTTCATAAAAGATGGTGATCTGAACCGATTGATTTGACCATGAAGCACTCGTTAGTTGATCGCAGGGTATTCCAAGCATCCACTGTGCCCGGAGTCGACAATGGATCAAGGAATTGTACAGATCAACAACTTTGCCAACAAGTCAACCGATAAGATCACAATTCATACGATCAAATGCATACTTACAAGATAGGAGGCTTTGATTGACCGATCCAACCGTTAAGATCTCGCCTATCGATCGCAGGGAATCCAAAGCATCCAATGTGCCCGGAGTCTACAATGGATCAAGAGATTTTACAGATCGATGACTTTACTTGCACTAGCTCGATGACCGTAGGGAATCCAAAGCATCCAACGTGCCCGGAGTCGACGATGGATCAAGGGACTTTATCGATCATGAACTAGCTAATTGGTGTGCAAGGGATCCCAAGCATCCAACGTGCCTGGAGTCGACGATGGATCAAGGGGCTTGCACAACAATAGCGTCCGCCGAGGTGGATAACCGAACCAATCAACCAAAGAGAACTCCAACATTTACACCACACAATGTTGAACCAAAAGAACCAAAGCTTGTAAATTTCTTCAAAGGCTTCACCCCTAGCCTTAGCTAGAGGTTTAGCCAACCATGCTACAATGGAAGACTAAAACTCACTAAGAAAGAAAATTCTACACTACTCTACACTACAAATGAAAAAGAAAACTAAAGAAGAGAAGAGAGGAGTTGTAGAGAATGGGATCCTTCAAATGAGGAGGAGAGGCCTCCTTTTATAGACTTTATGAGGAGCTTCCAAGCCTCCTCCCAATCCTAGGTGGCACACCAAAAGTTCTTTAGGTTTGGGAATGGAGTTAGGCTTGGAGTGCCCAAAGCAAACTTTGCTTTTAGGTTTGGGCTTGGAGATAGGCTTGGATGGACATGTGGTAAGAAAAGTACTCCAAGCCTAGGTGTCACTCCAAGCCTAAAGCAACTTTTCTTTTAGGTTTGGGCTTGGAGTGAGGCTTGGATGATGAGGTGGCATTCCAAGCCTTACACATGTGTGGGGAGAGAGAGAGAGAGAGAGAGAGAGAGAGAGAGAGAGAGAGAGAGAGAGAGAGAGAGAGCTTCTCTCTTGCAGCCATGGGAAAGAGAGATGCTGATGCTGGTGTGAGGTGGGGTCCACCATAGATGGCTGCTGCTGGATGCCATCTGCTGCACGCGTGAGAGGAAGATGGAGCTGTCCACCCGCTGGATGTTGAAGATGGAGTTGCAGCACTGCTGCTGCACGTGCAGGCTGTGGGGGCGTTGGACGTTGAAGCTGCTGGATGGTTGGAGGATGGACGGCTGAGCTTTGCAAATCAGCTGGACGTTGAAGTGGGGCCCATCTTGCTGGATTGGATGGTGGACGTGGACATTGATGAGGAAATGGGGTCCACCTTGCTGGACGGTTCATCCTGCAACTGGATGAATGGATGGCTGGAAGGATGGTTGCACGTGTGGATGGGGACCACCTGATGATGATGACGTCCACCGTTGGAAATGGATGGACGGCTGTTGATGATCAGCTGGCCGTTCTGATGCAGCTGGAAATGGTGGGGTCCACTAGAACATGGGATGGACGGCTTGATGTGCAGCAGCTGCTGGAGGTTGTTGGACGGTCCACTTGATGGACGGCTGCTGATGAGTGGCACGTGCTGCAGTGATCAGCTGGTTGGATGGACGGACGTTGAAGCTTGGACGGCTGGAGAATGATGCTGCATCAGGGACGTTGGAGCTGAAGGCAAGTGCAGTGGACGCTGATGTGGTCCATCTTGCTGGACGGCTAGGATCTAATCTCCAGCTGGACAGGTGGAACTGATGGGTGGCTGGAGAGCTTGGACAACCGTCCATTGCTGGACTGCTGGCCATTGATTTTCCAGCAGCTGCAGTTGGACGGTGGAGATGGATGACGCTGATGCTGATCAAGCTGCACGGACACGCTGAACCGTGGATTGGATGGGGTTGATGACGTCCTTGCTGCAGATGTGGTCCACCATCTGGACGGTTGAAGGTGCTGGCCATGTTTGCTGGTACACGTGGAGAATGAGCCCTCTGCTGTACACGTGTGACTGGTGGCCCATACTTGTTGTGGCTGCATGTGCTGGGGTCCACTTAAGCCGGATGCTGCGATGGACGTGTGGATAATGCTGAAGACGTCCAGATTTGGACACGTGTGCAGTGGGAGCTTCTCCAGCTGTACACGTGTGTGGGACATTCTTTCTTGTAGTTATACATGCGTGGGAAGTGAGGTCCATCTCTCATATGATTGTTCTCTCATGTGGACGCCCAATCTTGACCATCAATCTTGTGGCATATGTGGACGCCCCATCTTGTGATTCATGCTCCCAATGTGTGTAGATGCTCAATTTCGGCCACCAATATTCATGCTTAGCTAGGATCTCTAAATGAGTGGCTGTGATGCATTCTTTCAGACTTTGCGACATCTTCGGGACATTTTCACTCCATCTCCATCATAGAAAATGGTCCGAGTGAAAATGTCTCGGCCTTCGACCTTTACTGCTTGAATTTTTCTGGATAGCCTCCACACTTGATCTTCTTCCCTTTCGGGCCTTAGAAAAGGCTTGCATTATCCTCTGTCTCTCTTAATCTCCTGGATTTCCAATGAGCGGTTGTGATGCAGTCCACCGTAGAACATGATCCATCCTTCACCTTTACGGTCTGGTTTCCTTCAGGGCTGCCCTGATGGTTGATCTTGCTTTGTTCTGGGCCTTTAAACGCCCTGATTGGCTCAGATCCTGTCCAACTTCTCCTGATCACCTGAAGACAGAAAATTAACCTAATGAGGGATAATTAACCAGAAAAGCAATGATATTGCTCTTAACAACCAGGGTTAATTATACAATATTAGGTACTCATCATGTGGGCAGGTTACGAGTAATTCCTTGAATCTTTCCCAAGACTGGAAAAATATTTCATTCTCTTTTTGGGAGAATGTCATAATATTCCGTCTAAGTGTATTCGTTTTGTGCGTGGGAAAGAATTTCTTTAAGAATACTCGGCTCATGGTCTGCCAAGAATCAATGGTCCTGGGCCTCAATGAATGAAGCCATGCCTTGGCCCGGTCCTTGAGAGAGAATGGAAAATTTTTAAGGAGGATATGATCAACATTAACATTATTAACTTGCAGCGTTGCCACCACCTCCTCAAATTCTTTAAGGTGGAGCAATGGGCTTTCAGATTCAAGCCCATGGAACTTGGGTAGAAGTTGAATAATACCTGGCTTGAAATCTATATTTCCAACGTTAGCTAGAAATACGATGCATGACGGTATGGTTGTGCGAGCCGGTTGCAAATAGTCACGCAAGGTCCTTTGGCCTGCTGGTCTATTTATAATGTCATTTTCATCCTCAAAAAGAGGATTTTCCCTACCATTCAAATTGGCTGGATTTGGAATTGGATTTTCAATTGGATTGTTCTCTCGATTTTCACCATCTGCCATGTTGTCTAAAATATTTTGTGTTCCTTTTCTAGATGAATGTGAAAGGCCTGAGACCAGTCCACCTGAAGTTGTAAGTCGATTATGTTGGTCTCGAGTCCAATGGGGCATAAACTATCCACACTACTCAATCACTTAGATTAAACTACTACACAATGTTCGAGTATGCCCAATTCAACTCAAAATGAAAAATATTCAAAAACTACACTAATCAATCAATTTACACCATAAGACTTGAGCCAATTTTATTTTTTTTAGGTCGTAGGACAACCGTATCACTTGGATGCACCAAGCAGGGCAACCTTATGTCACAATCTTCTAGGGTGTTTCAAAGATTAAAAAGAAATAATAATGATAATAAACTAAATAATCAAACCAAAATTATAAGGCAAAGGCGGCTCAGCCTATCATTTAATGTCCACAACCAAACATTACCAAAAATAAAAGAAATACTCTACTGCAATGATTCTCAACCACTTAAGGGAAACCGGATCTCAGAGGTGGCTCAGCCGACCATGGAGAAATCTCTTGAATCACTTAATTGGAAGAGAAAACAATAAAGAAATGAAATAAAAGGAATAGATAGAAGAGTTGAGGAAGAAAATTACCCGATTAGCTGACTTGTATAAACTTTCAAAGCCTCTCCCATCTAAGAAATCTGTATTAGTTAGATCTAAGCATCCACCATACGATTCTCACATGATGGATCAAAGATTTTCCTAATACAGATAATATGTATCAATCTTAAGATCCCATCATGAAATCATTAAGGAATCATCATGATGGATAATCTATTGAATCCATGTGCTTCCCTTCTAGCTCTGGCTAGAAGAGAATTAGAAGCACATGTTTAAAAATGAAAATGGACAAGAAAAGAATAAATAAAAGAGGAGAAGAATTGCAATAATAAAAAAACTTGAATTGATCTAAAGAACTTACACCTTAATGAACCTGCATGAATAAAGAATCAAGTAAAAAAAAATTCTCTCTCTCTCTCTCTCTCTCTCTCTCTCTCTCTCTCTCTCTGGAAACTCCTAGGAAATAAATCTAAAAGAAAAGGAAAAAATGGAATATGATTTGTGGAATTCGACTCCCCTTTTATAGACTTGCACCGTCTCGAAATTCACAATTTAACAGCCCCAGACCTATTTCTGCACTTTCTGCATATTACTTTTCCAGCCCCGCGGTTATGGATTTGGACTTTTCAAGACATTTTCTGCATCATTCAACACCATGCAACTTCTTTTAATCTTCTTTCATCCACATGCTCAGATCACCATCTCTTGGACTTTAAATCACCTTTTTAGCTCGAATTCATTACAATTCATTCAATCACTATTAAACATGAAAACACATGTAATTAGATCATTTTAGCTAGATAATTCATGTAAATGCAAAATGAACATGGGGTTAAACATGCAAAATTTGTCACTCAACACATCACTAGCCAGTTACTTCAAATCTACAATCAGCTAGACCCCGTAGAAACGTTAGAGAAGGGAATCCAAAGATTCCTTCCTTTAAAATGACTGATTTTGATCTACGGTCAGAGATTCGAGGTAAGGGATCACGGTTACAGGGTGGGAAGGTGTTAGGCACGCACTCTGCTCATTCCGAAGTACGGTCTTTACTTCACATAATCAAACTAATACTTGAAAGTCTGAATCAATCCTCATACATTTTCATAGATGATATAATCCATAAATATGGGTCTGAATAGTAAGAGTTTCTGATGGGCAGGTTCCAATCAAATAGGCAAGCTCAGAGTATATGCTCGAACTGACAGGTGCTTTATGTGATATGCATGATGTGTGTTTGACCGGTCAGAGTTTCTGATGAGCAAGTTCCAAGAGAGCTGACAAACCTCAGAGTAGATACTAAGACCTAATCAAGTGCTTATAGTGGAATGATAAGCAGGGTGTTGGAAGAATAAGAAATGTTGCACTTATACTAGATGCGAATGGGATGATGCTTATATAAGAGTAACTGGATGTACGGAGGTATCGCAATGATTAGCTTCAAGCGGCTAAAATCTGGATTTGGGTAGCTTAAAAGGCTTGAGCCAGGGTCAGGATGGGCTGGACCAGGGCTAGACTTTTTACTCACTCGGGCTCTCTTTGGTGGAGGAATGGGCTAAGAAAGTGGAAATAGACTTTAAACTCTCGTGCTGAAGAGATGGAAAGTGGATTTTGAAAATAAAGGGGAGATGTGATATTTATAGCTGCGAGAAGTGGCAGCTCTCGTAAATAGGAATGGGCAGCCCCCAGGGGTCCACCCGTACGGCCACTCTACTCCAACTTCGGAGTGTACAAACTCCAAAGCTGAAGCAAGAAAGCCCCAGGTTCGAGGTTCGGAGTTACTCCGAAGCTGCGAATCGGAACTAGGTGAGTTGACTGTGTTTGAAGGATGGGTTGACAAGGTGAGTCAACTGGGTCCAAGGACTGGGCTAACCCAGTGAGTTAACTCGGTGATTTAACTCAACGGGTTGGCTCACCAAGCTGACTTTTTGAGAAATTTTGTACTGGTGTTTTCTATTGATGATTTTTCGGGCTGATGTTTAGGGGTGAGTTGAGTAGGTTTAGGCTTGAGTTGGGCTATAGACTGGAGCTTACGAGGGTGAGTTTGGCTGGGTTTGAATATAGGGTTTGAGGGTATGGACCTCCATTCATTTAGTCATCTCAATTAGATTTATAACCAAAGGTGGGGTGTATACAGATGCCCCTCTTTAGTAGAGATTGCGTGCAACCGAATGCCAAAGCGAGTGGACACCTCACTTTTGCCCCAGTCATTCACAGATCGTGGTCTGAAATGTTTGCTTGCCTTTGTATCTGAGTCAGTTGATTGTCTGAAAATAGATCACTCGCACATACCGCGGGAGTTTGGAGAAAATGTTGCGATTGTCCCTACATGAGCTACAATTTGGATACCCAATCTCAATCATTCTGTTCCTGATCGATACTAAAATTAGAAAGATATAGTAGAGCCTCTGCGTCCATGTAGTCTTACGAGGTTACCGACCCTGTGATTGACTGTTCGTTACTTTCCTGGATCACTCCAGGAATACTTTTTTCGCTTGACTGATAAAGTGGTTAACTGCCCTGGGTCTTGGCGGCTTTACGGGTGATCCACTACGCCAACTTAGACTCAGTCAAGGTACTTCAGGCATCCACGCCTAGGTATGTGCGGGCTAACTTTTTCCACCTAATTTTCTGGTTTTGATACTTGGGTTACAATTCATCATTCCCACCGTTCAGATTGTTTCTTTGACCTAGCCTTTTGGCTTTCATCTTTTTCGTGTCTTGGAATTTTGTATGACCGCACTGACACTAGAGTTCAGTTTGATCATACTTTGAGTGCATCGGATTCGATGGTCTTCGAAGAAACCGCGAGGCATCGGATCTTATTTAATTTCCTTTTAGCTCCTACCCAGAGATATGGAAGATCTCTTAATGTTTTGGAGACCGAACGCATCTACTGGGAAAATATTTTTGGATTTTGAAAAGATACCCACTCTAGGGAGTGATACTTCGTGGGGTTTTTATTTGTAAATAGAAATACATATTAGTAATATTTTTTATTTTTCAAAAGGAAATTAGGCTTGCACGTGCCTCCACTAGGGATGCCTATGAGGTCTTTGGCTAACCGACTTTTATTTTGAAAGTAGGTAAAGATGATGATTGATGTGATGAATGCTAATGCATAAGGATGTATATTTGATGACGGAAGCATGGTTTGGCTCATTCTCTTCCCATTCAATGATTTTGCTTTTGCTTGGGATATAGAGAACTTGAGCTTATTGCTTGTAGGGTTTTGGTTCCCTGAAAAAAAATTCTTTTTAATGCGGATGTCTAGTCAGCGGGTTGGTCAAGATCCTGACCCATGGTTGATCAGGTCCGTCGTCCCAATATGTTGTTACATTTCTACTGGGAATGGATGACGGAGGTTCTTTAGGTTGTGACCTTAAGATGCTCCTCCAAAGGAATTAGTGTGATTGGGATGGTGTTTGGTCGTCAGTTTTGGTCAAGATTGCAATTTATGGGCGATCGGATCCGTCATCCCAGTACTGTGAAGTGGTTGAGTGGAGTTTGAGACTCCTAAAGTGTTTGTTAGGAATAGTGACAATATTTTTGTGATTTTTAAAATATTTGGTTTGAGTCTTTACCTGAATGGTCAGGATGGAGATCAATTTTATGAAAAACAAGGGAAATATTTTCTAATTTTTGAAAGATGATTTTGTAATGTTTTTGGTATTTTGTTGGATTTTTTGAAATATAGGGAAATGTATGGAATTTTCATCCATTTCCAGCTTCTACTGCTGATAAGGCATCCGATCCATTTTACATCAGCGAGCAAGACAAACCTCACGCAGTTAAGTGTCGTAGTTTTACATCTTCAGATGAGGGGATTTTGAGGGTTTTCAGTCAACACACCCACAAAGTTGCCTATTCCCCATTGCAATGCACATAGACCATGTATCATCCGATGGACTCCTTCGGCCACAAAATGAGCCACATCCTCACATTTTCCTTTATCAATTCAGTTTGAGGTCTTATGCTGCTGACAATTCTGTGAGGGTGTGCTTCACCTCGCAACTGCCTTAATCTCCTTCATGACTTTTAGGAACAGGGAACATCCGTCAGATTCAGCAATGACTTCCAAATCAAGGTCGTCTATCACAATGCGTTCAACACGAGTAGGATCACGGGGTTCTGCCCACCTCAACCCTTACCTGTTTAGAGAACTTCGGACACCCTACGATCAAGTGTCAGTCATGTCTGGAATAGGTTGGGAAAGAAAGCCCCTGAGAAGTTAATCTTAGTGTAGTTTTAGGTCTTCAGACCGCTAAGGATAGATTTATGCAGTTAAAATCGATGATGATTTTTTTTTTGTAAATTTTTCTGAAGATTTCTAACTCAATCCCTAGTATCCCTATAAAATTTCAGATCAATCATATGTGTAATTAAATTAGGAAACTTCCAACAATAGCACAAATTCTGCATGAATTTCTACTGATCTGTTATGTTTTTCAGATTTGTGGGGGTCAGAACTAGACTTTATCATGAAATTTTTACTCTGAGAAAAAATTGAGGTATTCCCCACCTAATCATATATCTACCATCCTAATTTCAAAAGAAACTAATGCCCATTTTGAGAGAAAGAATTTCAGGAGCGTCTGTAGGTCATGCATTCCAGATTCGACATTATCTTAACCCTTAGCCTCGGAACCCCATTGATTAAACGTAGTTTGTAAGCTTGTGACCTTAGAAGTTTCCTATGAAGTTTGTTCATAAGTCCCTATGAATCTTAGGACAACTCAATTACCTTAGGTAGGATATCACAACTAAGGATTGCCACCTACAAACCTCACTCAGAAGTTGAACTTGTTTTGTGACAGAAGTAAACAGGATCTGGTTAGGTATTGATGTTTTACATTGATGAATTTTATGTTGGGTGATTTTTGTTGATGTTTGCTTTGTGGGGAGAATCTATGAAGGTACCTATGATGTTAGACAAAATCGACTACACGGGAGGGTGGAACCGTACCTGACATACCATGTAAGCAATTGGATCCAAGTTCAAATCTCGAGGGTCGACACTCGGAATTTCGAACTGATACTAATGAACTCAATGCTCAGATTTGAGTAAAAGATCTAAGTATCGGACCCAAATCTACTTAAACCGTCCACCCATGATGCCAACGATATATGAATTGCCTCCTTATCTTAACTTAGGGACTTCTGTGCATTCTTGTAGAATGAGTGTAAGTTTGTTCTTCTTTGTATAATGACTAAGGTGAAGTAGACGTATAAACAACCGCAGGGCGACTACCTAGACCCTAAAATGAGTTAAACTATGGTATCCTTAACCTCATCTTTTTGTTACACCCTTAGCCATTAAAGGATTATCGATGATATTTCATTCACTTAGTTACCCGATCGTGTATCCACTCCCTTCACGTGACCAATCAATCATGCCTACCTAATCAGTCATCACATTATCGATCAAACATCTTTGGTAATCACCTAATCTTAATCATCCTTTTAGATCCTTAATATACGAGCACCCCCAGACATGAGGAATTTTGGAGTGTTAAATGATCAATTGTTCTAAGGGAACTGTCGACATACTTAGAACCACTTAGAAATCAGAGTGCACAATGGAAGCATGCCAGACCAAAATTTTGGAGAGCTTATAAAGTCAACCTCATTGTTCACTCACCTCAAGTGCAAGGCTACAATGTAGTAATCACTCGGTTAGACCGAGGTCGATCTACAGGTGGGGTGATTAACTCAATTCTCATAGGATTTGATTAATTTAGGAATGTAGGTGAAATGTGAATTCAATAGAGAAAAGAATCTGACGAATGATAAATTCAAAAATTGAAATGTGCTAGAGCTTCCAAGGATCCACTTTTGGTTTCTTCTAATGCCTTGACTCAACCTGGCCTCTTAGCTACTCAGCTGAAATCGAAGTCCTATCTCTATTCAGCGGGAAAATAAATCATTTGAATCATGAAATGGACTAAAATGGAAGTTTGATCATTGATTTGGTTCCCACAGTTTTGCTCAGGTATTGGCCACACCTATTTACATAGGCCAATCCTCTTTCCATTCTTGTTAAGTTATCATCATGACTTTCGTCAAATCCTGTCACTGAACTTAACTAGGGCCAATGATTTGAGCTTCAACTAAACCAAAATCACTTTGCAAGCTCCTATCTTAGATCAGCAAGAAGGATTAGAATTTTGGATTGATATAGTTCCACATTACGATCACATTGTAGAAGACAGAAATCGAAGCATCTATTATGGCCGAAGTCTATGATAGATCTAAGAATGGTACAGATCCACACAATGCAAGTAGGTTAGTTGATAGATTTAAATCCACAAAGCATCCCCTGGGCCAAGAGATATCAGAAGATCTAATAAATCTAAAACTATAACTTCATTCAAACATGAATCAAACCGTTGCTCAACATTAAAATATTAAAACAACCCCTAGGTTGAATCAATCCATTAAAAACAAACCAAAAGCTTCCCCTCTCAGCTCTAGCTAAGAGGTCTAGTCAATCTAATTCATGATTGAACAAGAAAATGAAAGAAAAACTAAAATAAATATGAAAATACAAAGAAAATCTAAAAGAACCGAGTTGGAGAGGGCACTTCTTTGATGTTTTTAGACGAAGGTGGAGAGGTCCATTTATAAGAAAAACGGACTTCTCGCTTTGGTTTCTTGTAAAACGAATTTCGATGCCTACAATGTCAGACCCCCGAGCTGGAGGACGGGTGCCCGAACTCACCCAAAAACGTCCAGCAAGCTAGCTGGACATTTTTCCATGGGTTAAGGCGCACGACCCTGGTCTAGGGCGCCCGAACTCCCCTGTTTCTACACTTGGTGGGCTTGCTCGATTTTTTAATGTCGTCAATTCCTTTATCCTTGCTTTGGCTTGGCCAACACACGATTCCTCATCTTCCTAAGTTCTTGAAATTGGCGTTGAATCCATGCAATCTCTCTTCATTGCCTACAAACACAAATTCATATATAAGATGATCACTAATGTGACAGTTAGAAATATGTAAATGTATAATAAAATGGGGTCTAAATATGCATAATTTGATGCTCAACACTCATCTTATTTTAAGAGGGGTGAAACATGATCGCGACTACTTCCGAATAGGACAAAGATAGTTGAAGACATGGACAAATGAAGAGAGGTTACCCTCAAGCTTTTCATCGATTACACTTAGGAAAATTTCGAGGACGAAGTTTGTTTTTAAGGGGGGTGGATTGTAACGCCCTGAATTTTCAGAATTTATTTGAAAATTTATTTTTATTTTATTTTAATTAATTATCATACATTTACCTTTGTTTCAAGAACGGACCATCTGTAAGAGATCAGAACAGATGGAGTACCCTTTATTAAACTTGCTTAGAATAGCCCCATTAACAACGTAGAAGGGTTAGATTCCGTTAAACTCATATTTTACTGATAATTATGAAAATGCCATTAGTTAAACTGTCACTTTTAAGTTTACTAGTTTTCAACGATCAGCTAGACGCAAAATCCTGGACTAAAGCTATTAGGCACATTTTAGCTGCACACGTCGAATTTCAGCCCTCCAATTATCCCACAAATAGCCGAAACAGAAATATGATCATAAGTGGACCACCCGATTGCATTTACAGTTCATTTTTAGTGTCAACGCAATTTATTATCTCGTAAATATACTGGATGGAGTGGATTTTATATAAACATCATGGTGAGACCTATGTGTGTGACACATGACCAAACCGTGCGGTCAAACGCAAGTTTGACCGTGCGTTATACACACAGACAGGCACTCACCAAAATCCAATCCGTCCATCTTCTTCCTTACCCTCCAAAACCCCTCTTATAAGTTTATTTTTCTCATTCCACCACAAATCAAACCCGATCTCTTCTTCCTTTCTAACCATTGAAAATTTTGGTCTTCCAATCCGGGAATACACTTTGTATGGGAGCTTGGAAAATCTTCCCTAGGATCTAGAGGATCCATCTAGGGCATCCAATGTGATCGCTTATCTTAGAAAATGAATTTTACAACCTTTTGGAGAATAATCCTCCAAGTCTTCTCTTGAGTTCAAGCCCTAACAAACGGCTCTGGAGCTCTGATTGGCGAGCCCCACATGCCTCATCAGACCCATCTAAGCCTAACATAGGTGTCCGATTGTTAGATAAACCGTCCATTCAAAAGTTTCTAATTCTGATCTCATTATTTCCTATTTCTTCTCATGGACCGTCCATCGCTTATTGAGCCCCATTTCAAAATTTGTCACATCCATTTTGTAGCCCATACTTGACTTAAAAAACATGTGGAATCTTTTCTTAATCCATGTTGTGTACACTTTCCAAAACGGCTCGAAAGATCATGTATTTTTACTTTAAACTGCAACCATTCATCCGAAGGTGGTGTAGCTTCCCTAAAATCCTAATTCCAACCCAAACCTCTGTAAATAGGGTCTCTCCTAGCAAGAGAGAGCTCCACCCACGAATTTGAAGATAAAAGAGAGAGAAAGAGAGAGAAAGGAAAGAGGAAAGAGAGAGAAAGAGAGAGAAGAAGAAAGAGGAAGAGAGGATTTCTTAGGTGTATTTCCAGCAAACTCTTTAAGCAAACCATACAAAGGTGAAAACACCTTCAAGTTTAAGTATGATAGTTTCATATTATGTTAAGTTGTTTCTCTTAAGTAAATGTATGAGACGTATGTGATGTTGTTTCTCTTTTGTTGACATGAATATTGTGGTGTATATGGACACTTGAATACCCTATTTCCATCCCATGAGATGAGCATGTACTGTTGACATGAGAAAAAGACAATGATGGAATGATTGTTTCACATAAGTGGAATTATCTAATCGCCTTAATGAAACCACCATACTATCCAAGTATGATTCGATAGATTTATGATAATGCCAATGAAGATCCTATTTATCGTGTATTTATTTTTTATATTGTTAAGGATGGGACCCTGATCTATGGTGACGTGTATCGGAACACCCAGTTAAGTGGTTGCCCTAACTAGTGATGGCATTTTTAGCCTGTCTGGTTAAGTGGTTTCCCTGATCTGAGGTGGTGATAATATGTCACCCGATTAAGAGGTTATGATATCATTTTCTATTATCTTGTTCTTAAGTTGGTTATGTATGCGAATGGGTTGTTATGAATCATAATAGTACGGTCCGCCATTCAAGGTGTGATGCGACGGATACGATAATTTTGGTGAATGATGAACCATGGGATAATATTGATGGAACCTGAGATTGGTAGCATGTTAATTGGCTCTATGCGAACTGGACTAATAATAAAAAAAAGGCTAAAACACATGCATACACTTGGCTCCTTGTGGGTGTACGGAGTTGAGAATAAGCTTGTGCATCCTACTTCTCCTGTACACTATCACGTGTAAAATTAGGCTATGAGCGTCCCTTTTCTCACGTGGTCGGGCAAAACTCAGGGCTTGCATGTCCTGAAACCCCTGACGACATGTTAATAAATTCTACGACGGGTCATGCATATCATGCATTGCATTAACTAAGATATTATAGATGTTTTGTCATGCTAAACCTTTAAGCTAACCTTGAAGTTGTTCATCATTGGCCACTTTTGATGATTTATCTTGTGGAAAATTATATAGAACAAGCAGGTGACGATCCTCAATAACTCGAATCTCAAGGCGATGACTATGAAGGTTCGTGGGAGCAAATGGTGGAAGATGAGGCCAATGTGGCCTAATTTTTTAATATTAGTTATTTATTGTTATTTCATGATTATGTAATAAATCTCATCAGATGGACATGAGTTGAGAGTTTTTTTATGATTGGTATAGTAGACATGACTATGTTATTTGGTTTAATTCATTTAATTAAGTAAAGCATGCTTCCACCATTCTATTTTTTATGTCTTATATGAATGTGAATATTAGATCAGATGAAGTAATCTTGAGAATTCGGTCGTCGTGATGTACACGGGAGCCGAAATCTCAGGACATTACACCTGGCGGGTGCCAAAATGGACTTGACCTCAATTAATGGTCTATGCTTGACGATCAGCGTCTAAAATTAGAAAAAATTCGTAGTCATGATAGGTAAACAATTGGGTAAATTTTGGTGGTTGATCGATGGTGAAAAATGCTTAGATTTGAAATTTCACCTTTGGTTAGCAAATGAAGGTACTGGCCTTAGGGTTCGACGGTGTAGAATCATAGATCGTGGTCTAAATTTTGTAGACTCTAGTAGTCATATGGGGCTAAGATATGTTCCAAATTTGAGAAGCGATTGATGGTGGGAAGTGGGTTAATTGAAAGGTCCATATTTAAAAGGAGTTGGTAACTCGATTATTTCCTAAAACAAGATAACTTCGCGCCTAAGAAAGAGGCTTATTAAGGTAGGGCACTCAAATTACATTATTGGTTTCTGATAAGGATAATCCAAGTCACTCACATAAAGGAGAATATTTAATTACGACTACCCACAAAGTTTACCCACTCGATGGTCACTAAAATCAATAATTAAAGGGCTGATTGCTAATTGGGCTACTTCTACTATGATCTAAAGGCTGAAATTCAACGTGTATTGTTTATTTATGATAAATAGGCATGGTACAAAATTTCACACATCAATCAGATCATGGGAACCATGTGAACTAGAAATCAAGTGTCTAGGTTAAGGTGAGCCATTTACATTTTTTAATACTTAATATTTCATATCTATACACCTCGGATAACCACACAAATCCTAAGATAAGGGTTTTTTACTAAGATGATCAGTTTGGTACAGTTACTTTTCCAACCAGCTTCCTTGATCAACGACCACGGATGCTCTTAGGTTAAGATCTTTATGATCTCATGGTGTAACACCCCGTACTTTCAGTACTTGGGTGTTACCTTAGAGTGTCCTGATCATTCAAATGATCTTCAATGGACCCCACATTAGTTCTAGATAGCGTGGATCTATCATCATGGATAGGGCTGGTCATGAGCCGAGTCAGCTCGAGAAACTCGATCGACTCGACTCGAAACTCGACTCAATTCAAGCTCGACTCGGCTCGAGTTCGACTCGACTCGTTTCGTATAGATATTTGTTAAAAAAAAAAAAAAAAAAAAAAAACAGAATCTTCTTATTTCTCGGTTCTCTCTACACCCCCCCCCCCCCCCCCCCCCCCCCCCCCCCCACACACACACACACACACATTGGGGTCTAACCTTAGGACATATAAAACCCTTACACGTTGGGGGGGTTTCTTAATCTTACTATTTCGTTTAGGTAAAAACATTCCTTATTGAGCATATCTGATGGATTGAGTAATTTCAAGTACAAAACATGGTGAGCACGCAATGGTTGTGTGTTTTACATGCTACACAAACACAGGTGTTACGGTGAGACCACACACCATACAAATCTACAAAACAAGGGCTATGGTAAGACCAAACACCATATGCAGCTATTGATTACAATTTTACGAGGGAGGTGGTGCATCTTATCCATGAACCAACTAGGCCTCATCATGAAAATGGACCACACAATAATCAGGGTAGTCCATTCATGTGGTGAGCTATGCATGTACTGTGTTAATTATGGTTCAGAAAATATTACTAGTGGTCTGCATTCAATGCGCGTGTGACCTGGCCAAAGAAAAAATCGATCAGAGCTAAGTCATTTTAATAGTGGGGTCCCACTTGTAGAAATACTATTCTCCCCTAATATATGTGTGACTTCTTGAACTTAATGTTGTTGACTTTTAATTTGTAAATTGTAGTAAAAAATATAATAAATTGAGGTGGGAGCAAGCTCGACTCGACTCGAGGTAAGCTCACCTCGACTAGATCCACTAGCTCGCCTCGAGCTTGCCTAGAAAGTTTTAGCAAACAAGGCAAGCTCCAATGGTAAGCTCGAGGGTGAGCTCGAGCTCGAGCTCAAACTCGAGGAGAGCACAGATGAGTCAAGCCAAGCTTGGCCCACCTCGACTCGACTCGGCTCGATGTACAGCCCTAATCATGGATGGTGCTAATTATGAGTAAGTTCTATAAATTAGTAATAATAATAATTCTTAAAATTTATATTAAAAATATTTTATATAATGATATTTAACATTACAAATTCATGAAATAGGCGGTTCTGATTTGAGGTTGAAACCTTCAATGTGAATTTAAATAATGATAATAATAACATTAATAATAATAATAATAATGATATTATTATTATTATTATTATTATTATTATTATTATTATTATTATTAATTTGTAGAAAATAGAATATTAACATACAACACTTCATGAGTGTGGACCATATTGGTCCCTTGGACTTTTTAGCCGTCCAAATCTAGTTTAGAGTCAATCCAACTGTCAGATTGTACAAAAAGGCCATGTTTGTTGGTAAATTCAATATGTATGGCCCACATAATCGATGAAATGGAACATTAGTGGGCCATTAGAATCAGTATGGTGTATAGAAGTTAGTGGTGGAGTGGATTTCGTTGCACATGCATGTGGGCCCCGTGTTGTGGTGCATGTGCACCAATGTGCTATGCACATGATGTGCACATGAAGACTATATTTGATCAGCACATGCTGACCCAAGAGATACCTAAAGAGGAATATCTCCCTCTCTCTTTTTAAGGGCTCATTTGGTTGGCATCCAAAAACCCGTTTCCAGCTTAAAATCTGGATTCTAGCAGAATCTGATTTTAACTGGTGTGTTTGGTGGCAAGTTCCAGCCAAACAGGAATCTATCTAGAAACCTAAATTGAGTGCAACCGGGATTAGTAGAAATGGTGTGTGCAACCGTTCCTATGTAAGGAAAAAGAGGCGAAAGTGAGCGTTACCACCTCCATGTATGCGTTGTACATCTATGTTGTATATGTTTTATATCTCCACGGTCCATTAGTTTTGAAATCTCAATTAAGGGCATTGGATAAAAAATGAGGCAGATCTAAATCTCAAGTGGGCCACACCACAAGAAAACAATGTTGATTGAACGTCCTCCATTAAAAACTTCCTAAGGCCCACTATAATGTTTATTTGCCATCCAACCTAGCCATCTATCTTACGGGACTACAATAGGCCAGGGGTAAGGTTCTCAGGAGGATCTAAAGCCCAAGTGGGCCATGCCACAAGCAACGGTTGGAACACAATCTGAATTGCACCGTTTTCAACCAAACAGCAAGTTATGGATGAAACCTGGGTTCCACTCTAGTTTCTACAATTTTGGATTCCAACAGTGGAATCTAGATTTTCTCTAGAATCTGGGTTCTGCAACCAAACAAGCCCTAACTTCCTGCACGAGCAAGTAGTTGATGGAACGGACAAGCGTCCATTTTGGGTAGCGGTGTGGCCCACTTTAAGGCTCAGTCTAGCTGATCCAATCCATCTATCTGGTTTGCAGCATAAGTTATACCAAAACTTAAATGGTTTACAATGTTTCTGTACGATGTGGTGTGCAAAATTAGTAGCCAAAGATGACCTGTTGAAAGACGTTTTATGTTTCTAGCAAGATTGTTTTTTGCATATCGTGATTAATGTGGTCGACCTTTGGGAAATCCAAACAGTCGATTTTGTAGTGGGGTTGGTGCTCTATCTATCCATGTTGATCTCCTCTGTTGGGAACCATCATTTGCAAAGAAATCATCTGCAAAGTCCCATTTTTCACCTTATCTTTCCAAAAATGGGTATGCCAAGCTGGTAATCTACATGCTTCCACCTCCTTCATCCCAAACATCCATGGGAATTGTAGAAGCCCTCTTCTAGAAGAATCTCAGCCGTCCATTTCACTTCACTCGGATTAAGGTTTCATTATATAAGAAGATCTCAAGTTCTCTCTCTCTCTCTCTCTCTCTCTCTCTCTCTCTCTCTCTCCATTTTCTCCTTGCTTCCCTTCTTTTCTTAGATTTGCATCACCGGCGGATTAGGGGACCACTCTCTAGTACCTAGATCAAATCTGATCAGCACCATATGCTGGTCCCGATCTCGTCTTCATCGTCGTTGGTTTCTCTCCATCTCCATCTTCGCACCACCAGAAATCTGAAAGTGAACCTTCGTTCCTCCCTTCTTCAAGCTTCCTTGAGTCCTCCCAATCACTTTTCTAGCTTCGGTTCGAAGCTATCATCGCTCCTCGCTAATCCGCCATTTTTGTTGGAACCTTCTTCCTTATTTGAAGGCATGCTGCTTGGGGTCGAACTGAGCTCCGAACGATCTCAGTTTGGTTTCTTGATCTATTCAAACCAATGAGAGAGACTGTTGTGAGTTAAAAGTTTGGACGATTACTCTTTCGTGTGGCAAGTTGGAGGATCAAGTCGCCCCGGGTCAATTCTAAGTTGCCAGAATCTATGCATGGCTGGAACATTGGTTGATTGTTGGAGGAGCTTTTTCAGGCTACTAAGATCTAGGTAAGTCGGTTCTATCAAGCTCAGTTCGTTGTGAAAGTTCTATAGAAGCGTTTGATGATTGAGTTGTAACTGAGTTAACTCGTTTTAACCTATATCTATAGCATCTTTGGAGGTTCAACTGAGTCATATCAATCTTGAAGTGGTGCTCAAATCATCCATCATCTTAGCTGCACTATTCCAGATTTCATGGGACGACTTGCACCATTTGGTTGTGATGGCTAACTCACTACCTAGTCGCTCCTCTAAGTCAAGTTCAAATGTGCTGAGTTATGATGGATTGCCTTATGGTCGGTTGAATCTGATGGCTGTGAAATTCAATTCAGTGGGCTGTAATTAGTTGTCGAGTCAGTTGACTTAGTTGGAACTGGAAATTTTGGATGGTTTGGTATGTCATCTTTGCTGAGTCATTAACTTAGTCCATTTCGTTGCTGGTTGTGTTGTCATTAAACTGATGCAAGATGTCTTAAACTCAAAATTTAAGGAATTCCACCTGTAGAGCTAGTTTGGGAGATAACTCTTGTTTCGAGTTAAGCTGAATTTGGAGTTGGTTAGTCAACTCGATTTGCAGTGAGCTAACTCTGTTACCTTACAATTTCCATAGGTTAGAGTACATATAGATTAAAAATAGGATTTATGGATTGAATGATTTTCTTGTTGTAGGAGTTCAAGGTTTCCCCAAATCCTCCTTCTTTCTTATCTTGAACAAGGGAAATCCTATTTCGATGTGAGGTTCTTACCCTTCAAGCTTCTATTCTTTTTTATGATTTTGTATTATTCTTTTATTATCATTACTTGTTGAATCTGATAGTGAAATAAATTATATGAGATGCTTCATGTTGAAATTTTGTCTAAACTGTTTGAAATAATTCTACATGTTATGCTCTCTCACATGCTTTAACTTTGACATTTAGAATCAATTAGTCTACTTTGAATTTAGATGGAGTGTATTATTATGAATTGAGATATATTATGAACAGAATTAATATGTTGGGATTGAATTTTACGTGGCTTGAATTGTCATTTGAAAAGATGGAGTTGAACTCTTTTTGTAGTGTTCTCGATTTGGACTTGGTGCCCATGTGGCATTTCTTGGGAAGATCTCTTTTATTGGTGTTCATAAATGTACTTATTGCCTAAGTGGCTTTATTTGGGAAGAAAATTTCTTTTGTTGGAAAATTTAGGATAAACATAGGAGGTAAGATTTAATTGTACATTATGAATGATTTCTATTTATAGAGTATCATAGAAATTGAATTGGTTAATTTGTTCTGGAATAAATTCTGTGGAACGTCTCATGGGCCAGGGATGGTGTTATGGGATGCTATGCCAGAGCCGTCCCCCCCAATAGTGACCATGAGCTTTTAATTATTAATTTGTTATTCAGACTAATAAAGGTTGGCTAATCATGCATACATGACATTTACGGGTAATGTTGGTGATGAACCACATTACTATTGGTTTGATGTGCATTGCATTGTGGGTAACATTGGTAACAAGCCATGTTATTGTCAGTTTGAAATTTGCCAGCCGGATGTGCATCCCCAGCTGAGGAACATGTGCATGCATCCATGCATTTAAAAGATCAATGTTAATATGTGTGGAATGAATTGAGTGAATGCTGTATTGATTGTGATGTGGATGGAATATTACATTTGATTATATTGAATGTATTTTAGAATTTCAAATTTGTCATTATATGATTTGTTATCTTTATTGTCTCCTTATCTAATTATAGTTGCTACCTCTAGTTAATATTACATGTGATTTTACATTTGACCATGCTATATATTATTTTCTAAAATTTTAGAACTTTTGTAAATCGTAATCTATTTTTTTAATTAATCCTTACTTAACTGTTATCATGCTTGCTAATCTTGGAGGGTTTTTACCTCACTATTATAGCGTTTTAACGTTATCGAACCATACCAGTTGATGCATTTATCTTTAGATGGGGAGCTAGATGGATTTTGCAGTTCAAGATCATTAGAGTTGTAATTCATATATGTATTTTAATTTAGTTTTGAGACATTTGATTTGTATAAGCTCTATGGGCTCCACTTGAATACTCGTATATATATTGGAATATTCCTTACACTTTATCTCTCTTTTGTTCTACTGCGATACTCTATTTAAAAAAAAAAAAATTATAGTATGATTTGAGCTATCGTAGAATGTTTACACCCGAGTTATGAAAATCGGGGCGTTACACATGGCCACTTGAAAATCTAGCTCCATTGCGTCGCTACACACTTAAAACTACACCTACCTAATGGATAAATTTGAAAACTACCTATCCGATTAATCAGAAATCGTGAATTTAAGGTCCAAGGGCATTATCATAACTATTTTTAATCTAAGACTTTTGGGAAAACTGGTGGATCTATTTAATTCTAGGCATATTTCTAAGAAATTCTTATAAAAGAATACATAACTAATTCATCATCGATCATGAGTTATGCACAAATCAAGTTAAAATTCACATTAATTACAGGAAACACACATAACTACCAATATGATAAACTTAAGCTAGTAACAAAAAATCTGGGGCGTTACATGCTCACACTCCTTAATCTAGGCCGACTTTTTTCTACTCATTAGCTACTTTAAAAAGGGTAAGCACTTATTAATGACTCTGGAAATGAACCTGTTCAGCGCAACGACCCGACCTGTGAGCATTGAATTTCCTTTTGTCGTGCTTGGGGAGCTCATATTCAGAAGACCCTTGATTTTGTTAGGGTTATCTTCGATTCTCCGCTGGTTGACCATGAAACCTAAAAAAAATTCTGAGCTGACACCGAAGGCACACTTACTCAGGTTAAGTTTCATGCTATATCTCCTCAGTATGCCAAACATGTCTCGAAGGTCAGTTAGATGGTTTGTCTCTTTGGTGCTTTTGACTAGCATGTCATCGACGTAGACCTCCATGGTCTTTCCAATCTGGTCGGTGAATATTTTGTTGACGATCCTTTGGTATGTGGCTCCTACGTTCTTCAATTCGAAGGGCATCACCTTATAACAGTACAGGCCACAATCAATGATGAAGGCGATTTTCTGCTTATTCGACTGATGCATGCAAATTCGGTTGTAGCCAAAGTATAAATCCATAAAAATGAGGAGTTCGTATCTAGCCATAGCGTCAACACATGGTCGAATCGGGGCAGTGAAAAACTGTACTTGGGACATGCCTTGTTGAGGTCAGTGTAGTCCACGCATACTCTCCACTTACCGTTGGATTTCTTGGTGAGGACAACGTTAGCGAGCCACTCTGGGTAGTGAACTTCTTCAATGAAGTCTGCATGGAGAAGTTTATTGACCTCTTACCCTATGGCAGCATATTGTTCTGCATCGAAGGCTCGCCTCTTTAGCCTCACAGGTTTATGGTGAGGGTCCACATTAAGTATGTGAACCATGACGGAAGGGTATATGCCGAGCATTTCTTGGTGGGTCCAAGCAAACACGTCGGCATGTTACCTTAAGAGGTCAGTCATCTGGACTCAAAGTTGGGATTCGAGCAGGGAGTCGATCTACACGGTCTTCATCATATCCTCGTCGGAGAGTCGTATGGACACCAGGTCCCTCAATCGGGGAACCTCTTCCCGAGCTCTCCTCTCTAGGATCTAAGGCGAAGACCTGCATGATTTGGGGCTCCTGCATTTTTCCTCGAAGTGAAATCTCATAGCATTTTCGAGTTTCTTTTTTATCGCCCCTGACATGGACGACTCCATGACTCTTCAGGAACTTCATGGTGAGATGGTATATTGATAGCACAGCTCATATCTTATCGAAGAATGGTCAGCCGATGATGGCATTGTAGATTGATGGGGTGTCTACTAAAAAAAAATCAACCATGCGGGTAACTTGGCAAGGCGCTTCGCTTGTGGTGACCGACAACGTAATGCTTCCTTTCGGCATCACTGTTTCATCAGTAAATCCAATCAAGGGTGTCCGGATTGGGTTGAGTTAGGATCTATTGATCCCATCTTATTGAAAGTTGAGGCCTATAGGATGTTGACTAAGCTGCCAGTGTCGACCAAAATCCTATTCGTATTGAGGTTCACATTAATCATTATGATAATCATGAGGGTGATGGAGCCACTGAGCATATTTTTCGGTGAAAGTGATCATACAAGATAAGATCCTAGTCTCCTTTATGGGTCGACTGGCGAGATTGATTTGACTCACTTAGCCGTCAATCTGGATACTCTAAGCACGAGCTTTTCATGCTTGTTTGGAGTCGCCTCTACCAGCAGGTCCTCTGAAGATATTTCAATCTCTCCTATAGGCTCTTTGCTGATTTTTTTTCTTGTTCATCTTGTTGAGAAGGGAGCATGTTGACGTACTCCTGGAGGAATCCCTTCTGGATGAGGGACTCAATCCGCTAATTCAGATCGAAGCAATTCACAGTATTGTGGCCATGGTTCTTGTGGAAGAGGAAATATTTAGATTTTTTCCTCTTCTCCGGATTAGACCTCAATTTCCAAGGGGTTTATAAGTAGCTTTCTCCTTGATCTCCATGAACACCTATTCAATGGAGGTCTTCAGAGGAGTGTATCGCTCAAACCTGGGGATAGGGGTTTTGGACGGTTGGGATGAACCACCCCTGTTGTCATCTTTTCTTCTCTTTGGATTGGAGCTGGTTTCCTCTTTTGAATCCTTTCATTTCTTACTTTCGGTCGAGATACTCTCGCCACGTTGGGAATTAACGAGGTCCTCGCATTGGAATACTTTTGTGCCTTATTCAAGAGATTTGACAGGTTCTTCAATGGATTCTTGCTGAGAGAATAGAGGAGCTTTCCAGGTCTTAATCCACCAATGAGAGTTGTGAGGGAAATCTTCTTGGAGAAATCCTCCACCTGAACGGCTTTGGCATTGAATCAGACTATGTTGTCCCTTAGAGACTCATCGCTCCTTTTCTTTATGGTGAGGAGGTTAGTCATCGGTTTCCGCACACCTTTACTATCAATGAACAGGGTGGCAAAGGTGTTGCTTGTTGCTTGAAGGTAGAGATGGACTTCAGTTGTAAGCCTCGAAACCACATATGGGCTGCATCAGAGAGCGTTAAGGGAAACGCTCTACACATAATGGGCTCAATGGTGTCCTAAAACTCCATCCATGCTTGAAGTTTACTAGGTGCTCGGCAAGGTTGCCTGCACCCAAATAGTGTTTGATGTTGAGCATCTTGAACCCAGTAAGTAGACATTCTACTATGATATCATTCGTGAACGGTGGTTCAGTTTCCTAAAGGAGAGCATCCTTAGACATTAGGCCTTGGCTTGGTACTTTTGCTTCATGTCATCAAGCTGGTCCTGGAGTTCTTCTACTTTTGCTTCATCGTTGTCACCCTATTAGGGGTTTCTGTCAATCCGTCCCTGCAGCGGTCGAGTCTGTGATCTGCTTCTGAGACCTTCACTGACTATTAATCAGGGAAGGCTGTGGAGAATCTGGTTGGAATGCTTGATGAACATGTTCCTCCTCTGTGAGGCCCCACTAGGAGGTCTTAGCAGCAGCATGTGTCTTTCGCTTGGTTTTAGCCATGAGGATAGGCTAATAAAAAACCAAGTTGAGGAAATCTCAGCTCTCACCTACCAAGTGTTTGTTGTATTGCCAAGGAGGGGGGAAATCACGGCTTTTGCTCCCTAGATGTTTGCTGCAATGCCCACATGAGGAATCAAGCCAAAACTCATGATGAAAGGACCCAAATCATCTGCCACCCACCTGTGAATCCAATAGAGGTGAGGTACGCTAACCAGGAAACATTCCAACATGAAGACACTAGAGTTTAAGTAGAGCGCAACTTCTCAAGAACAGAAGACTCTTCATATGGGAGGCCACCACCTATTTGTCAAAATGTAAGGGAAACAAATTAGCTTCATGATACCATGGAGTCACCCCACAAGGGTGTTTTACCAGCTCAACAGGGAAATATGGGAGGCTTATGTAGGGGAGAGGTCACAGGCCTGATTGACAGGATCATATTAGAACCATCACAAACGCATCAGAGGTGCTTTCATATACAAAATCAGAGAACAGATCAAAGCGACCGACAATGTCAAGAGATACCAAGTGTGGATTGTGTAGTTGATTACCAAACAAATCAAGCACAACTTCAATAAGTAGACACCAATACAAATCCAGGAGTGACTTTAAGGATACAGCAGGAGTGTGACAGTGCAGAATTAGGTACTCAGCAGGATCGAAACAAGAAGGAGTGTGACAGTGAAGAAATAGGTATTCAGCAGGATCAAAACAGGCAACAGGAGGAAAGGCAAGGTATGAGTGTTTTGATTCAGGAACATGGCAGGACCTTTTGTGTGACTAACATAAGGGAGGGGCTAGGGAAATGAAGAAGAAATCGAGCGCGTTCAGAGGGAAGTAGCCCCCTGCGGATTGATGAGTCGTGGAGAAGAGGGGTAAAGGAGATTGAGGAAGGGTGCTAAGCTTAGTCTTATGTGGATCAGACTCAAATGGAGCCACTTCTAGCAGAAATCAGAAGCCCAGATATGGAGGTCCCTCCCAGGGAAGATATCAGATTAGCAGTGGATCTCTCTCCTTTCTTCGATAGATGTGCCAGCGTGGATAAGGGAAACATTAGCAGGGAAGAAGAGCAAATGGAGCCTACTCTACACCATGATATGCAAAACATTGGCAACAATCTTGGAGAGCCTAGGTTATCAGGTTGAGCAGGAAGGGATGCTTGATGATGTGGATGTGGGTCCCAACTCAGATGTCAGGGAACAAGTAGATGCATATTGTCAAGTCTCAAGATCCACCAAGTCTCGGCGAGTCAGCCAAGAAAAAGGGGCATATACAGAGGCTCTTGGGATGATGTTTGGGGTATACCGAAAGGGAGGAACTGGTCGATTAACAAGGCTTGATCGAAGGGCTGCGAACACAAGGATGTGTGACTGATGGATAGTGTCATGATTTGGAATGTTCGAGGTATCAGAAATGAGACTACACTAAGTCTCTGAAGCGCTTGATTACAGGCCAGAAGCCAATGTTGGTGGCTCTTTTGGAGCCAATGCAAAGGGAGGATAAGAGGGTACGTACAGGCCTTAAGATGAGATTCCATTTATCCCTGTCCAATGGGGAGATGGGAGGCAAAATATGGGTTTTCCATCGAAACTATCTGGTGGTTAATGTGGTGAATATGATAGATCAGATTATAACTCTGGAAATTAAGCCTCAAGGCTCCACTCTTGTTATTCACTTCTCAATAGTCTACGCTAAATGCTCTAGATTTCTGAGAAGAAGATTATGGGAAGAATTGGAGATCCAGGCTAGCAATATAATGGGGTCATGGGCTGTTTGTGGGGACTTTAATGCGGTGATGGAAGCGTCGGAAAGAATGGGTAGTAGAAGGTTTGACTGCCCCAAGTTCATCAGAATTCGTGTAACACGCTAAATTTAGCAAGTTTAATGGATGCAGGATATTCGAGTAATTGATTTACTTGGAGCAACAATCAAGCTGGAAACTCGCGTATTTGGGCTAGGTTGGATAGGACGATTTGCAATGCAGCTTGGATGGGAGCCTTCCCCAGCTTCAAGATGACCCACCTGCCGAGAGTGGGATCGGATCATGCCCCTTTGCTCCTTGATTTCCCGCAAGTTCCAGTGTCAGGGCCGCGCCCATTTCGATTCGAAAGGATGTGGTTCTGGCAAGAAAGCTTCTTCTAGGTAGCAAAATCTGCTTGGGAAACTGACAGCTCGCCACAACCTATGCTCAACCTTTTGGTAAAGTTGAAGAACCTCAAGAAGGTCCTGATAGTGTGGAATAGAGAAGTGGTGGGAAATATTAAGGAAAAGCTCAAAAGGACGGAAGATCTAGTGGGCAGGCAGGAAAATTCTGCTCAAGATGATCCGAGTTGCCAGAACTCAGGTGCTTTAGATGCAGCAAAGCAAGATCTTGCGAGTCTGGAACTCATGGAGGAGATTTTTTGGAAACAAAAGTCTCGAAACAACTGGCTTGAGGAGGGTGACCGAAACAAAAAGTTTTTCCACCTTGACAGCCACTGAACGGGCTAGAAAAGCATCGATCCATGAGATCCACATGGATTCTGTGGAAACGATCACTGATATGAGTAAGATCAAGGATGAGGTAATCAATTTCTTTTCCAAGCAATTCAAGACAAATGAAACACAACCTATTGGTGATATTCTTGATCCAATTCCTTCAATGATATCGGCAGAGGATAACAACGCCCTCCTGGCGGAACCGTCTCTTGAAGAAGTCAAGCAGGCTGTTTTTGCGATCCCAAAGGACAGTGCGCCAGGTCCGGATGGTTTCTCTAGCGCTTTCTTTATTGGTTGCTGGGATTTCCTATGTCAAGATTTGTTGGCCGCAACGAAGTTTTTGTTCAAGGGAGGCGAGATTCCAAGGGCTTTCACGACAACGCTTATTCCAGGTTTGTAGACTTCCGACCGATCAGTCTTTGTAATTGTGTTTATAAAATCTTTGCAAATGTTATTGCAAACAGGTTGAATAAGCTGCTTCCAAAGATCATCTCCCGAGAACAAGGATCTTTTATACAAGGTTGATCGATTGCAGAGAATATTGCTTTAACACAGGAAGTTTTCAGAAACATAGACAAGAAAATGAGAGGGGGTAACATCCTGCTGAAGCTGGACATGGAAAAAGCCTATGACCGAGTGGAGTAGGGTTTCCATAGGGTGGTCCTCGATAAATTCGGGTTCAATTAAAGCTGGGTGAGTGTGATTGAAAAATGTTGGAGAAATAGTTGGTTTTCGATTCTGATTAATGGGGAAGCAGCAGGTTTCTTTAGAGCAACTCGTGGGCTGAGGCAAGGAGATCCGATATCCCCGAGCCTTTTCATCATTATTGGGGGGGGGGGGGGGGGGGGGGGGGGTTCAGTCGTGGATGCCCAATCATATCCCACCTCCTGTATGCCGACGATACCATTCTCTTCCTCAATGGAGGCAATGATTCGCTAAGAATTATAAATGCTTTTCTATCTTCTTTCTTCTCTTCTGAGAAGATGTCCACAATCAGGGCCAGGGCAATTGAAAGAATTCTAGGAATCTCCAAATCAGTTGGGCCTCTCATTTACCTTGGGGTGCCCATCACCAAGGGCAGGTGCAGGAGAGCAGTGTTTCAACCTTTCATCGACAAGATTGCAGTCCGTGTAGCAGGGTGGCAGGGAAGATGTCTGTCACAAGCAGGTAGAATGACCCTCATTAAGCACGTTCTTAGCAGTATTCCTATGCATGCGATGGTAGCCACCGTCGTCCCGAAGCAAGCATTAACCGAAATGGAAAGAATTTTTGCCAACTTCTATTGGGGCTAGACTACGGGTAAGAACAAACTACACTGGGTGACCTAGAAAAGGCTATCCACCTTGAAAGAGGAGGGTGTCCTGGGGGTTCAAAAGATGACTGACGTCATGAATGGGTTCAGGTTGAAGCTGGCTTGGTCGGCGAGATATGGAAACGACATGTCCTTATGGGCTACTTTTGTTAGAGAGAAGTATACCCGCCACTGGTCGACTGGGAATGCAGCCCATGCAAATGCTGTTCAATCCCATTTGTGGTCCTCCATTTCTCGTCTTTTTTAGGTTTTAGATGAGAAGGCACGATGGTTGGTTGGAAAGGGGAATGCAACATGTGGACTGTAGACTGGACAAGGCTGGGAGAACTATCTCAATGGGCTCTTACTGACATCCCGAAAGATATCAAGTCTCTCAAAGTAAAAGAGGCGCTGAACTCAAATGGCATCAGTATGCATCCATCTGTTTCCAATATTCTCCCACATTTGGTGCTTGATCATATCTGTAGCGAGGGTCTGTGCACTTCATCTAGGGAGGACAATTGTGTGTGGCCATTGCACCCTTCAGGGAGGATATCTGTGAAGTCAAGTTGGGAGATCAGCAGAGTTGGCGATGTTCGAAGGGGCTGGGTCAAATGGGTTTGGCACTCCAAAATGTCTCCCAAAATTTCCAACTTTCATTGGAGACTTCTGCAGGGGGCCATTCCAGTGGATGAAAGATTACAGGCCAAATGCATTACATTGGTTTCCAAATGCAACTGTTGCTGGACAGACATCGGCCCCATTCAGAGTAGTTATTTCACCTCTTCATCCTGAGCGAGCTTGCAAAAGAGGTATGGAACTATTTTTTTAATTTGTTTGAAGTTGCCCCCTGCGCTAATCAAAGTGTTCTGGGCCGCGTCTCTCGCTGGTGGACTGTCTCTTCTTCTGCCAGCAAAGATCTACGGGTAATCTCGTCCTTAACACCAGCCTTTGTGTTATGGGAGATCTGGAAAACCAAAAATGCCCGTAAATTCGATGATTCTAAGGAAGGAGTTGAGGCCACAGTTAGACGGGTGAAGAGATGGCTTTGCTAGATAGGTCATTATATCTGGAATATGAATCCCCTCTCGTTGTCTGCCTAGCTTGCGGTGGGCGAGATAGGCATTGCTCCCAGACCCACAGCTAGGCAAAAACTGAGCTTAGTCAAGTGGAGGAGGCCGTTGTCAGGATGGGTGAAGATGAACGTTGACGGATCGGCAAAGGGCAACCCAGGAGAGTCAGGAGGAGGAGTCATTTGCAGAGGTCCTCATGGGGATTTCATTTTTGCGTTCTCAAACGGTTATGACATAGGATAGAATAATGAAGCGGAAATGAAGGCTCTACATGATGGCCTCCTCCTTTGTAGGCAGTATGGCCTATCCAATGTTGAGGTTGAAAGTGACTCTTCAATTGTCATTAAAGCCCTCCAAGGGGGAGTTGTACAAAATTGGAAATGGTGGTACTGGAAGGAGCGGATTAATAGACTGAGAAGAATGAGTTAGTTTAACCTATCTCATGTGGTGAGGGAAGGGAATTCGGTGGCAGATGGGCTGGCAAGATTGGGGAGTGACACCCAAGCTAAGAGGACATTCAATCGCTTATCTGATCTGCCTCAGGAAATCTGAGGCCTCATATTTCTTGACAAGGTAGGTCTTGGAAACTTATCTGAGTCATCTTGCTTTAATGAGGGTGCTGTTTAAAGGTGAGCTCAGGTATGGGTCTGAGCTCTTAAGCATGGGGTCGGTAGTCGTGTTTTCGACTGGTTTTAGGAGGAGAGTCCTTTCACCCTCTGTCTGTTTTTTTGTTTTTGATATAGCTAGCTGATATGATAGGTGATCCCGGGCTTTTTTGCTGTCCAGGGATTGCCTGAATGTAAGTATCTTTTGCTATGTGAATAAGATTTTCCTTTTAAAAAAAAGTTTTGCACGTTGAGTCGAAATGGTGAGAACATGATCTATGTCGTATTCCCACAGACGACGTCAATTGTTGTAGCAAGGATTTAGATAATAGATCTAGATAGCTAAGATTAGCCACATAGCCTTCAACCCGCACATAGGAGCTTCCTATTAAGCTCTAAATTGTGTATATTAAAACCCCAATTCAAGCATAATTGCATGGTTTAAACTGTTAAACTATAGACTTATGCATGTTTTTGTGATTGTAGGTAAGGGAGAGAAACCACATGAATTCGATGTTAAAAATGATGATTTGAAGCACTTAAAAGATAAGCCTCTGAGGTGACAAAGATGAGAAGAAACAAGTTGCAAAAGAAGAATTTGAAAAATTAAGCAACCAGAAGAAACTGTAAATTGCAACGGTCTAAGGTCATTGGAGACCATTCGATGAGCATCAAGTGACTGATCACAAGAAGTTTGCGGCCGGCCGAATTTCTCTAAAAATAGGATGAATTGAAGTTGTGCTTGCTGGAGTATTTTGGACTAGTTACGAATGATCATTGGGTTCTTGTGACCGATCACACCATGATGAATCTAGTTCAAAATTCTGTTAAGTTTGTTGCATGTTTGAGTTGTGACCGATCTCTAGCTGTCTGCGACCAGTCACCAACCGACATAAGTGCAAAAATCTTAAGCACTTGGAGTGGCAGTGCGCAATTTCTCTTATAAATAGAGGGATCCTTTGTGCTTCTAATCATTCATAGAAGATTCTCAAATGTGGTAGAGGTGGAGATTTTCGAAGTGGAGCTTCTTCTTCTCCGGTTTTGAGTTTTTCTAGTTTTAGTTCTTATTTTCTTAGTTTTCTTTTGAGATCTAGTTCAATCATGTCTTTGATTGGCTAGACCTCTTAGCTAAGGCTAAGAGATAAAGCTTGTAATTATTCTTAATGTAATTCATTCTATTCAAATACTTTGAGCTTAATGTTGGATTTTTCAGATTATTTATTCAAATAAAGTTGATAGTTTTAGAGAATTCTAAAGATCTCTTATGATCACTTGATACATGGGATGTTTATGAGTTTTCTGAGATTGATCATATGGTTTTATGAGATTTGAATGATGGAAACCCTATATCTATTGTGATTTCTAGATACGATTGATGCTTCGTAGTCCTATTAGCTCAAGTTCTTTATGTTAAAGTAGAACTAATTTCTTATTTTCATATTCTGTTTTGGTTTGTGACTGTGTTTTATCTTCCAATTAGATAGATACAGGACTTTGATTCCAATTGTGTGATGTGCATGATGAATGAATTAGCAATAATGATTAATTATAAGTGGATCCTTGGCACTCTAGTCTCTTTAACATTGAAGACACCTATCCTCCAATGAACCCGTTAAGATTGACCAATTGCATCCTCTTCTATCATGTGTTGGGTGGGGATGAGCACACTGAAATTGCGTCGGGTAGTCTAACATGACACCCTATGCATACACGTGCGGAAGCTTAAAGAGCAACTAGAATTATGGCTAAACCTATAGGAGGGGGTGATTAGGACCTTTTTAAAACTCTTTTTGCCTACTTAAACAATTCAACAAATTAAACTACGTAAGCGATTAACACTTCGGCTTCCAAGCCTAAGTGGGTCCAATCAAAAGACTAGTAAATGATATATGTAATAACAACCTAGTCTATTCAACACATGTAGACGATAGAGGATGGATCAACAAAAGCTCAAGTCTACATGAGGAGTGAAAGTACATCATGTGTGTGTGTATGTACCTATCAAGTGCCTAGCATACATTCCTAACTAAGCATTCATAATTAACAAGTTTAATGTAATGCATAAAGAGAAATGTGCTCAAGAACAATCACAAACACAAGGATGTATAGTGGTTCGACTACTTGTCTACTTCACTCCCGGTTCAAGTACTCAACCCCTTTGAGCACACCGGCATTCACTGGGGAGTTTAAATCTGGTTCCTCCCAACCAAGGTGTTTTGACTCGGATCCACCCAACCAAGGAGTTTATAGGTTCCTCCCAACCTACACGTTTGCACCCTTGTTGGTAGCTCCCCCTTGGAGACTTTGTTTAGGCCGACTAACAAGCCAAGGAACCAGCTGACGTCCCTGAATTTAGGCCGACTAACAGGCCAAGGATCGGCTAACGACCCTAGCTCGAGTTTGTCAAACAAACTCTACACTCAACTCCCACAGGGAATTGAGTGGATGGACTCCTAACAAGACAACCTTACTTGTCGGAATGAGCCCCTTTGTAGCGCCACTTTGGGTTGCTTCTTCTCCCTCTCCCGTGCTTGAATCAGCTCCCCTTGTGCTCCCCCGATCTTTGATACCGCTGCTTTGCAAAGGCTTCAGCTCCAAGATCAGTTACCTTGCATGTGATGCTCTATTGGAGATGCCCAAGGTGCTAGGGAATGGTGAATCCTCTACAAATGGTAGGAAATAGGTTTCCTAGAGGAATACACCTATATGGACTCCTAGGTGGTGTTTAGACAAGGGATTTAACTATCATCAAGGTGTCTAAACCCTAGGAATCAAGAGGGAACAAGTTCATTCTCAAGATGCCATTGAATGGCCTAAGCTTGTGATGAAAACACAAGGAGAATGACTTGCTATGGGTTTGGGATAAAGCCTCTGATGGTCTCTAGCAATGGTGGCTTCTATCTCCTCAAAATCCCCTCTCTTAGCTCCAAAACGAATCCCCCATCTTAAATAGATTTTCTTCCAACGGTAAAAAAATGGGCAGATTCGCGTATCTCCGATTGATCGGAAAAAGGTCTGATTGATCAAAGACCTATCCGATTGATCGAAAATCAGTCCAGTGGATTCTCTGGAAGATATTCTGATTGATCGGAAACATGGTCTGATTGATCGGACTGACCCCTTCCGATGGATCGAAAGACTGTCCGATTATCAAAAATATGTCCAGTGGATTTTCAAGGTTGCTGGAAAATTTTCCGATTGATCGGAACTTCTGTCCATGGATCGGAGTCCTATCGGAGCCAATGTCCGATTGATTGGAGATCAATCGAAAACTGCTGTTTGAGCTGTTTTGATTATGGCAACTTCCACCTCTTTAATTAGTCTAACTTATCATGTTTTTCATGGAGTTCTAAGACTAATAATGATGACTAAGAGTATACCTATTTGGTGAAAGTCATCTAAGAGGTAAAGGGTTAGGTTTTGGTCAAGGTTAAGGCACACCAAGGCATCACTTTTACTTGTTTCTTCATCCTTGACGCAGCAGGGCCACTTGAGTCTTCGTCTTCATTAAGCTCAACCGACACTAGAACCGCTGACCTAAGTGATTGACAAACAAGGTGCACTAGTATGCCACAAAAAAGTGCACTAACACACACTTGGTTAGGTGCAAGAGTCCCTTTCACTGCTGGGACCGAGAAGGAAAGAGATGTGATAAGCCTACTCGTCATGTGTTAGGTCAAGGGAGTGGTACTACTGAGGCTGGGTAGGGTAAAACAAATATAGGTCCATCATTGTTGAGCCGATGGTAAGATGGGAAGGGGTTGATGTGCTTGATACTTGACTCTTTTGAAATGCATCCCACACATGTAGAAGATGTTGGATTGCACTGTGTGGTGTGATTGGTATTTGTGAGAGATTTCGATCGACAGTTTGAAGTTGTGCTATATGGTGGAAGGAAAGTTAATATTGAACCACGCATTTCATTCATACACTACTCACTCAGTTTGGTGGTGCGCAACTATACCTTCATTTTCCCCTTTGTTATGGCTAAGATTTCGATTAGTTATGGGACTAACCTGAGATCAAGAGTTTACCACAATGAGATTCATTATCTAAATCAAGTATGGGACTAATTTGGATAGAAGTCCCTTATGTTGGACCCTACGGCTTGGGAGACTACGCACTACCTTCACGACTACACCTTGTGCTAGTCCTAGTTATCCTTTATTTGCTATGATATGTTTAGTTGTTGCATGCATTCATAAATCTCGAGATAGTAGGAGCACAAACGTAACCCTAGTGCAACCATTTCATGGGCCACGGTTCTTAATGCATAAGGAACTATTTGATTAGGGTCTATCATCTTGGATTCACTTTGCACATTATGTATGTGACTAATGTGGGTCGTGGCCCTTAATGTGAGGCTCCTATCGACCTATGATATTGTGCCCTATGTCCCGATCTTTCATCGAGCATACTACTCATGTTACTCTATGACATGCCTACCTATAAGAACACATTGTATGACAGAGATGTTTGAGCTTAACTATCTTGAGTTTGATGGCTTACTACGTTCATGACTTATGGTTACATGTTTTGGTTTTGTGCCCAAGAACAACAATATGCTCACCTATGATAGTCTGTTGAACCGTGATTTTTCTCTTCTATGGTAGCATGTCTAACCGTGGTAACATGATCATCTATGATAATATGTGCATCTATGATAATATAATTATATGTGTCAACATGTTCATATATGATAACATGCATATCCACAATAACATGCTCATCCATGATAATATGCTTGATTGATAACATGTCATGGTTGTTTTGGATGTTTTTTACGGGAGCACCTGACAAGCCATGCATGTTTTACTCATGGCACGTCGTGGACTCACTGAGCCATGGTTTGTTCAAACTGTAGTTTTCACATCTTTTTCAGGATGTGTTCAGCCATAGGGTGCATGCAGGAGTTGTTAGAGCTTGTTACCTTTTCTTCCACTACTGAAACGAGATTATTGTACTGTGATGTATTCTTTATGTATATTATGGGATGATGTAAGTGGTTGTGTTGGGTGACCGTCCTTGGAAGGACAAGTATATCTCTTGGATGTATGCGAGGATATCGTGTATGTGATTATAGCTCGTCTAATCATACAAACCATTGAAATAATAATAATAATAATAATAATAATAATAATAATAAATGAAAAAAAAACCCTTTGCCATGAACTGAATTTAGTGTTTAGAAAGTTTGCTAACCGTTTACCAATTTGGTAAGTGGCAAGGTAGCTAACGTGACCTGAGTTCTAGATTTAGGAAGTAGTCGGGTCCGAAGTTCCAAATTTCAGGCGTGATAGGTATACTCAGGAAGATGTGTTTGTTGCTTGCAGTGTGGCTTCAACCTTTGCCGTATAGATAAAACGCTTCATAAAGAGCATGGAGTTGGATATAACCAATGAGCCCGTTCACATTTATTTTAATTACCAAGTCGCAATCACATTGATACAAACTGGAGTTAATAGCTCAAGGGGAAAACACATAGAAGTACAATATCATTATATATAGGATATTGTTGAGAAGGGAGAAATAACTGTAAGTCATGGTTTCGATGATGGCCCAAGAATTATATCTGGAAGTAGATATGATACAACAGGGAAATGCAAACTGTTGCATCATGGTTCAACAGGGAGAGCAAGCTCAAAATCATGAAACGGACACAAGCAGGAATTCGGGGATGGCCCAAGATAGAGCTCCAGCGGATAGACAGGATACAGCAGGGAAATGAAAACAGTGGCACCACGACTCAGCAGGCAGAGATTGAGTAGCAAAAGGGTACTCAAGAACAGAATGCTCTGTTAGAGGGACACGATAGGGCCTCCTATGCCCCTAACTCTGGAAAGAGGCCAGGAGGAAAAAGAAACCGGACGCATTCAGAGGGGAGTAGTCCGTTGCAGATTTGTGAATCGTGGAGAATAGGGGAAGAGGAGGCTCAAGACAGGTGTCATGATCAGTCTTATGTGGAACAAACTCAAATAGAGCTATGGCCAGCTGACATTAAAAGCCCAGCTATGGAACAGGCCCCAAAGGAAGGTATCAGAGTAGCAGTTGATCTTTCACCTGTCTTTCATAGAAGTGTTAATAACGATGATGGGAACTTTATAAAGTCTAAAGAAATGGAGACTATTCAGCACTCTAAAGCATAGCACTTGGGTAGCAATGATGGGGAGATTGGATGTCAATCTGAGCAGGAGGAGATGGATCAAGAAAGGATGGTTATGGGACCCAATTCTGATACCAGGGAACAGGGAGAAGCAAACTGTTATGACCTAGGATTTGCCAAAAATCAGCAAACCAAATAGAGGAAAGGGGTTAACAAAGAGACATTGGGAGCAATGTCTAGAATATATCTGAGGGGAGGGACTGGTCGATTATCAAGACTAGAGAAAAGGGCTGCGAATACAGGTTGTGAATCAGATGGATAACGCCTTAGTTTGGAATGTCCGTGGTATAGGAAATGTGGCTACATTAAGGACTCTTAAGTGTATGATCGCTTCTCACAATCCGATGTTGGTGGCTCTTTTGGAGCCAATGCAAAGGGAGGAAAAGAGGGTGAGAACAGGTCTTCAGATGGGCTTTCATCTTTCCCTGTCCAATGGTGGACTGGGAGGTAAAATCTGGGTATTCCACCGTAATTATCTTGATGTTAGGGTGGTGAATATGACAGATCAACTAGTGACTCTGGAGGTTAGGCATCAAGGCTCCCCTAGGGCAGTTCACATCTTAATATCTTATGCTAAATGCTCTAGACTTCTGAGAAGGAATTTATGGGAAGAGCTGGATATCCAGGCTAGAAACATTACGGGGCCGTGGGCAGCTTGTGGAGACTTCAATGCGGTGATGAAGGCTTCAGAAAGACTTGGAAGTAGAAGGTATGATGTCCCTAGCTCAACAGAGTTTGTGAATGCACTGAATGTGACAGGTTTAATGGATGCTGGATATTTAGGTGATAGATTCACCTGGAGCAACAACTAAGCTGGAACTTCCCGTATCTGGGCCAGGTTGGACAGGGCAGTGTGCAATGCAGATTGGATGAGACTCCTCCCCAGTTTCAAGGTATCCCACCTGCCGAGAGTAGGATCAGATCACGCCCCTTTGCTCCTATCCTTCCCACAACCTCCAATGTCTGGTCCGAGACCTTTTCGCTTTGAGAGGATGTGGTTTCAGCAAGACAATTTTCTTCAAGTGGCAAAATTGGCGTGGGAAACAGACAACTTGCCTCAGCCTATGCTAAACCTTTTGGTCAAAATGAAGAATCTCAAGAAGGTCCTCAAAGTGTGGAATAGAGAGGTGGTGGGAGATGTAAAGGAAAAACTTAAAAAGGCAGAAGAATTAGTTTGTAGGCTGGAAATAAATGATCAAAACGACCCAAGTACCCAGAATACAATAGTCATTGAGGTTGCTAAGAAAGATCTAGCTCGGTTGGAACTCATGGATGAGATTTTTTGGAAACAAAAATCGAGCAACAATTGGCTTGATGAGGGTGATCGTAACACGAAGTTTTTCCACCTAACAGCCACCGAACGTGCTAAACGAGCTTCAATCCAAGAGATCAAACTGGATTCGGGGGAGACAATTTCTGATATGAGTAAGATCAGAGAAGAGGCAGTTAAGTTCTTCTCTATTCAATTCAAGTCAGAGGAAACAGCTCCCATAGGGAATATCCTTGACTCAGTTCGAAAGTTGATTTTAGAAGATGATAACAAGACCCTTCTAGCATATCCGTCCCTGGAAGAAGTTAGGCATGCTGTTTTTGCGATCCCTAAGGATAGCGCGCCAGGTCCAAATGGTCTTTCAAGTGCATTCTTCGCTGGTTGCTGGGATTTTGTTTGTCAAGATGTGCTGGAGGCAGTGAAGTTTCTGTTCAAGGGAGGCAGGATCCCGAGGGACTTTACAACAACGCTTATTTGTCTCATTCCCAAATCCTCCCACCCCTCCAGGTTTGCAGATTTCCATCCTATCAGTCTATGTAACTGTGTTAATAAAATTTTGCAAGTCTTATTGCAAATAGGTTAAATAAGTTACTTCCGAAGATCATCTCGCAAGAGCAAGGAGCTTTTATACAGGGCCGATCGATAGCAAAAAATATAGCTCTAACTCAAGAGCTTTTCAGAGACATAGACAGGAAAACGCGAGGAGGAAACATCGTGCTGAAGCTGGACATGGAAAAAGCATACGACAGGGTGGAATGGGGCTTTCTGAGGGCAGCTCTCAGTAAATTCAGGTTCAGCGAAATCTGGTTAACTCTGGTAGAGAAATGTTGGAAAAATAATTGGTTCTCCGTGATTAATGGTCAAGCAGCGGGATTTTTTCAAAGCGTCTCGTGGGCTAAGTCAAGGAGATCCGCAATCACCGAGCCTTTTTATTATTGCAGGGGATGTTTTCAGCCGAGGGATAAGAAGAATTGTTGAAAGAGGATTCTACAACCCGCCTAAAGTTCGTCAGGGATGCCCCATCGTTTCTCACCTCCTGTATGTCGATGATACCATTCTCTTCCTCAATGGTGGCAGCGAGTCTCTAAGAGTTATACATGCTTCTTTATCCTCCTTTTAGGCATGTTCTGGCCAAAGGGTGAATACGGTTAAGAGTGCTATCTTCTCCTTAGACAAGATGCCCACAATCAGGACCACAGCAATCAAAAGAATCCTTGGCATCTCCAAATCAGTTGGGCCTCTAATCTATCTTGGGGTTCCCATCACCAAGGGTAGATGTAGGAAGGCGATGTTTCAACCATTCATCGACAAGATTGCGTCCAGGGTAGCAGGGTGGCAGGGTAGATGCTTGTCTCAGGCAGGTAGAATGACTCTCATAAAGCATGTTCTCAGCAGTATCCCTATGCACGCGATGGCAGCCACTACGATTTCGAAGCAGGTTTTATCCCATATGGAAAGTATTTTTGCCAATTTCTTCTGGGGTTGGAATGCGGGTAAGAACAAGCTTCATTGGGTGAGCTGGAAAAGGTTATCTTCTTCGAAAGATGAGGGTGGCTTGGGAGCTCAAAAGATGTTCGAAGTCATGAACAGCTTCAGATTCAAGTTGGCATGGTCGGTGAGATACGATAGCAGCGATTCCTTATGGGCCTCTTTTGTTCGTGTTAAGTATGCCTCCCACTGGTCTGATGGGAACATAGGCCACAAAAATGCTGCTCATTCCCCCTTTTGGTCCTCCATCTCCAGGTTGTTCCAACTATTGGATGACAAGGCTAGATGGCTAATAGGAAATGGGGAGTGCAACTGGTGGGCTGTGGACTGGACAGGTTTGGGAAAGCTTTCAGAATGGGCCCTTATTAACATCCCAGAAGAGATGAAGTCGCTTAGAGTAAGAGACGTGCTGGACTCCAACGGTATTACTCTTCCTTCTCCTCTATCTAGCTTTCTTCCCCAGGCGGTGCTAGATCACATCCGAGAGGAGGGCCTGTGCACATCAAGTAGGGAGGACAAATGCATCTAGCCTCTTAATCCTTCGGGGCAGATTTCAGCAAAATCAGGATGGGAGCTGAGCAAATCAGGGGGTGCTCATAAGGGCTGGTCTAAATGGGTGTGGCATTCTAAAATGCCACCAAAGATTTCTAACTTTCTTTGGAGGCTTCTGCAAGGGGCCATTCCGGTGGATGAAAGGGTGTAGGCCAAGGGCGTCACACTAGTTTCCAAATGTAATTGCTGTTGGACAGACCACAGACAACGACCCCAGTCAGAATCCCTATTTCACCTCTTCATCACGAGTGAGATTGCAAAGGAGGGATGGAATTATTTTATGATCATGTTTGATATCGTCCCCTGCGCTGATCAGAGTATTTTGGGCCGCATCTCTCGCTGGTGGGCTGTTACTCTCTCGGCGGGCAAAGATTTGAAGGTGATCTCTTCGCTTATGCCGGCCTTTCTGCTATGGGAAATCTGGAAAACCAGAAATGCCCATAGATTTGATGATTCGCAGAAGGGAGCTGAAGTGACGATTTCTCGAGTGAAAAGATGGCTGTACCAAATAGGTAAAGCTATCCCAAGTGTGAACCCCCACTCACTGGGTGCTCAACTTGCGATGGAAGATTTAGGTATCGCTTCGAGACACACCAAAGTGAAGGAAGGTCGAATAGTTAAGTGGAAGAGGCCGATGGCAGGTATGTTAAAATTGAACGTTGACGGTTCGGCTAGAGGAAATCCAGGAGAGGCTGGAAGAGGAGGCATCTGCAGAGGTCCGCAAGGGGAATTACGGCATAGGATCGAATAACGATTCGGAAATGAAAGCTCTGCATGACGGAAGGGTCTATCTAATGTGGAGGTCGAGAGTGACTCGCAAATTGTTATCCAAGCTCTGGAAGGTGACGAATTACATAATTGGAAATGGTGGTATTGGAAGGAGAGGATAGGCAGATTGAGGAGAAGGGGCCACATTACCTTTTCCCACGTGGAGAGGGAAGGGAATTCGGTGGCGGATGGCTTGGCCCGATTGGGAAGCGACACCCAAGTTAAGAAGACATTCACCTACATCAGTGATCTTCCTCAGGAAATCCAGGGTCTCATCTTTCTTGATAAAGTGGGCCTCGGAAACTTAAGAATAGTAATCTAATCTTAGGATGGGGGCTGGTTAGTGTTGAGCTGGGTATTGCTTCCGAGCTATTTGGTGGGCGAGTTTTCTGTTTAGAGCTCCCTGAAGTTTTTTTATTCAAGGATCTCCCACAAAGTTGTAGGTTGTCTTTGGCAGTTGCCTTTGTGAATAATAGCATATACTTATTTAAAAAAAAAAAAAAAGAAATAACTGTAAGTTACTTACCTTAATGTGATATGATTGCCAATCTATTAACCAAAGGTGTAAGTGTGCAATTGTTTGCAAAAAATGTAGGCCTAATGGGACTTAGGGACACCTAAGTTGGTGAATGCATGAAAGTACTTGAAAAGAGAAGTCATAAGTGTAATAAACCTCATGATAGGAATATGTACATAAAGGGTAAAATTTTCAAAAGTGGGAGTTAAACTTTATGACATATTCGGCCCTCATGGCCAAGTGGGAGAATGTTGGATCAATGGCCATGAGGCCCTCTTGTCCAGACCGTTTGTGGTGGAGACTCGGGTAAATCCCCACAATGGTTGGTTAATTGAGCCATTAATCACATTTTATTGTATGATATAAATAGTATTTATTTTGTTGTCCATTTTTATCCTTTTTTTACCGTTGGATTTCAATATTAATGCTAATTAGCATTACCACCGGACGAGGGACCGTTTCTCTTAGCGGCATTGAATATCTGGCCGTTTTGATTGTTAGATCGAAAGCTGTATAAAGGGGTATCCACACCATTTGTAGACATACAAGAAAGCAAGAAAAATATAGATTTCTGAAAATGGTTTAGATGAGCAGCCTCTAAGTGATCGCCAGTCCCACGACATTCCCCTCCTTGATAGCATTAATCAACGGCCCAGATTGTTTAAAAGTGCGACGTATTTTCAAATATAACTCAGAGATTGATTGATTTGGTATCCAAGCTCTAGAATCCTAATCTAACTCAAACTTTTAACTAATCCCTATGCTACATAATCCTAATCTAACTCAAACTTTTAACTAATCCCTATGCTACATAATCCTAATCTAACTCAAACTTTTAACTAATCGCTGGCTTGGGCTATAAGTGCATCTAACAATTAAAAGATATGGAATAACTAACCAAAAGAAGCAGACGAAAAAAAAAAAAAAAAAACTGGAAGAAGTCTCAAATTCATCATATGAGACACACGGTGATGGATTGCAGGTGCCCATCCATTTTGAAATTTCATTCCTCCAACATGGCTGCATCACCATCTTGATGGTGTTTAGTAGACCAATGCTTTAGATTGCTGAACAATAGCCCCACTTTTACGAGCTAAAAACTAAAGTATTCTTGTATAAATATATTAATATGCCCGACTACATAATTCATCGTGGCAACGGCTCTCAAGCTTGTATGACTCTTGGTAGATGTGCCACCACATTTGGAGGCAGATCGCTCACATCGGGTAGGTGAACCCAGTGCCTCTGCAGATGCCGAGATGGGACCCATGGCACCACTCACACAAGCAGGATCCATGTTTTGGTCAACCAATAATGTCAACCAAACAAAAGAATGGCTAAAAAGAGAATTTGTCACAAATTCAGGAGTTACCTTCTTATGATTCCTCTTTTATTTTTTTTCACACCTTTAACTTTGTTGATTTGAAAAACTCAATGTAGAGATATTCAGCCAGGCGCCACAAAAGAAAAGGGCCTCACCTATCCCAGGATGCCTAGGATGCCTAATTTGTTTACAAAATTCCCACCATAAGAAGGGCTGCCAAGCTGGACTCAAGAGCAATGGTGCAATTTTTAACATTTTAAAAGTGTGGATCTATCTATTATTGTAATTGGGTGTAAGCAGTAGCTCTGTGAATAGCCCACATGTTCCAGCCACCATAGTAGGAAATCTCATTCTTGGCAATTTCTCTAGAGATTTTCAAATTTTGGTAGAGCTGGACACAAGCCAAGCTATCTTGATGGCTTGGCTTAACTTCGGTCGTTTGGCCTCGTTTTGGCTTGACTTGAAGCCTCTTTTCAAGTCAAGTCAAGCTTCCAGCTTGATTGGAGTTTTAAGCTGCACACAAACCCAGCCCAACTTAACTTGACTTAACTCGAAGCTCGGCTCAGCTTGTGTTTGGCTCGGCTTTCAGCTTGGCTTTATAATAATAAATATATTATATTAAGTATATAATATATTTATATATTTATAATATAAAATGTTAAAAAGCAATCCTAATCATATTTCACTTTCATTTTTTCTTTTTGTTTTAACATTTACCTCCCACCCGCACTCCTCACGCCCGAATCTTACCAGCTACTGCACTTTCCATCCATCCGCCGACCAGTGACTCTAGGACCAAGTTCTCTCTCTCTCTCTCTCTCTCTCTCTCTCTCTCTCTCTCTCTCACGCCATGGATTCTAGTAATGGTGGGAGTGGCAACGATGAAGAATATATATGATTTTCGCTCCAAATCGATCTCCGTCTTTTTACCAAGCTCAATTTTTGAATCAGTTATTACCAAACTCGGCTTAAGCTCGAGCTCGAATGCTACTTGAACTCGACTTGATAGCTCGATCAAGTCAAGTCAAGCATAAAAGTTTGGCTTGATTCTAAGACCAAGCCGCACACAAGCCAAGCCCAGCTTGATAGAACTCGCCTTGTTGTCCAGCTCTAGATTTTTGGGTTTTTTTTTTTTCAGGATGTTATCAGGAAAATTTTTTGAAATAAAATATTAAAAAATAATTATGATCCTTGTTTTGGTCAATCAATAATGTCAACCAAACAAAAGAATGGCTGAAGAGAGAAGTCATGAATTCAAGAGTTACCTTCTCAGGTTTCCCAGTTGTTTTACAAAATTCCCGCCATAAAAAGGGCCCTAGTACGTGGCCAAGGTGGACTCAAAATCAAAGGTACAATTTTTAACATTTAAAAGTGTGGATGCATCTATTGTAATTGGGTACTAGTAGCTCCCTGAATAAAACCTAAATGTTCCAGCTAAACCAAACCTTGTTTCCTACATTTTCTGGGGAGATTTTCAGATTTTATCTTTATCATCAGGAAATTTTTGTTGAAATAAAATATAAAAACGTAATTATAATGAATTAATAAATATGTTTACATTTTTAAATATTTTAGTATAAAGTGAGTTATCTTAACTCTTAAATAATCTCTCAATTACTAAATTATGATAAATTCAAAGTAGCCGTTATAGTGATATTATCACAATAACATCAACGATTATCATTTCGCAAAATATTACCATATTTTGGAAATATTACAAAAAAAAATCTCTACCCTTCCACCCTCAATCGCCACCGGAAGTCCAGAACCCTAATAGCCATGGGGACATCCTGGCCTTCCTACACTCGGAAATGGTCTCAAGCTTAGGTGACCACACCTGATCTCTGGACCCCACCAGCAGCTTGTATTGCTTCCGGAGCTCCGGCGTACTACACAAAGGGCTGTTGCTAGAGTTACACCCTTGTTCGCCTCCTCCTGAGAATATTTTCATCAAGAACTCTGGCGAAACCTTGATCAACATCCGACCATTGCTTCGCTTGATATACTGAAATGGATGTTTAGAGGGATTGATGGGTGCCCTCCGTTTTGGAGTTGGAGACAGTGCGGCAAGAGACGCGGTCGATAGGACCTGGCCAGCGAATGGGTTGACTGGAAGAACGAAGTACGTCTCACCGTTCTCTAGCTTCTCTTCAATTGACAGTGCTTGGATTGGGTGGCCGATGTAGAAGGAGTCAGCATGGCAGATTATCTGGTCAGGGAATTGGAACATAAGCTCGCCGGCTAGCCGCTTCCCTGTGAGCATCTTTGTGGTGCCATCCCAGAAGAATAGCTTCACTGGGGAGCTGGAATTAGGGTTGCGACATGAAGGGAAAGAATTTCCCATGTTTGTTGTTTGAGAGAGAGAGAGAGAGAGAGAGAGAGAGAGAGTACTCCTGCTAATTTGCTGAGAGAAGATTGGACAAGGGGGAAGCGAATTCTAAAAGAGTTGTAATATATGATGAAGATGGAGGGGAAAAAATGATATAGTCATTACCCTCTCTGGATATTATATATGCAAGAGGGAGGTATTCGATACTCGAGTTGAGCCTGTCGGTTCATACGCACACGTTTATAAGCAGGTGGCATACATACATAAACTCAACTTAAACTATCCAAATCAAGCGTCCATCTATACAGGATCATAATCAAATATTTTATTGCATGAATGATCCTAGCCTATAATTAGTGGACATTTAATATTTGAATCATGCCAACGACAATTTTCGTTTCCAACCGTCCATTAAATGTCAATTTAACTAGCCGTGAGTAAATCAAATCGGCCTAATTTACACTTTATGGCCCATCTGGTCTGGGCAGATGAGTTGGACCGTTTGATTTCAGTTACCCATTTTCCACATTTATAATTTTGTAACGTCTGAATATCAAGCATCACGCTCCCCCAGAGTATAAAAACCTTTCTACATATCTAGAAAGATCGGCATGTGGAGCTTTGACTCACTAGAACAGTCAGGGACCCCTCTAGGAAAAATAGCACAAGTTTGGTAAGGTAATATAATATTTGGTGTACCTAATGACTCACATGAGATTATGAACAAAAATATCTCCGACCGTCCATTGCTTGTGGGTGGGAATCACTACTCACATCTCCCATCTATATTCTAAAAATTATATGTTCATAGCATCCCACCTGCAATGGATGCTGGGAGATGCTGTGGTATTCAATCACATGTAGTCTAGGAACCCCTGCATTCTTGAACTACTTGCCTCCAGGGAAGGGAGCCGATTACGTGTTACCCGGGTAACATGTCAGTGGATGTTTCCCTGACCGGCCCACTTCGATGTACATTTTGTGTACGATCCATCAGTTTTTCCAGCTCATTCTAGGGCATTGTCCAAAAATGAAGCAGATTATGATCTCAAGTAGACGACAGACTAGGGATAATTGAATTTCCACCATTAAAAACTTACTGGGGGTGACAAAAGTTTTGGATCACACCGATATTTGTGTTTTCCCTTCATCCAAGTCTATATGACCTTATTGATAGGTCAGATGGCCGTAGAAAGATTTTAATGGTGGGTGTTCAATGACCACGGTTTCCTGCAGTGTGGTCTACTTGAGACTTGGATATGCTTCCTTTTTGTGACCATGCCTTAAAATGAGATGAAGAAACTTACGGACAGTTTGGTGTGCAAAAAAAAAAAAAAAAAAATCAAAGTGGGCCCAGCCCATGATCAGGCAAACACCATCTTGTTACCCGAGGTAACACCTAATCTACTCCCTCTACTGAAACTTAAAGGGGAGTTATTTGATGCTCTGGCTGGTCATGACGCTTGATATGCAGGCACATAGAACTTGCACATGTGGCATAATTAACTTAAGTCAACTTAATTATAGAACCACTGTCGGTAGAGTCTAAACAATGTATCGGTTGAACAATTCTAGGACACTTGTTTATTTTTAGCATATAATAAATGTCCAATAATCTAATAGTTATATAATCAGACGAGCAAATATTTTGTTCGTTATGCATCCAAATGGATACTTGTAATGTGAACGATCAGTTTGAATTAATTGTACGCGACTAGTGCAATTTTTAAATAATTTCTAAGTGGTTGAGTATTACCCATCACACCCTGCCAGACGAGGTATTTGTCTTGAGGAAGAGCATGATACTCTGCCAGATGGCAGAGTGATGATTTTGACTCTTGCACCCAGTATCTGTCCTCATGGTGTACTTTTAATTGAAACTAGAACGCCCAGATGATAGATGGGTGTTATAGTTGCTTACAAAAGGAATTTATTTTTATTTTTACAGACACCTACATCTCACACACACACACGCACACACACCATATGGCACTCGATCCCATGATTTTAATGTTGATACATAGTCTGTTTACCATTGAACAATGGAGCCTGACCCACATAAAGGAAAATTGAAGAGGATACCCTGTCTTCTTTTTTTTTTTTTTTTTCTTTTATGAAGAGGATACTGTTGGGCTTGGACGCCTCAAACCTTCAAGCATGAAGACCACCGACCAGCCGGCCGGTCGGTCACAATGGAGCAAGACAACAGGTTTGCTGGAACTTTTCTGGGCCATCCGACCGGCCGATGGGGGGTCCGACCGGTTGGATGACTGGTTGGCAGTTTCCTTTTTTGACTTGATTTCTTGTGCGATTTTGCACAAGGAGTTTCTATTCCAGTTTTTCTCCTACTTAAGGAGATATAATCCGAGATTAGGGTTGCCGCCAATGGGCTAAGGGATTGAGAGGGTTCTAGGGTGAGAGAAAGAGCTATGAAGGAAGCTTGGAGTTCTCTAGTAGAGGAAAAGGGCTGTGTTTGTCCTTCTCATGTGAGAATTAGCTTCGGGTAGCTTGGGATTTCTCTTGTGGGCTGTGATCCAAGGTTTTCTTCTGTAATCTCTTGTAACTCTGATATCATAGTGGATTGGTGTCGCTTTGTGCCATAGTTTTTTTTATCCTTGAGGGGTTTTTCCACGTAAAAATCGGATTGCCTTCTTGTGTATGATGATTTGCTTGTTGATTGTCATTGTGATGTGTTCCTCGTCTGCTTTGATTGCTTCCGTTGCGGGGCTCCTAACCCCAACAGATACCATGTCTACCTGTCCACTGTAGGTGTTGTTATCGTTGCTTACAAAAGGAAAATCTACCCCAAAGCCTATAATGGGGTTAAAAGAATCTCCATTAACCCTTGAGAGATATTGCACTATGTGTATGCATCTGATGCAGGTCTGCAGTGAAAAGGGCAAAAATTTCATTTACACAGTGGAGCATCTTCCATTCATGTAACCCTTCTACAGTCAATTTGCATGAGGAACTCAAACCATTAACTATTTCCCTTTAACCGTTCACTACATGTCCATTGGATAGGAATACAGGATATACACTTTAAGGTAATTTTGCCTTTTGTAAGCAACAATAACAAGCACTTACCATTTGGGTGTAGTTTCAGTTGAAAGTACACCACAGGGACACAAAGAATTAGATGTTTGTTGCTTTGTTTGAAGGCCATCAAATTCAAGTCAAGAGAACACTAAAGACGTAATGAAAAACTAATTGATAGTGTTGGATGTGGGTGTTGAAAACAATGGACAGATATTAAAAATAAAATGAAAATCAAAACAGTAAATGAAGAAGACTTATGTGTTTTGATGAATTGAGTCGAGGCGTGACGAGACACTGGGCTTGAAACCAAATCTGCCCTCCTTAGACCGCTTTCCAAATACAACATGATTCATGGACAGTTGGCCTCCAGGATACAACGTTTATCACCATTGTCACGGCTGTGCACTCGTCATACAAGGCTCGAACCAGCAAGCAAACTATAAACTCGAATTGCAGTGACTCAGTGAGTCAGCGAAAAAATAGAAGCAGAAATTGATATCCAAAGTTTTGAAAAGGGAGAGAGATGATTTTCGAATGATTTAAAATCGTATTAATCAAATCCTATTTATAGACTTGATTAGGTGCGTAATGCACCATTTAGAATTGGGTTAGATCCGTTGGTTTTAAACCCAACTAATGCGACCACCCAAATAGATGCGTCTCTAGACGTTTTAAAACAAAAGACTGTTGGTGCAAGTACACTTTCAGTATCTGTTGGATGAAAAAGGAAGGTACACAAGTATACTCACAGGAGACCCAAACCCAAGCCCGGCCCGGCACTGGCTACGGCCGACGGGCAATGCACGCTCGCACGTGTGGTTTTTGGCATAATGTGAGTCAATATGCATAGCCCTCCATAAACCACAAAATTCACTTATCCCTTGAGAGCCTAACACATATGCAAAGCCTCTACTTTTATACTTTCTTTTTTCCTTATTTCTTTCCAATGTGGGACAAAGGAAATACACAAAAACTTCCAAAACACAACATGTAGAGGGAAAGCATTTGAAAGAAAATTTGAAATAAATATTTTAAAAATCTTTAAAATACAACAATCCCCCACATGTTTTAAATTTCAAACATTTCGAGTTTAAAATAGAACAGTTGTTTAATAGTATTGATATTTATCGGACTTTAATTAACATTTAGAGTACGCAAGACAGGTTTATAGGAATTAGTTGACTATCAGTCTTCAACTTAACCCTTTAGTGTAAAGGTCATACAAGCAACTCACACGACTATTCCAATACTGTTGGTTTTGCGGTTTGGCGCATTTCGATCAGTGCACCTTTACCTGAATTTTTATAAGAGCTCTAGAAAATAACCTAAATATCTCATAGGAAGTGGCCTCAACTTTCACTACTCATATAGGTGAATTCCATCAAGTGTACACAGCAACTGGATGCACCACCAATCTTGGTTATGGATTCATTAAGAGTTTAAACGCATCCTCTTAAACGCTATTGTTTGCAATGCGTACATCTCAGGAAGGGGTAACTCACTGCAGGTGCTTCACAGTCTCCTACTGTCTTGTTGTTTACCCATTGAACCTATCCATGATCCATCATGACATAGAATAGATGTTTCCCTCCAACGGGGCCCAACTATGAAGAGTTATACACATCCTAGTCATGACAAATGGCATACAATTAATCTTAACTTCTCATGGATTCCTTATATGTACACATCCAAACTTGGATCCTTGGCAATTCTCAAAATATCCAATACATGGTCTTGCCACTAAAACATACGATACAATACAACCCTTACCGGTCAATCCTTCCCAACATACGATTACATCATTCATAGGGTAAAGAGCTTCCAATAATGTAACATCCGCATACATAATCCTGTATCAAACAATGCATTACTCATCATGTTCATCATAAGCATGTGTCAATCATAAACCAAGCATAGTTTTCACATAGTCCTCACATAAGCATGCGTATATTCATGATTTCTTTTCCAAACACTTAATTATAGACCATGGTTCACATCTATCAAAAATTCAACAAAAACACGTCAAAGGATTGCATACACAATTCATATTTTAATGGAGAAAATTCAACAACCATGTGTTTCAAGTAATCATACAACAAATCCCTAAATTCTAAGCATAGAATCAATAATATTATTGTAACTAAGCTTAAAGAAAATCTTCACCTAGCCTATACTTGAAAACCCTAGATGGAATTGATGGAGAAGATCTCTACATGAACTACAACAATATGAGAAATGATTGGAGACATCTACACATGTTGATGAAGAATGAAGAAGAAGATGATTGGTGGGGAATTTCTCTCTCTCTCTCTCTCTCTCTCTCTCTCTCTCTCTCTCTCTCTCTCTCTCTCTTAAGTGTGTAGTACTGAAATTTTGCTTGGAATATGAGGTTTAAGGAAGAGAAAGGAGAGGGGATGTGCACACCACCCTTATAAAAAGAGGTGGGCGTGCACACCCTCCCATATCAATTGGGTTTCTTTAAAAATTTAGTTTCGGACAATCGTTAATTAATTCTAGTCCGTTCATGACGTTGGATATGAAAAATAGAGTCGGAATATATAATTTTCTTGGTAATCTGAAATCTAGATTGGGCAATCTTGAAAAATAGCCCCGCGGGTGCTAAAACAGGCTAGATCTCACATAACGATCCACGCTTAATGATCAGGGCCCAAAATTAGAGAAACTGTGTAGTCATTATAGGAAAATGATTAGGTAAAATTTAGTAGTTGATGGATGGTGGAAAATGCCGCGATCTAAAATTCCACCTTTAGTTGTTAAATAAAGGTATTAGCCTTAGGGTTTGACGGTATAAGATCATAGATCAGAGTCCAAATTTTGTAGAGTCTTGTAGTCATATGAGGCCAATATACGTTCCAAATTTGAGTTGCGATTGGTGGTGGGAAGTAGGTTAATTGAAAGGTCCATTTTGAAAAGAGTTGATAACTCGATTATTTCCTAAAACAAAATAACTTCGCACTTAAGAAAGAGGCTTATCAAGGTGGGGCACTCAAATTATACAATTAATCCGTGATATAGATGATCTAAGTCACTCACACGAAGGAAAATATTCGATTACGACTAACCATTAACTTTCCTCGATGAACATTAAAATCAAGGGTTAAGAGGATAATTTGCTAATTAGTTCATTTATGCTATGATCTAAAGGCTGAAATTCGACGTGTGTGGTTCATTTATAATAGAGAGGCTTGGTATAAAATTTCACATCAATCATATCATGGGAACCATGTGAACTAGAAATCGAGGATATAGGTTAAGGTGAGCCATTAACATTTTTGGGCACTCAAAATTTCATATTTATACGAATTGGGTAATCACACAAATTCTAGGATAAGTGTTTACCACTAAGATAATTAGTTTGGTATGGTTGCTTTCCCAACTAGCTTTCTCGATCAACGATCACGGATGCTCCTAGGTTAAGATCTTCATGATCTAATGGCCATTTAAAAAAAATCTAACTTTATGGTATCGATACATACATAAAACAATGCCTACCTTCCAGACAGATTAAAAAACTACTTACTCGAGTGATCAAAATCACAAATTTGGGAGGTCCAATGGCATTATCGTAATTATTTTTAATATAAAACTTTTGAGAAATCTAACAATTTTACAAGGTTCTATCTATGTTCCTAAGCATATCTTACAAAAGAATATATATTGAATTCATTACGTATCATTACATATTCACAAAACAAGTTAAATTCTCATTAATCAAGGATTTTCCACATAATATGTAATATTATACTTTCAAAGCTACTTTAGGAAAATTCAATGCATTACACCTGCTAACATGGTCTTTTGCCTTTTAATCAAGGGTTATCTGTACGATGTAATTAAAGGCTTGTGTCAGATCACGGCCTGGAATGTACAAAACCTAAAATCTCTAGAATAAATTGTTCTCCTCACGTTATGTCTTTTATGTGCTTGTTTATGTTATTTATAAATTCTTATGAATTTCTTAACTCCCCAAGCAAGAACACAAATGTAAACCAACACACGCAGAATTTTCGTAGGATGGAATCCATAGTTTAACAAAATGAATTCAATTGAATAATTCTCTTATGAAGCACTCGAATCTCAATCACAATGAATCAAAAGCATCTATTATACCAGTAGTTCACAATAGATCAATCAATTATACAGATTGATTCCTTCTCTAACAAGCTAAGTAATTGCTCAATCAAAGCATCCAATGTAACTGAAGTTCATAAGGAATCAAGGAAATAAACAACTGAAAGACTTTTATAAAGTAGAAATTAAACCAATTCAATTTAATATCATCATTCAAATCATTATTATTGAATCAAATAAACTAAATACTATAATTAACTACAAGATTCATCCATTAGCCTTAGCTAAGAGATTAGCCTAGCATAGCTAACAACCTAGAACAAAAACAAAAAAAAAATATGAAAAACAAACTAGAACCGAAGTTTCAAAGAAGAAGAACGGCTCCACGAAAGCTTCGCTACCACTTAGTCTCTCTCCTAATCCCTAATTCGTACTTAAAGAAGCCTAGAACACTTTCTTAAATAGAAAAATTATGCACCATCTTTCCACCGAGTTTAAAATTACGCACTTTTGTTATGCTTCGATCGCACCGATCGACACCATCAGTCACACCGAAGCCAGTCAAGAGAACGTTCAGTTAGAGTCGAATTTCTCCAAAAAATGTTTGATCTTACTATACCCTATCTACTTGATTCGGTCGCACCAAACCCCTTCGGTATTATCAAATTGTGCCTAATTTCCACTGTTCTTTGGTGGACAGTATCCATACTATTCAGTCACACCAAACCTCTATTCGATCGGACCGAAATGTTTTTAATTCTATTATTTGAGTGCTTGATTTTTCGGTCTTTTCTCTATCCTTTAGTAGTTGGTTCCTTTGCACTTCAAGTCTTCAATACAAGTCTCTAAACATTCATTATTCGGCTTGATCATCTTTTGAGCTTTAAACAATTACTTTAAGCATGATTTCAATCTTGAACTTCAAATCTCCCCTTACGCATGAAACATACATAATTAAGACTAATTAACTTAGTATCTATGATAAAAGCAATGCCAAAGAGGGGCTAGATATGCAATATTTAGGCGCTATCACACCCCCTCAACCAGCATTTTGCTAGTCCCGAGCAAAACATGTAAAAGAGTTTCGAAAATCTAAGAGCAAAATTTCTTTTCAGAAAAATTCATTTTGTATATTCATATAATCTTCGAATCAATTCAAGTAACTAGAATTTCAAGGCACACTAATTTTGAAAACATTCAAAGTCCTAAATCTAGTATTTAACAAATCATCAAATTAAGTTTAATTCATCAATCATTCAATTGAAAATATCTCAAACATTAAGTTCCATGGTGCACAGTGAAATCTAACTAAACATATTTAAAGGTTCAGTTTTCTACATTTATGTTAATATTGATAATCATAAAAATAGTCAGATCAATCAAAGCCTAAATCAAAACCTGTCTTACTATTCAATAAGAATTTTTCAATTTTTAAATTTTTTCCATCGACGGCTTTAACTCTATTTTTCCTTCCTTTTTTTTCATTTAATAGATAGCCATTTCCAATGCTTACTATTTTTTAACTGGATCTTTCAAAACTTTTTTTTCTTCCTTTTTCATCATTTTTTCATTTGAACAAGATAGACAAGTTCCCCAAGCTTGGTCCCTACTTTCTCAATAATCATCAAATCAACACTTCAGTATCAAACTTAAATTCTAGTAATGTAAGCTTGATGTGAATTGTGAAATTATATAACTTAATCAATGTTTAAAATATTTCAACTAAAAATTATATAAAGAACTTAGATTAAAAAACTGTCAAATACTAGAACTTAGATTTTAAAAATCCTCAATACAAAGTGCCTTTTTATTCCATACTTCAAATTACTCAAAAATCACTTGAATTCACAGAAGTTGAACTTTTAAAAAGAATTCTTCAAAAAATTTAGCTTTAGTTTAAAAACTCAAAAGTTATAATTTAAGCACAAATAGAAGAATGTTTCCAAATGAAAACCTCACCCCCCAACCTAAATGATACATTGTCCTCAATACTAAAAATTTGTAAAGGGTAAAGAGTACTTAAGATGTCGAATATATCAGTATTAGTGAGAACTTCTTCTTAGTAAGTGCTTCAGTAAGTAAACATTAAGAACAAAACATCATATCCTACTATTCCAAAGAAAGCAAAGGGAAAGAATCTCCATTAGACTGGGAGATCAATCCTGGTATACAGGCATGATGGAGGCTCCCACTACTGTAACAGGCCATTCGAAAGCTTAATGAAGAAATAAGATATAACTCACAAAGTGGCTACACTCTATCACCCACTAACAAGTGGGCAAGATGAAGTTTCTAATAGGGCGATAAAACAGATTTTAGAGAAAACTATAAACCTCGAATGTAAAGATTGGTCCTTACGATTGACTAATGTGTTATGAGCTTATAGGACCACTTTTAAAACCCATATTAGAATGTCTCCCTACAGACTTGTCTATGGGAAAACTTGTTACTTGCTGGTGGAGTTGGAACATAGAGCATATTGGGCCATAAAGAAGTTTAATTTTGATATGGATCAAGTAAGCTCGCTATGCAATCTCCAGCTTATGGAGTTAGAAGAAATCAGGAAAGATGCGTACGATAATGTGAGAATATAGAAAGAATGGATGAAAGTGTTTCATGACGAGAACATTTTCAGAAAAAAACTTTTATGTTAAATTAGATAGTTCGTTTATACAACTCTTGATTACATCTCTTTCTTAGAAAATTAAGACCCAAATGGACCAACCCTTTTATTGTGAAAACTATTTATCCTTATGGGGCCGTAGAAATAGAGAATTCAACAAACGGTAATGTTTTTAAGGTTAATGGACAAAGGTTGAAACTTGTTTGTTCAGAAATTTTCTCCAGAGGATGTGTCCATACCTCTGATGATAGCTCGAAGCATTCCGAAATGAGAAAGATGTTTTCCTTTAAGAAACTTATGACTACTTTATGAACATTAGTCTTACAAGGAAATGCCTCCACCCATTTTGAAACATAATATATAACAAGAAGTATATAATGAAATCCAAACAATGGAGGGAATGGTCCCATGAAGTCAATGCGCCGACAATCAAAGATTTCAGTGATTAAAATTGGATTTTCTAACATCATGTTTTTTCGGGATATTTCTCCCATCTTCTAACATCGCTCACACACTTTGCAATACTCATGGATGTCTTTGAACATGTTCGGCCAATGGAAATCATATTGGAGAATTTTGGCAGTGGTTTTCTTTGCCAAAAAGTGACTTCCACAAGCTCGTGAGCAACATAAGGAGATGACACTCGATTGTTTGTCATTAGGAACATATGATTTGAACTGGGCAATACTTAAACAAGTAGGGATCATGCCAGAAGAAATTACGTACCTCAACCAAAAAACTTCTTACTATCTCATGATGTCAAATGAATGGGAATTTTACCTGTTATAAGATAACTATGTCAGCATACCAAGGTCATTGGAAAATAGAAAAGATTTGTTCATTAAGGAACGTGTCTTTGATAGGTGTGGTCTCAATGGAATCCAAGAGAATAAGTTGAGACAAGTGATCAGCCACCACATTCTCTACTCCTTTCTTATCGCAAATTTCTAAGTTAAATTCGTGGAATAGAAGGATCCATTTTAATAGGCGGGGCTTAGCATCCTTTTTTAGATAAGATACTTAAGTGTCATGTGATCAGCGAAAATAACTATCTTGGATCCTATCAAGTAGGACCTAAATTTATCTAGTGCAAATATTATGGCGAGGAGTTCATTCTCCATAGTGGAATAGTTAATCTAGACACCATTCACCATTCTACTTGCATAGTAGATGACATATGACTTCTTGTCCTTCCTTTGGCCTAATACGGCCCCAACGGCATAGTTACTAACGTCACACATGGTCTCAAAAGGAATGCTCCAATTGGGTGGTTGCATGATAGGTACGGTCATTAACATGCCCTTAAACTTTGTGAAAGCTACTTAACATGCCTCAATCCACTCAAATGGGATGTCCTTTTAAAAGAGATTGCTCAATGGTCTAGATATTTGACTAGAATCCTTAATGAACATCCTATAGAATCTAGCATGACTTAATTGTTCGCTCCCCCAAGTGTAAGGTTACGATGTAGTAATAATTTGGTAGAGACTGAGATCGTTCTCAAGGACTAGTGTAGGAATTCTCAGAATTTCTTCTAACCATCTCCAATTGAAATCAAACTACAATAATCTGAAAATATGAATGTAGGAGATTAATCTGTAACTTGAGATGAAATTAACAATCTAAAGAAGCACTAGGGTACCGAGGATCCACTTGTAGCGATCCTTGATGCATAATTCACTTTGGTTTCTCAATTACACAACTAGAATCGAAATCAAATCCTATCTAGCCGGAATATGGAGTGGTTAATTCAGCAAAATAATCTAATACATGTGTTATTCATCAACATGATTTACTCAATTCAAGTTAGGACTTGAGCACACTCAATTGCATAGGTCAATCCTAGTTCCAGTAGATTAAGATCACAACTATGATAATCATCAAACCCTGTCACAAAGCTTAACTATATAATGGTTTGAACTTGATTCAAATCACAGAAATAAACAACACGTATTTCAGACTTCTCATAAAAATAGAATTTTGGTTTGAAGTTCCCACATGAAGATCCAAGTCTAGACCGTCTTGAATCCGATTCCTCGAAGCTTACAGGTCTAGATCTATGCAAAACAACTAAGAACTAAAGCAATTCTTTCAAACATCCATGAGTCATCATAAGATTAAGAAAAACTACTTAGAACTTTATTCAAACTCAACAAACCATTGTTTAATCAATAAAATCCAACTCGAAACCAATAAAAACGAATTGAAACATCTTAGATCTACTACAGGCTTCACCTCTTAGCCCTAGCTAAGAGGTTTAGCCAACCATGCTAAAGAAAAATAGAAAAATTAATGAAAACATGAAGAACTAGAAAGAAAACTAAAAAGATGAAGTATAGAACTCCAAAACCAATCCTACTATGATAGATCTCTTCTAGGATAGGATAGGAACAAAGTGGAGGATCCCTTTTATAGCTTTTAAGCCCCACCATCGCAGAAGATTCGAGATTTTATGTAGAATTTAAGCACTTGCGCAGCAAAAGTCAGAGCTAAAATTAGTAATTTCTGATCTAGGGGATTGATTGATTGGCTGGGAGATCAATCGATCAATGCTGGCAATCAATTGATCAGGTTCGGGCGATCAATCGATGGGTGACAAAAACTATCCAGAGAGTTCCAGCAACTTTCTTCAAAAATCTGGATTTTTTCATAATTTGGGTGATTGATCACCCAGGGTGAGCGATCAATCGATTTTTGAGAGATCAATCGATCAGGCTTGTGAGATCCATCGACCATGCTCATTTTTGTCCAGCAGCTTTTCTGAGTTTCTGCATTATGAGCGATCAATCGATTTGAGCAACCGATCAATCGACCATTCATCTTTTACTCTAGCAGAACATGCAGTGTGGCCGATGAATCTGTCTGGCTAGGGGATCAATCGATCACCCTGGCGATCAATCGGCCAGGGTGATTTTTTTCTTCTTTTCTTTCCTTCTTCTTACTTCTTTTCTTCACTCTTTTTCTTGCTTCTTTTCTTTGATCTTCAATACGCATTAAGAGTGTTCTTTAATCACCATCTCAGTGAAGTCTTTCTCTCATCCTACAATCACAAAATCATTGCATTAAATAAGTCCGTAAGCATAGAAATCATGCAATGTTAGTGATGAAATGGGTTAAAATATGCACATTTTAGAGCTCAACACTAATAAAGAATGAATGTCATGTATGCTCTTGGGGTCTGGTAAATTTGTAATTATTTATCTTAGTCTTATCCACCTCTATTCCATTAGAGGAGATCACATGTCCAAGAAAAATTCCCTTCTGAACCATGAAGTGTTATTTTTTCCAATTTAATACGAGGTTCTTCTCTTGACACCTTATCAGAATTGAACTTAAGTGCTTAAGGCACTTGTCAAAGGAACAACCAAAGACGAAGAAGTCATCCATAAAGACTTCCAAAAATTGTCCAACCATGTCTAAAAATATGTTAAGCATGCATCTTTAAAATGTCGCGGGAGTGTTACATAACCCGAATGGCATCCTTTGGTAAGCAAAGGTGTTAAAGGGGCATGTAAAGGTAGTCTTCTCCTAGTCTTCAGGGGCGATGTCTATCTGATTATACCCTGAATAATCATCGAGGAAGCAATAATATGATGCACCAACCAACCTTTCCAAAATTTGATCAACAAAAGGTAAAGGGAAGTAGTCTTTCCTCGTGACTGCATTTGGCTTCTTGAAGTCTATGCACATCGCCTCCAACCAGTAGTAACTCTGGTTACCATGAGGTCATTGTTGGCATTGACTACGATGATGATTTCGAACTTATTGGGCACCACCTAAGTTGGACTCACCCATTGGCTATCGGACTAGGGTATATAATACCCACATACAATAATTTTCACACCTCAACTTTAACCACATCTCTGATATATGGATTTAAGCTACGTTGTGGTTGTCTCGATGTTTAGTATTTTCCTTTAGGTGTATTTGGGGAGTGCAAATCAAGGGGTCAATTCCCTTAAGATCCACAATGGTCCATCCTGATAGCACTCTTGTGCTTTATGAGAGTAGAGATCAACTTATTCTCTTATTCCTCATCTAAGTGGGTAAAAATCACTGCCGGATACATGTCACCTTGACCTAAATAAGCATATTCCAACTCAGATGACAATTATTTTAGGTCAAGCTTTGGTGCTTCAATACTTGACAGTAAAGGCTTAAAGTCAATAAGGGGCAATTTTTTCAAAAGATGGCCTCCGTTGATTAGTTTCGAGCACCGACGCTGAATCTAACAATGCTCTCATTATCTATAATATCATGTGATCGTTAGAGTCTATGAAGTAAGCGAGACATACTTCTAAGGGATCGAAGATTGTAGTCAAAAGAAGCTCATCCTCCACGAGTGCATCTATCACATTTACCTCGTGAATTTCATCTATATCCCCTAGTTGTTTGTAAAAATTGAACACATTTAGTTCTAATGTCATATTTTTGAAAGATAGCTTCATGACACCATTTCAGCAATTAATCAATGCGTTTAACGTGGCCAGGAATGGGCATCCCAAAATGATCAAAATCTGACTGTTACAATTCACAATTGGTTGTGTGTCTAAAATAATAAAATCTACCGAGAAGTAGAACTTATCGATTTAGACCAACACATCCACAACTATCCCTCTCGGTATCCTAATTGAGTGATCGGCAAGTTGTAATGTTGTCTCGGTGGGTTTTAATTCACCAAGCCCAGTTGCTCATATACCGAGTAGGGTATCAAGTTTACACTCACCCCTAAATCTAGGAGTGCTTACTCGATCCAGAAATTACCTATGATGCATGATATAGTCAGAATTTTAGGAACTTTGAATTTTGAGGGAGTGTTTTGTTTTACAATGACACTCACTTGTTCCGTCAAAAAGGCTTTCTTTTGTGTGTTCAGCTTGCGCTTTACCATGCATAAGTCTTTCAGAAACTTGGCATAGGACAAAATTTGTTTAATCACGTCCAACAAAGGAATATTGATCTTGACTTGCCAGAAAACCTCCAAAATATCCCGATTGTCCATTGGTCTCTTTGATTGAGAGAAGGCGTTGAGGAAACGGGGCCATAACTTCATGACCAAGCTTGGCCCTCTTTCTCTTGTGTAACAATGCTCGATTCACCTTCACCCATAGACCTGCTGGATTCCTCTAGTTGTTTAACCTTCTTCAGAATCTCCTTGTCCATCGCCTTACCACTTCTAAGAGTGGTGATGGACTTAGCTTATTCCACATGAGAAGTGGGGGGATTTGAATCAACTACCTTTTATTGGTCTTTGGGATTCGGTTGAGGTTGGGCAGGGAGCGTGCCCTTCTCTCTCACATTAAGGCAGGATTCAATTCTCTCCAACAAGGTCTTAAGCTCTTGCAAGATTTGCATGTTTGTTTGATTTATTTGAACTTGTCATTGCATAAATGTTTGCAAAGTGTCCTCAAGGGTTCTCTTAGGTGGTTGCACCTACGGTGTGCCTTGAGGAGCGAAAGGCCCTTGAGGAGGAACATTTGGATTCGCGGTTGGTCCATTTTTTCAACTGAAGTTGAGATGATTCTGCCAAATTGGATTGTACTAATTTGAATTGAGCGCACTAAACATGCAATGGTAAGCATTCATGGCATTTGCTTGAGATTGCAATACACCTCTTGAAAAGAGGGGATTGTCAGGCATACCTTTTTTTGGTGTGCATTGGTCTCGCATATACCACAAACACTTTTAATGGCCTCACTGGGCTGTGGGATCACCTCTACCTTCCTAAGTTCTATGGCCTCAACCTTCCTTGCGAGACCAGCGATCCTTGCATTCACATCCTCTTCCCCTTTCGGTACATATATTCCTCCTTTTTTCTTTAGGATTAGTCTTGGTGTTACTTAATTTGTTGGACGTGTTCCAAGATTGTGCAGTTTTCAACCAACATATCATAGTCTTAGACCTCATCGTGATCTTTACTAAAAATTCGTTATTGCACATCATCTGTACAAGTTGGCGCATATTTGAGTTCAGCCCATCATGAAAGAAACTAATCACATGCCAAATCTCATAACTGTAATGAGAGCATGTGAGTAAGAATTTCTTGAATCTCTTCCAACATTAAAAAAATATTTCATCCACTTTTTAAGAGAAATTCATAATGTCAGGCCTCAGCACGTTGGTCTTATGAACCAGGAAGAACTTTTTAAGGAACTCCCAGGTTATCTCAGCCCATGTCCCAATGAAACATGGCCTAAGAGAGTGAAGCCACGTCCTGACAGAGGTCAGATGCATTAGTAGTCTATTTCTCATAGTCTGTTTATGTTACACATATCGATTAAGTTTACATGTTTATGACCTCTTCAAGCGACGATTTTGCACGTACCCAAGGTTAATTTATAGTCTTCTACATGGCACATAGAATTCGAGCCTGCATGGACCAATTGTTGGTCCCATAGGCCTACTAAATGTGATTGTATTTATGGGTTCCTAGTTTCTTCCTAGATCCTTAAAAAACCACTACACACATGGTAAGTATTTGGTTGCGCATGTACAATATAAATATGGTGGATCGTTGGAGCTATTATGTGTTGTGTGATCTGTTGGTTAGTGATTCCATGCTGTGATCTTGCATCATAAGGTGTGTGTTTTTTCTATTATGACTATGGAGAAAGAAAACTTTCGTAATGATGCTCCCGTTGTACCTTTAATAGTACCAATTATGGGCTTTAATCTCTTTACTTCCAAGTGTTTCTGAAGGGTCGTGGTCTTTGTGGGATGATAGATTCAAACTCCAAAATCGATAGATGTTAAGCAATTAAACATACAATGTTGAGATAATAATGTGCTCAAATACATCACAAACACAAGCATGTACCAACCAAGGAGTTTAACAAGGTTCCTCCCAACCTATACAACATACGTATACTCCTACCAAAGGCTCCACACAGAGACATGGTTCAGCCCTCTCCCAAGGGGCTAGGTTCTACAACCGAACCTATCGAGTTTAGCAATTCAAAGTGTCATATTCAATCCTCCACAAGGAAAGAGCATGTGGACTCTTACAATTGAAAACCTTACTTGCCAGAATTGAGCCCCGTTTATGCCCCGCTTTGGGTTGCTTGATTTCCGCTCTCCCGTGCTTTAATCAGCTACCCTTTGTGCTCCTTCGATCGTTGATGCCAATGCATTGCAATACTCTAGCTCCAAGATCAGCTACCTTGCATTCGATGCTTCTTCAAAATGCCTAAGGTGAGGAGGTAGTGGATTCTTTAGGAGATTGGGTTGCAAGTTGGAGAATCACCTAAAAAATCTATAGGTTATGTTTAGATAGAGGATTTACATATGGTCAAGGTGCCTAAACTCCTAGAGATCAAGAGGGAACAAGTACATCTTCATCTAGATCTAGAGCTTTGAATGCTTAATATTGTGATGAATCACAAGGAAGATCACTTGCAATAGGTTAGGATTAGAGCTCCTAATGGTCTTCAACAATGATGGCTTCTAAATCCTCAAAATCTCTCTTTTAAGCCTAAAAATGAACTCCCCCCCCCCTTTTATAAATAAATCTTCAACTGTAAAAAAAACTAATAGATTCATAAATTTCGATGGCATCAAAGTTTCTTCGATGAGGTCGAAACCCTATTTTGATGGAATCGAAAAACTATCCAAAGAGTGTCTGATGTTGCTCAACATCCAGTTCGATGGCATCGAACACTCTTCAATGGAGTCAAACATGCACCTTCAATAGGGTCGAAATGATGTTCGATGGCATCGAAGAACTATCCAAAGAGTTCATATTGTTACTAGACATATGTTCGATGGAATCGAACTAATTTTCAATAGCATCGAAGACCAATCAAAACATATTTCGATGGCATCGAAGTACAATAGAAAACTACTGGCTGGCCAGTTTGTTTACAACAGTTAACACCTCTTTAATTAGCCTAATTAATCATGTTTTTCTATATAATTTGAGGCTAACGAAGATGACTAAGGGTTTACCTATGTGGTCCAAGTCATATAGAGGATTTGGGTGTTTTGGTTCTAAGGGTTAGTGTCACCAAGGCATCTCTTTTACCTGTTCTTCTTCCTTGATACTTCTTGTCCACTTGAATCTTCAGTCTTCAGCTTGCCAAGGCTCAACCGACATTACAACACATGAACGCACATGATTGACAAATAAGGTGCACTAATGTGCCACAGAAAAATGCACTAACAACTCTTACTATTGCCAGACTAGGTCATCGCATTTATGAATGTACAGTGGAGGATTTTACTATTGTTTCTCGAGGCCAAGGACGTGGTGGTTGTGGCCATGGACGTGGTCGTGCCTTTGTTCCTGCCCCTACTTCTAAGCATGCACCTGCTTCCAGTGACTCTGATAGCTCTGTCTTTGCCTCCCCTCTGATCCCTGAGATGGTTCAGCAGATCGTACAAGTTCTTTCTATTGTGGGCCTGTTAAGTATATTAATGTCATCTCCTTGGTATATTGATTATGGTATGTCAAATCATATGACCAATAATTCTTCTCACCTTCGTAATGTTAGTCCTTATACTGGTCATCAAGTTATTTATACGGATGATGTTGCATTACTACTCATTAAGTTGGTTGGTACTTTACGGTTATTCCCTACTGCTAATCAATCCTTTATTTTGAAAATTGTGTTTCATGTTCCTAAGTTGTCTTCCAATTTGGTTTATGTGGGTCAGCTTATTGAAAAATATATTATAAGTAATAATACAAATATAATATAAACAGGTGAGGTGACAGACCCCTCCACCATGGCCATCAAGTTGCACAGCCCAACCACATGTGTTGCGTGTAACATGAGAAATCATATATGTCTAATAATAGAGGTTGATTGCAACTTTATCCAAGAGAAGTACTAATCAGGTATTATTTCTCTTCCTCATGTGATGTCCCAAGATCAGATTGATGATATTTTTACCAAGACGCTACCTTCTACATGTCATTCCTTCCTTGTTGGCAAACTACCACTGGTTAATAGCCTATGTTAGTTTGAGGTGGGGTGTTAGACATATATGATTGCCCATGTCACATTTGTCACACGTGGTTAAGCCATACATTTGGATGACTATAGTGGAGGAATTTGTCCCCTCACCTATTTATATTATGTTTGTATTATTGCTTATAGTATATTTTTCCTCTTTTATTTCTTGACCCATGTTGGGTGGCTATTCATATACATTGTTTTCTTCTTAGGATTGATATATATTGTTGCTTTCTTTGATGATTTAACATAAGGGCAAACCTCACCAATTCGGAGTTTTGTTATGTGTGGTGATTTCTCTTGATTTTCTCCAAAACCTATCATGTTAATCATATGATGGTGTGGTGGATCAGTGACATCATGTAACTGAGGAACGTTATTAATAGGAGGATCCACATAGGAAGTAGAAGAAATGATAATGTCATTTCCTAGAGGTGATGTGAATGTTTTATTAACAGAATTGACTATGGATACAAAAAGAGTACAACTGATTGTATTGTGAGTTGTAATTTTAAGAAATATGAAATAGTTGATTTGAAATTTTCATTTGATTTTGATTCTCAATCTTATCTCTAGTAGTCCATGGATGATTTCTTCGATGTCCTCTTGCTGAAGAGTGTGATGCAAGAGCATATACAAGAGGTGATCCTATGATAGATGTTCCACGTGCCAAAGATTCGGCAATGTGTTAAGTAGGGCTGGAAATGCCAGCATGCTATCAATTGGACATGTAACATTGGGTTGCATCTGTTAATGCTTCACTTTGCAATAGCTACACTCCGAAATCTCCCTTGGACAGCAAAATGGTTTAATTTTTCGGACAGATCCTCTGAAATGGACGACTATCTTAAATAAATGTTGCATGCAAAGGAGTTTGGATATGTGCATCCAGGTTTTTGAGTTATACGTACATCCAAAACCCATTAGTTCCAATGTAAATAATTACCTATCAAGGAACTAAGGTCAATGGGCATGCTAATAAACTATCAAGTAAATAAGCCTAGTGAGCATACGAAGAAGATAGGTCAAATGTATATGATGAGGACATGGTTGTTATCGTGAGTTGAAGGATAGGAATAGCTGTTGGGAACTCGCGGAAGCACATAGTAAAATCAAACAATGTACTCACAATCGCACAAGAAAATTAACACAAGAAAACACTCCAAATTTACGTGGAAAAACCCTTGTGAGAAAAGCCCACGGCACGAAGCGATTAATGCACTATGAACAACAGAATTACAAGAGATGAACTTACCAGGATCAAAGCCCCAAGAGAAAACTCTAGATTTCCCTCTAACCAAAACTCTCTCAAACCTTAATACGCCTCTCTATGGCTTAATCCCGATTACACTCAACACTCACTTATAAAGGCAATATAACCAAAATTAGAAACAAAACCACAAAACTAAGCAAAATTGGGAACCGTCGACAGATTGGGTCGACCGGTCGAGATGGGTCGACACATCGAGTCGACCGGTTGATGGCCATGTTCAACAAGTTGAACACGCCAAAAAATGACCAGAGAGTTTTGCCTATTTTTCTAATGTTGTCGATCGGTCGAGCCACAATTTCCACAAGTCACAATTTTCACAATTCCGAAAAGGGCTACCTATTACCAACCAGGGGATGGTCTACCCGTAACCAAAGCCGGAAATAGGAAGTAGTGTGAAAGCCGTCAGAAGGGCGGTAAGACAAATTCCTGTCATAGGCTTATTGTTGCTCTGTACACCTTGAAATCCATAGTTTAGTTGATCTATGAAGAAGATAAGCCCAGAAACTCATGAGATGAACTTTCACTATGCACACTAGGTTGAATTTGTTCGAGTTCTTCTATTCATCAATCAATCAGCGAGAATTTCATATGGACACTTATTATGTTTTGAGAGTTTAACGTTTCAACTCCTATCACCTAATTTTTCTGAATTTTACACTTGTATGTCTCGGAATGGATAGAAGCATAGTTTCTGAAGGAGAGTTGGTTTTTGAAGAATTGAACTTGTTTCACGCATGTTTTGCTCCGGACTAGCAAAATACTGGTTGGGGAGTGTGTTGAGCTCTTAATTGTGCATATTCTAACCCGAATTCATCACTCATTTTGCATGGATTTTAAGTTTAAAGACTATTCTAATGCATGGTTTTGTGATTGCAGGAATAAGAGAGAGTTCACTCGATCAATAGATAAAAGAAGCACATTTAGGAACCTTGGATGAAGACCCAAGGTGGGCCAAAGAATCATGAAGAAAGAAGGAAAGAAAAGAAAGAAGAAAAGTACGAAAAGGAGCCCCACAAGGTGGTCCGACCGGTCTTGACCGGTCGGACCAATTGCTCTCCCCTCTCTTAAAGCTGCTGGAGTAAGGACACATGGTCTAGACTGGTCAAGACCGGTCGGCCAGCCCTGTCCGACCGGTCTTGACCGGTCGGTCGTGCAATTTTAGAGTTCCAGATTTCAGACAGCAGGCTAGACCATTTTTGAATTTTCGACATAGTTTTCTGGAGCCATATTGATGATATTTGGAAATCTAACATGTCCATGTCAAAGAGGAGCTCGACATCGAAATAACCCAAGTGGTTTTATGTCGATCGGAGCTACGGATTGACCGTGGTGGCTAAAACAATACGAACTGTCCAGAAAGTTTCAGATTCCGCCTACTCCACTCTGGGCCGGTCCAAGTGACCCATCATTGATGATATGAAGAATCTACTTTGATCATCTTCTAAACCACGTCTATATATGAATAACCACAAAGTTTCAGATCAAAAGGATGTGTGGTTTGATCGTACCGGTTGAAGAAAGATGGACCACAGAAAGATCCAACTGCGCAGATTTTATAAAAGGCCTGAGTGTTCTAATTTTCGCACCTAATTTTGGAATTATTTTGGACAATCTAATCCATCTATAATGTAGAGGAGGAAGTTTTCTACCAATGTTCAAAATTTCAGATCAATCCAACCTCTGTACACTCCGGAGAGTTGAAAGCAAGATGACTGGTTCTAAAGGTACCCGAATTGCACGATTTTGAGAGGCGGTTACTAATCTAATTGGTGGGCCCATTCGGAAGATAATATTGGAAATCTAAATTATCTATGAGAAATATCACATTACAAGGAAGCTACAAATCACATTTGAAGGCAATCCGACCATTGGTTAAGCCGTATGAAGCGAAACAAAACCTGTTATGTTGCGGTACTCTTGCTGTATTATAAAAGGAGGTGCTCTCTTCTATTCCAAACCAAGCAAGGATGTGGGGAGCAAGGAGTTCAAGTCATAGGAGGCTTCCTAGCCTCCTCCAGCTAATTTTTCTTCATTTTCTTAATTCTAGTTCTAGTTTTTAATATGCTTTTCATTAGCTAATCTCTTAGCTAGAGCTAAGAGGTGAACCTCATAGTTTTCTTAGATTGTTTAATTCGTTTTATTGGTTTCAAGTTGGATTTCTATTGAAGAACAATGGTTTGAAGTTTAAATAAAGTTCTAAGTAGTTTTTCTTAATCTTATGATGGCTCATGGATGTTTAGAAGAATTGCTTGAGTTCTTAACTGTTTTGAGTTATTCTAGACCTGTATGATCCGAGGAATTGGATTCAATACGCTCTAGACATATGATCCTCATGTGGGAACTTCATGCCAAAGGTCTATTTTTCTAAGAATTTCTGAAGTATGTGAGATTGTGTATGTGATTTGGATCAAGTTCAAATCATGATCTAGCTTTATCTTGTGACAGAATTTAATAATGATTATGGTTGTAATCTTAACCTATTGGAATTGGGACTGACCTATGCAATTGAGTGTGCTCAAGTCCTAGCTTGCATTGAAAGAATTATGTGCGTGAATCATACATGAAACAGATTGATTGTTTTAACTGCTCTATTATCCGACTAGATAGAACTTAATTTCGATTCTAGTTGAAAAAGTAAGAAACCATAGCGAATTATGCATCTAAGGAGAGCTATAAGTGGATCATTGATGCTCTAGTTATCTTTTCATTATCAGATTTTTCTGTTTCATGTTCAAAACCGATTTCAAAAACCTCTTAAGATTTTAGTTATTAGGATAGTTTGAATTGTTTACTTCCTTCCCTGTGGATCGACCTCGGTCTTACCGAGATTATTACTACATCGCAGCCTTACACTTGAGGCGAGCGAATACTAACTTATCCCTTAATTTCTCAAATGTAAAGATGTAGTCCTACATACCTCGATTGTACCAAAGTTGTCATTTTATAGCTTCCCAATGTTTCTTGTCGGGGTTAGATAAAAATCTGCTAACAACACCCACTAAGTGTGAAATATCTGGTCTCATACAGACCATGGCATACATCAAGCTTCCAACTGCGCTAGAATAAGGCATACGAGACATAATCTGCATTTCTTTTGTTTCGAGACATTACTCCAAAGAAAGCTTGAAGTGAGCTGCATAGGGAACGCCAACCGGCTTAACCTTATCCGTCTCAAACTTCACCAACACCTTCTCATGGTATTCTGCCTGAGATAGTTGTAAGCATGCTTCTCTCCCTACCTTTATATATATCAATGTCAAGAACCCTCTTTGCAACCTCCAAATCCTTCTTCTCAAACGTCTCTAATAGTTGAGTCTTCAAAATATCGATCTCAGACATGACATGACTGGCGATAAGCATCTCATCGACATATAATACCAGTATAATGAACTTTCTATCACTCAGTGTCTTGAAGCAGACATAGTGATCATACTCACTCCTAGTAAACCACAGACTCGTCATGAAGAAATCAAATTTCTTGTACCACTACCTAGGCGATTGCTTCAGGCCGTACAACGACCTTCTCAACCTGCAAACTTTGTTCTATGCCCCTGGTATTTCAAAAACTTCTGGTTGTATCATGTACAAAGCTCTTCCAATTCTCCATGCAAAAAAGCAGTCTTCACATCCATCTGTTTTAGCTTGAGGTCGTATTGGGCAACCAATGTCAACATGAACCTGATAGATACTTGCTTCACCATTGGCGCAAAGATCTCACTAAGTCGACACCTTATCTTTGAGCATATCCCTTCGCTACCATCCTCACCTTGTACCTATCTTATTTCTTCTTGAAGATCCACTTGCACCCACTCTCTTTACAGCCGACAAGAAGCTCCACCATCTCCCACATCTCATTCATATACAAGGTGTCCATCTCATCATGCATCGTTGTCTTCCACTAGTCGATATCTACGTCATCAAGAGCCTCTTGAAAGTATACAGATCCCCCTCATCCATAATGAGGGCGAATGCAACATTCGAACCATCCTTGTACCTAACCAATAACCTACAATCCCTTTGTGGATTTCATCTCATAGGTGGCTGCTCCAACTGATCTTTTACCCCTGTCTGTGTCTCAGTCTCGACCCATGTTTCATCTTTTTCTATCTAAACGTCAATCACCTCTAATTTTTTCGGTTCCTTCGGTTCATCCTTACGAAACAAACACCCTTCATCAAACCTGACGTCTCGACTCATAATAATTTTCCATATGACAGGGGTCATACAGCTTGTATCCATTCACACCATCACTATAGCCCACAAAGATACACATTTTTGCCCTTTGTTCTAACTTATCTCTCTCAACTGACGGAACATGAGAGTAAACCTCACAACCAAATACACGCAGCCCTGAGTAATTTATCTATTGACCATTCTACACTTCTACTGATATTTTACAATCAATAGTCGTAGAAGGCGACCGATTCACCAAGTAACAAGCCGTGTGTTGTAGCCAAATTACGCTGATCAGAGGTTCTTGCGAGGTCCAGATAATCTACGAGAACCTTTACAACAATATTCGACTCGCGAGATCATATGGTCAAGCCTCGCACATTAGACAAGTACGGCGCACAGTTACCGAGTCATCGAGCCTTTACTGTCGATAATCGAATAATGGGAGAGCATAGAACATCTTTCCCGACCTGTGAGCCGCCCGTCTCGTGGTCATTAAAAGGTGTCACACCTCAATATGCGAGCAGCCTAGCTCACAAGTAACCTCAATATGTAAGTAGCCTTGCTCGCGAGTAGCTTCCGTCATGCCAGCAGCCCTGGTCACTGGTCTTTAGCAATGATGTCCCTTAGCTTATAGTACCAGCAGCCCGTATAGGCCAATTTTGGACTTATCTTTGCCTACGGCTCCATATCTCAAGGGATCACTATCAAGGAACGTAATTGACCAGATGTCTAATTGGATTAGGCTATCCCCTTATCTAAGGATTGATAGGATAAGCTCCTTATCCCCAAAAATCAGCAGTAATCTTAATGGCTTGCGCAACGGACTGGACCACCCGGATTTGCATAAATAGATAATCCTACAGGTGGTAAAGGTACAGAATATACAATCTCTAAACTCCTAAATTGTTAGTTTCCTTTGCTTACCATATCCTATCTGACTTAAGCTTCGGAGGGCTAATGGCTGGACGTCAGTCACCCTTAGTTTTCTCTTATATTCTTTCAGATTCGATGGAGAGCTCTCTTGAAGGAAGGTGAACGTCTGGAGGATCCTTTTACCAAATCCGACGTTAACAGATTATCCTATCTAAGTTAAACTTCGGAGGGCTAACGGCTGGACGTCAGCTACCCTTAGTTTTCTCTTATATTCTTTCAGATTCGAGGGAGAGCTCTCTTGAAGGAAGGTGAACGTCTGGAGGATCCTGTTACCAAATCCGACGTTAACAGATTGGCGCCGTCTGTGGGAACATTTGATCATCAAGATCAGCCGCTCTCATCACTGATCGAAGTCCTCCCACCATGCCTCCCAAAAAGACAGTTCATCCTTCCACTTCAAGGCAGACGTTACCTCCACCTGACGTCACCGAACCAGTGCCTGTCCCTCAGGTTACTTCGACGGCCCCCCTTAGGGAGATCCTAACGTGCCGCTGTAAAACCCGCAATTTGATGTTTTCGGGAATCAAGAAGATGTCATGCGTCTCCTCAGAAACACACTCCTAACCCTCAACGCCTGAATTCCAAGCCTTGTCTAATCAGCTTGATCAGCATTTCCTAGAGCCCCAGCGGCAACCTTCCGAAGGGTTACCAGTGCAACCTATACCAGTGGCTTCCAGACATTCCGCGGATGAACCACAAGTCCAACCAAATCATCCTCCATCGAATCGAATACCACTCAACAATCAAGCCCCTGTACTACCCCCGCATTCCATACTTCCCGGCAACAGCGATCTCAGGGATCCACCGACGAAACATCAGGTTATACCTTACCATGGGAAGGAGATCTCAAGAGAATCCATGATCGTTTCGATGACATGGAACAATGATACCAGGCAAATCGACCATCAACTGCTATAGCGTCGATACATCGATCCGAGTCTCCTTTCACCTGCGAGGTCGTGGGAGCACCTTTACCCAGGAAGTATCGCACGCCCGTTGTCACCCCATACACCGGTATAGGCGATCCTCTCGAACACCTGGAAACATATAGGTCTCTTATGGAGCTGGAGGGGCATGGGTCAGAAATCATGTGTAGGGCTTTTTCCCTAACCTTAAAGGAGGCAGCTCGTACCTGGTTCCGGGGACTAAAACCCCGATCCATCGGGTCCTTCGCGCAGCTATCGGAGCTATTCCTCTCTCAATTCATGGGAAGCATCTGCACTAAAAAGCTGGCATCTCACTTAATGGATTTGAAGCAGCAGTATAGAGAGACGATAAAAGAATTCACAGTACGGTTCACTACAAAAGCCGTCCAAACTGAAGGCTACACCGAAGAAAAAGGCCTCCCCGCCCTCATTGTCGGAATCACAAGCGAGAGATTCAGATTCGCCCTAGATAAGAACCCTCCAAAAACCATGATGGAATTCCAAGCAAAAGCTCAAAAATATATCAATGCAGAAGAAGTTGCTTTGGCACGTCATGATATACAGGGCAAGAAGCGTAAGCCGGAGGAAATCTCGCCCCCAGATAAAAAATATCGGCGCGATCGACGGGACCGCTCTTCCAAGAAGATTTATTCTGGTAAATATCATAACTACACTCCTTTCAACCGATCTCCTTAAAAGGTGCTAATGGAGATCAAGCATAAACCATATGTGAAATGGCCTTGCAAAGATAAAATTCGATCCCGAAAAGAGAGATAAGAGCAAGTTTTGTTATTTCCACAAAGATCATGGGCATAGTATCCAAGATTGCATATCTCTACGAGATCACATCGAAGCTCTCATTCGAAAAGGTCATCTCCAAGATTATGTTGTTCGCCAAGGCCGGTCGCCTAAAAGCACGGAAGGCGCATCACACCAGAAGAAGTCACCTCACCATCATACTCCCCAAGAAGATGCTGAACCTGCCGGAGAAATTCGGACCATTGCTGGAGGACCAGCTTGTGGGGGAGATTCTCAAGCTTCGAGGAAAGCTTATACTCGTAAGGCGTTTAAGAAACCCCAGCATATCTACTGGTTGGAGCAGACGCCCAACAAGTCAGAATTCAGCCATCCTCCAATCTCTTTCTCCCTCGAGGATGCAGAGGGGATCCACTTCCCTCACGAAGACTCCATCGTGGTCGCACTAAAGGTATCAAATTATCTGACTCATTGCATTATGGTGCATACAGGTAGCTCTGCGAATATTCTTTACCTGGAGGCTTTCGAAAAAATGGCATTCGCCAGAAGCCTACTCAAACTAGTTTCAACTCCCCTCGTCGGCTTTTGGGGCGAGGTGGTAATACCAGAAGGAAGCATCGACCTCCCAGTCACCTTTGGAGAATGTCCATCGAAAACGACTGTCTTCGTTAATTTCCTCGTGGTGGATCGAAGGTCAGCATATAACGCCATTTTAGGGCGACCATCGCTCAACAAGGTTGGAGCAGCTTTACATCCTTTGTATTTATACATCAAATTTCCTACCCCGAATGGTGTTGGGGTTGTACGAGGAAATCAAAAGGAAGCCCGGTCGTGTTACGAGATAGCCTTACAAGACCGAAAAAAGGCTCAGATGACACCAGTTATGATGGTGGCGCAAGATTCACCAAGCCTTCCGACGGCTACCTCATTAGATCCAAGAGAAATTCCTCTCCAATCAGGAACTCCCGGAGAAGAGACAAAGGAAATCCACTTAACCGAAGACGATTTGACCAAAGTCGTATACATTGGGTCCTCTTTAACCAGCGTCTTTCGAGAAGATCTGATCCGTTTTCTCACCGAATACCTAGATGTGTTTGCTTCGTCTCATAAAGATATGCCGGGCATCGACCCCAGCGTCATCGCACATCGTTTGAACATTGATCTGAAGTATAAACCTGTCCATCAGCACCAGCGCGCCTTCACTGCAGAAAGGCAAATGGTAATCAAGGCCGAAGTTGAAAAATTGCTCACAGTCAATTTTATAAAAGAAGTTGACTACCAAGAATGGGTCGCGAACGTGGTCCTCGTTCGAAAAACTAATGGCAAATGAAGGATGTGCGTTGACTATTCCGATTTGAATAAAGCGTGTCCAAGAGACAGCTTCCCGACACCGTGAATCGATTAGCTGGTTGATTCGACCGCAGGGCACGCCCTGCTAAGTTTCATGGACACCTATTCTGGTTACAATCAGATCATGATGTATCCGCCGGATAGCGAGCACACCGCCTTCATCACCGACCGAGGTCTGTATTGCTACCAGGTAATGCCTTTTGGTCTTAAAAATACTGGGGCCACCTACCAGCGCCTCGTCAATAAAATATTCGCCACACAAATCGACAGGAATATGGAGGTTTATGTCGACGACATGCTCGTGAAAAGCGTCGTAGGCGATGACCACCTTGCAGACCTTCGTGAAGCCTTTGACTTAATGAGGAGGTATCGGATGAAACTAAATCCAGAGAAATGTGCGTTCGGTGTGTCCGCTGGAAAGTTTCTCGGATTTATGGTTGGTCAGCGAGGGATCGAGGCAAATCCTGAAAAAATAAGAGCATTGATCGAAATGAAGTCTCCGACCACTCTCAAAGATGTCCAACGTTTGGCGAGTCGCGTCGCATCATTAAATAGGTTCATTTCGCGGGCCTCGGACAAGTGCTTACCCTTTTTTAAACACCTCCGAGCCACCGGCAAATCTGTTGGGAGTGGACACCACAATGCGAAGAAGCGTTTCAACAACTGAAGCAATATATGAGTGTACCCCCCGTTTTATCTAAACCTATGGCGCATGAACAACTTCTTCTTTATTTATCTGTGTCTTCTACGGCCGTTAACGCCACTCTAATAAGAGAAGATTTCGGGGTACAAAGGCCCGTTTATTATATTAGTCGAGCAATGGTAGATGCCGAAACTCAGTATTCTGATATGAAAAGTTGGCCCTCGCTTTAGTCACGGCTGCTTGGAAACTGCATCCATACTTCCAAGCCCACGCTATATTAGTGCCAACAAACCACCCATTACGGCAGGTCCTTCAGAAACCCGAGGTTTCAGGGCGATTAACTAAATGGGCGGTCGAGATCAGCGAACACGATATTTCGTTTTGCCCCAAGACCGCAATCAAGGGCCAGGCCATGGCAGACTTCATCGCCGAATTTACATACTCCTCTCCCGATGATAATCCCGCGACCAGCGACCAGCCATCCTGGTCACTCTTCGTGGACGGGTCCTCACGGGCCACCGGTAGCGGAGCGGGCCTAATTCTAGTTACTCCAGACGGGTCGCGTTTCCAATATGCTTTACGGTTTGATTTTCGCATCTCAAATAATGAAGCAGAATATGAAGCTCTGATCGTTGGCCTCGAACTGGCAAATGTCCTCTCAATTCAAAATCTACTCATTCATAGTGACTCTCAGCTCATAGTCAATCAGGTACTCGGCGAATTTGAAGCAAAAGAAGAAAGGATGGTGTTATACAAATCCCGAGTGCTCATCCTGCTCGCAAAGCTGAAAAATTATGAAATGATCCACATCCCTCTCGAGAAGAACAAACTTGCAGATTCTTTGGCAAAACTTACTTCCGCTCCAGAATCTGAGTTATCACATTCAATTCCTATCGAGCACTTTCGAACCCCGATTATCGATCAAACAACTCCTGGGCAAGTGATCGCAATCCATCCCTCTCCGTGTTGGATGGACCCCATTCTCCTCTATCTCAGGGATGGACATCTTCCAGACAACAAGAAATCCGCACGACAAATTCGTCATCGAGCTGCCAGGTATACTTTACAAAATGGAATGTTATTACGTAAGAGTTTCTCATTGCCCTATTTAAGGTGTCTTCACCCAGAAGAAACACATCGTGTTCTAGATGAAATACACTAGGAGGCATGTGGTAACCACCCAAAGGGACGATCTCTAGCATATGAGGTGATGAGGCAAAGATACTACTGGCCCACTATGAAGGCAGATGCGATCGAATTCTCTAAAAAATGTGACAAGTGCCAGCGATATTCTCCTATACCTCATGTACCATCCGAGCAAATGACATCAATGAATAGCCCTTGGCCCTTCGCCCAATGGGGAGTCGATATCATTGGGCCCTTGCCTATCGGGAAAGGTCAAAATAAGTTCACAATCGTGGGGGTTGATTATTTACCAAATGGACCGAAGAAGAGCCATTAGCCAGAATTACCGAGAAACAGAGCACTAAGTTCGTATGGAGAAATATCGTATACCGTTATGGGCTCCCCCACACTATAATCACCGACAATGGAAAGCAATTCGACAACGCCGCGTTCGATAAATTTTGTGAAAAATGGAAGATACGCAATATCCGCACCTCTCCATACCATCCTCAGGCAAATGGGCAGGTTGAAGCAGTGAATAAAATTATCAAGCATCATCTAAAGACCAAGCTCGGTGAGTGTAAAGGCCTGTGGCCAGAACTCCTGCCGGAAGTCTTATGGGCATATAGGACTACGACTCGCACATCAATAGGCAAAACTCCTTTTTCCTTAGCATTCGGTACCGACGCAATAGTATCAGTTGAAGTTCAAGTACCTTCGTATCGAATTGAGCAATATCATCCCGTCCATAATCAGGAAGGTCTTCTACTTCATCTCGACCTCTTGGAAGAGCGGAGAGATGCCGCCCAGCTGCGAGCAGTAGCGTATCAGCAACGCATCGCTCGCTATCATAATGCTAAAGTTTGGCCTAGAATTTTCCAGCACTGTGATTTGGTCCTTAGACAGAACCTCGGAGCTCCTGCTCATTCGCTGGATCCAAATTGGGAAGGCCCGTATCCAGTCATCAAAATTGTGCAACCCAGTACTTACTATCTTGAAGACATGCAAGGAAGACCTGTACGTCGCCCTTGGCATGTGGAACATTTGCTACGGTATTTCCCTTGATTCGATGTAATTCTTAACAGCGTTCAAATGAATAAGAGTTAAAGTCGTCTTTTGGTCGCTACTCCATTTAATTGGATCAGAATAGCCCCGAAGAGAACACACATTCTCTTGGCCAATTGTCTACCCTTGGTAGAACTAAAATCGTCTTTTGGTCGCTACTCCATTAAATTGGACCCGAATAGCCCCGAAGAGATCACACATTCTCTTGGCCAATTGTCTACCCTTGGTAGAACTAAAATCGTCTTTTGGTCGCTACTCCATTTAATTGGACCAGAATAGCCCCGAAGAGAATACACAAGTCTCTTGGCCAATTGTCTACCCTTGGTAGAATCGAAGCCTCAATCGATAGACCAGTCTATCTCCACGAGGACATGGTCATCACGACCCCCGGATTGAGCCTAACTCATTACTACGTGAGTTAAATATGAAGACATTCATTACGCAATAAAGGAAGAACGAGAGAAAGGAAATAAGAAGACCAACATCATCAAAAAGTGTTTCTTTTCATTCATATCAATTGTTTACAAAGATTGATTACAAGCAAAATTTATACAAGAGTGAAGCAAAGAAAAGAAAGACAAATCATTCTCTTGGAGGAGGAGAGGCACTCTCGACTTCAGGGCCCACTTCGGGAACCCCTCCGGCTTGAGTGACCTCGGTCACCTCATTCTCGGCAGCTGCTCGTTCCTACGCAGCTATGATGGCCCCGACCTTTTCTAATTCCCCCATATCAAAAGATGGGGACATCCGATGCACTACCCGCAGTGCGAAGTCGTGACCAGCATCGTACGACTCGTACATCTCCTCGTCATACAATTGCGAAGTTTGGAACTCTGTGATGGCTCGAGCTCCTTCTTCAGAGAGCATCTTAATAAGGGCTACTCTTTCCTCGTCCCAGTGGATCGAGTCGTCCTTGAGCTGCGCGAGAATGGAGCGCTCTTTATCCAAATTGTCGCTAACCTCCTTGAGCTGCGACTTAGTCTCTGCGAGCCGCTCCACCAACGAGATCTTGTCTTGGCGGAAGATCTCTCTTTCTCTCTCTGCCTTCTCCTTCAACTCCGTGAGCTTGGCGAAGTTGGAATCCAAAGCCTGGTACCTATCGGTCAGGACTTGGACCTTCTCGATGAGGATCTTTTTCTCCTCATCCATCTTCGAGATCAACACCTCGCGGGACTTGAGGAGCCGATCCCTTCCGTGGACTACTTTCTCCAAAGCAATCATCTTCCCGTCAGCCTCATCTATCACACGACCGGCGGCGAGGATGTCACGCCTCGTTCATAGAATGAGGTCCAAGCCCTACAAAATAGAAGAAAGATTATGAGATAAATACTCGGGAGCAAACAAAGGTAGCAAAACAACAAGGTCAAAAAATATGTTACCTGAACCATCTTCACTCCTGCCTCGAGGAAGAGGTTTTTAGGGCTTGGATCGGGAAGGGTGCCAAAGGTCTGGGGGGAGATGTTGTCAAACAAAAATTTGCAAATCGGGTGGAGATGACGGGAGACGATAAACGTCCCACTGCCAGAGGGCTGGGTGACGACCAGACCAGCCAGGGCTCGCGGTTTGAGCAGCAGCCGGCTCGCGAGCAGGAGCCAACTCGCGAGCACCTGCAGGCTCGCGAGATTCTTCAATTGGGGGGCAGCCGGACCCCGCCCAGTCGTCCCTCGGGGAGTTGTCGGTAATATTAATAACTGGTGGTCCAGGTGGAACCACCAGTGAAGAAACGACAGGTGCAGGTGCCGCTGGCACACCCACCGCGGCCTCGAGAAGGAGAGTCTGGTCGACATCCGCCCGATTAGGCGGATAAGAAGGACCGACAGACGTCTTCTTCTGCCTTTTGGAGTTTGTGCCCTTGAGGCGAGGCAGCAAACCTCTCTTCTCTCCGGCCTTCGTCATCGCGACCTCCTCGCGAGATATTAACCCTACCGCTGCGAGTCAGGAGGCTGATAAATAAGCCTCGATATGCCTGTCGCGAACAGGCAGTTTGTATATCTTCACAATTTTCTCTTGAATCCCTCCGTTTAAGTCCGGCTTCGCCAAAGCCGGGATACCTGCAAATACGAGCAGAAGTTAAAAATGCCAAAAACCCTAAATTGACTGATGAAGTTTTGTGTGAAATTGTGCCCACCTTCACAGAAAAAGCGGTTCACACCAGGGCCCCCAGAAGTGGATCTTGACTCAGACTCCCGGCTCTCGGAAGCATAATAGAACCAGCGTTTCCTCCATCCGGGATAATTTGAAGAAGGTTTCCCCAGTACAAAATTATCCCGGTGCCAGTAACATAAGTAATACCAACCTTCGCTGGAGGGTGCCTTCTTGAGTCAAAACATACAGAGGAACTCTTCAGCGGTGAGCTCCCCGTTACCGACCTGCGCCCAGAGGGCAAAGGAGCTCAAGACCACCCTCCATCCGTTTACGATAAGTTGCCCGGGGGCAATCTTATAAATTCGGAGGACATTACGAATGAAGGGATGGAGAGGAAGGCGCACCCCAAGAATAAAAAGGTATTCATAGATGGCAACGCACCCTGGGGGAGGGGAATCCGGAGTTTCTCCCTCTCCAGGTAACCGGAGAACGACCAAGTCAGGGACTTAGTATCTCTCCCGTAACTCGTTCAGCCGTTCCTCCGACAAGATAAATGGGTACCCGACGCTGAGTACCTGCCCACCGGAACCCTCGCATTACTGGAGGCAGAGGATTCCGGGGTAGCATCTCCTAAGGGGACGGTGGTCTCATCGAAATCTCTAGCCATGAAAGTTTTTTAAGATAAAAAAAGAAAAGAAGAAAAAGGCAGAAGTAGAGTATACCAAGTATGGAGGGTGGAAGGGAGAATGACACCGGAAGAAGAAGGACACAGATACCAGGTGAGTGAGGAAGGAAAAAGTTTCAAAAATTTCTGTGAAAATCCGAAGATTTGGCGGATTCCGTATATTTATAAGCAATCATTCCGCCGGATTTGGCGACACGTGGCTACCACCCGTTCGGCACAGCAGTCGAGCAGGCATGGCTATTAATTCCTCAGACACGTGGATAGCGTCTCTTCATTTCCTCTCTGCCGAAAAGCTGTGGAAGGCTGGCCCTCATTAATGCCAGCCCAATCATGTACAGCTTCATCTCCGATAAAGGTGGTAGGCGGTTATGCATGACAGTAAGTAAGTCCTTCCCTTAGACTTCCTGGCGGTAAGGACTTGGGGGGCATCTGTTGTAGCCAAATTGCGCTGACCAGAGGTTCTTGCGAGGTCTCGATAATCTACGAGCACCTTTACAACAATATTCGAATCGCGAGATCATCTGGTCGAGTCTCGCACATTAGACAAGTACAGCGCACACTTACCGAGTCATCGAGCCTTTACTGTCGATAATCGAATAGTGGGAGAGCACAGAACATCTTTCCCGACCTGTCAGCCGCCCGTCTCGTGGTCATTAAAAGGTGTCACACCTCAATATGCGAGCAGCCTAGCTCGCGAGTAACCTCAATATGCGAGTAGCCTTGCTCGCGAGTAGCTTCCGTCATGCCAGCAGCCCTGGTCACTGGTCTTTAGCAATGACGTCCCTTAGCTTATAGTACCAGCAGCCCGTATAGGCCGATTTTGGACTTATCTTTGCCTACGACTCCATATCTCAAGGGATCACTATCGAGGAACGTAATTAACCAGATGTCTAATTAGATTAGGCAATCCCCTTATCTAAGGATTGATAGGATAAGCTCCGTATCCCCAAAAATCAGCAGTACTCTTAATGGCTTGCGTAACGGACTGGACCACCCGGATTTGGATAAATAGATAATCTACAGGTGGTAAAGGTACAGAATATACAATCTCTAAACTCCTAAATTGTTAATTTCCTTTGCAACCATATCCTATCTGACTTAAGCTTCGGAGGGCTAACGGCTGGACGTCAGTCACCCTTAGTTTTCTCTTATATTCTTTCAGATTCGAGGTAGAGCTCTCTTGAAGGAAGGTGAACGTCTGGAGGATCCTGTTACCAAATCCGACGTTAACACGGTGTTAACGACCTGAGTCCACATTTCCTTGCCCAAGCCAGCATTACTGATCATGTATCGGGCACTCTCCAAGAGAGTCTAATTCATTCGCTCATCCATATCATTCTGCTCTAGTGTGTGGCACACTGTGTTGTGTCTCACGATTCCTTCATCTTTGCAAAACTTATTGAATTGCCCATAAGTGAATTCCCCACCATTATCAGTCCTTAACACTTTCACCTTCTACCTTGTCTATTTTTCCATCATTATCTTCAACTGCTTGAAAGTAGTGAAAACCTCGAATTTATTTTTTAAAAAATAAACTCATACCTTTATGGAATAGTCATCAATGAACGTAACGAACCATAATGACCCTCCACCTGAAACTACGGGTGACAACCCCCATACATCATAATGCACATACTCTAAATAAAAAAAAAAACCCTTATTTAAAAGATAACCTATATTTTTTACCATATATACAATGCTTGCATATATTAAAATCAATGCTTTTAAAAATTGGAATCAAACGACGATCAGAAAGTATCTTCATGCACCGCTCGCTCATGTGGCCTAAGCGCGCATGCCACATACGTACAGACGTAGAATCCGCTACAGACGATGCAACTACATTTGATGAAGTGCTCCCAATCAACCTGTAAAGGTTACCATTCCTTTGTGCTTTCATTACTATGAGTGCCTCCTTTGAAACTTTAAGGACACGATCGAACCCGGTGAATTTGCACCCTATTGCCTCAAGTGCACCAAGAGATATCAAATTCTTCTTCAGCCTAGGGATATGCCTCACATCTGTCAGAATACGTTTGATCCCATCAAACATCCTGATGTGCGCTAAACTAATACCAACAACCATGCAGGCGTAGTCATCGCCCAAGAACACCGAACCACCACCATACTCTCTGTAGGAGGTGATTGAACTCTGATCAGGACACATGTGATACGATAAACTTGAATCTAAAAGTCACAAATCACCGAGATACCCGAATTTGGATATAGTCAATACCTTGCAACCATCACTCACGTCCTCTGTAGATTCTATGGTATCAGCCTCTCTAAAAGATTCCTTTGATTTCTCTTTCTTCGACTTGGAATTTTAACAATTCATTTTCATGTACCCTATTTGTCTACTATTCCAGCACTTCAACTTGCCTTTTTTCCTTTACCCTTAGATTTAAATCTCAATCACGAAGATTCTTTATCTCGCTCAGAATTTCTCTCCCCTCATAACTAGTGCATCTGTAGAAGTACTCACGTCACTATTTTTCTTTCTCATCACCTTTAACTGAAGGGCTGAGATAACAGTCTCAACGCGTTCTACTCGCGCACAAAAAGTCTTTTAATGAGTCATATGATCCTAAAAGAGAGTTCAACAAGATACATGCTTGGTCTTCATTCTTCATCACATTCACATCCAACAGTTTGCAAACGAGTCTGTTGAAGTTACTAATGTGGCTCTCAACATCAACCCCCTCTATTATCTTCAGATTGAACAACTGAAGCTTCAAATACAAATGATTTTCAAGAGATTTTTTCGCGTAGATATTCTCTAACTTCTCCCATGTATCAACCGTAGTCTTCTCTCTCATGACATTATAGAAAACTTCATCTGTTAGACACAATAGGATTAAGATATTAGCATTTTGATCCAACTTTTTCCACTCTTCTTCTTTCATAGTTTCTGATCGCTCTCCAAGAAGTGCATCTTCCAATTCTTGTTGAACTAAAAAGTCTTTCATCTTAACATTCCATAGTTCAAAGTTGTTTTTCTCGGAATACTCTCAACGTCAAACTTCATACCAGATGTCATTAATACTTTGTCTCTCATATTCGAATCTGCTTCCCAACATATGCTCTAATATCACTTATTGGGAACTTATGGAAGCACAGAGTAGAATCAAAAAACATACTCACAATCGCACAAGCAAATCAACACAAAAGAACACTTCAAATTTACATGGAAAAACCCGTGTAAGAAAAAACCATGGCACAAAGCGATCAATGCACTATAAAAAACAAAAAAAAAAAAAAAAACAAAATTACAAGGGATGAACTTACCCATATCAAAGCCCCAAGAGAAAACCCTAGATTTGTCTCTCACCAAAACTCTCTCAAACCCTAATACACGTCTCTGTATGCCCTAATCCCAATTACACATACTTATAAAGCAATAGAACCGAAATTAGAAACAAAACCACAAAACTGCACAAAACCGAAAACCATCGACACATCATGTCGACTAGTCGAGATGGGTCAACACATCGGGTCAACCAGTCAATGGCCATGTTCGACAGATCGAACACACAAAAAACTAACCATGAGTTTTGCCTATTTTTTTAATGTTGTCAATCGATTGGGCACATTTTCAATAGGTTGAAATTGCCTAAAACTGTTCAGAGACGTTATGTGCTATTCTGGGCATGATCGATCGATCAACCAACTTAGTCGACCACCCCTGTTTCTGCACAGATTGAAGGCTCCTCCAACAATGGCCAACGTTCATTTGAGATACAGTATAAAGAAAATCCAATCCCTTTTCCCTTTCGAGTTTGATATTTTCTTTTATATTCTATTTCTTCACTTTCTATTTCTATTTGGGGTCATGTAGAGTTCCATTTTTTGGACCCTCTTAAGGAGCTAAGGTTCGGTTCATATTGGTTCCAATTTGAATAACATATTTGAGGTAACAGACCCAAATCAATTAAATTCTAGGTACTAGGTACTGTCAACGGGCCAGATTGGTTGACTTTCTAAAGTGGGACCACAATACTGTGGTTAATTTTGAGTTAAATTTATAGCATGTGTATAGTTAGTGAGCTTACCTACTGGTCGTTTCACTTGAGCTTTGGAGGACGGGTAGCAATTGGCCGTTGGAATGTTACCCTTCCCTTGGCCCTGGTCCCAATCAGGTTGAGAAGGCAACGGTCCCGGCCCTACAAGGCCAGGCCAGCTTAGGGTTGGGCCTGTAAGATCAACTGGCCCAAAAATTAAAGTATCCCTCCTAGTAGGTGAGCCAAAAATGTCCACTGACTTAGACCACCAGTCATTTAAAAAGTGTAGCTTGACTAACAGGGACCATCTTGATTTCCGCACTCCCATTTACACATGGTGACCATAGTTTTAAAACTTTAAAACTTGTGAATCAACTCGACTGTACCAGATTTCGAGCTGAGCCCCTGTGAAACTTGTGTGAGAACTCAGCATGACCCCTCAAGTCTACTCGATGATTCAGCCAAATGGACTTGACTCAACACGTCGCGAAACAACTCACTCAACTGTAAACAATTTTTTAATAGAATCTAAAAGGAATGGTTTTGAACTCAAAGAACCTCTTACGATGGGAATAACATCTCTGACCAGCAGCAAGCACAGTTCTACTTTTATATATAGTGTTTCCAGCTATAAAGACAAGCTTCTTTTGATTTGAGTGAGATTAAAGGGGAAGAGAAGAAAGAAGAAAGGTGAGAGAAATTTTGGGCAACAAGAGAAGTATTGTTAGTCCAAAAGACCAATACATACGCATGCAGGCAAGCAGCTATACCCACCCACCCACACATTAACTTGAGAGGGGAAAAAAATTTCTAAAAAAACTTTTTAAAAAAATTTGAGATAAACATATAATGCCTCCACAGAAATACATGAATAACATACACACATAGAACTACATATATTTTCCTATACTCTTCCTTGGAACACATACGAAGAAGATGACGACAATTAGCTCGGGCCACAACGCCCCTCAAACACAACATGGTCATATACAAGATCTTCAATTGTTGTTTGTCTTTATATTAGCATTGTCACCAATTAAATAATAGGCCATCCAAACTCAACAACCATCCAGCCACCAAACCAAGATGCACATGTAAAATTTTCTCAAAGATGTGCAATACCGCACAACAAGTGAGTGAACAGCACTAACAACAGTTGAGAGGGAGACTACACAATAGCATGTGAAGATACACGTACACTACACAACATGTGAGTGAACTATACCCACAACGAACAACAAAGGCCTAAGAAAGAAATGATGAATAAAACAGAAAAGCTTTAAAACTTGCAGAACTCCTCCATGTTAAGTTCAATTAAGCATCACGTCAAACAGGTTGTGTGCATTATGCCTCAAAGCACAGAAGGATAACACCAACCACATAATCACCATCCTCGACATGAATCAACAACTTATTTCACAACCTCACATCATCAAAATAAGAAAACACAAGGAAATTAATTATCAGGAAAAAAAATAACACAAGCATAGTACGACACTCATTTCTCACAAAAACAAAGTAGCATCCCCAAATCACGGTGGAATTTCATGATTCTTATTTCTGGTGATTGCTAATTATCAACCACACGGTCCACACCTAATTTATATGGAAATTTTTCCAAAAACCCTTTAGAAAAACAGCACAACAAGAAACCCAAATTTGGACCGTTTCCCGACTTTTTCTGTTTTGAACCAAACACTTTAAAAACTAATCAAAAACTTTCAAAAAGATCACAAAAATCATCCTCTTCCAGATCTCATAATTTCTGCTTCAAATGTCCACCTGGTCATATCCTGCTTACATCATCCGTACGGCTGGATGACATCAGCAGTGGGCCCCACTATCATAGACTGATATCAGGTTCAAATACATACTCTAATACCAAGTAAAAAGTGATGAGATCAAAGGTAAAGAGGAAGGAAATGGAGAGATGAGAAGTTTAGACCAACACTAGGAAGTATTGTATGTTAGTTCATAAAACTAACACACTTCCAAGAAACATATAATGCTCTAGGGGAGTTAATGAATAACACACACAATTATATATTTTCCTACATACCTATAACTACCTTAAACATTTATAAATATAGCTAATTTAATTAGTAAATATCAAGACGAGTCAAGTAAAGAAAGTCTTTGACGTAATCAGACCTGGCTGGGCATGAGTCAATATTACAAGTTTTTGAACTATGGTTGTGACCCACATTTTGCATGATGGCCAAGTTCTAAACAATATAAACAAGAACTATCAATGGTCCAGGCTGGCCCTATTCGCCCACAACTGGCCCAAGAGCTTAAGTGTAGGAACCCAAGTCCTGGGCTGCTTGGTCCATCACCACCCTACTCATGGAGTTACATGTAATTTTGTGTGTGTGTGTGTGTGTGTGTGTGTGTGTGTGTGTGTGTTTCCTTATTGAAAAGCATGGAGTTAGATGTGATTCTTCCAATCAAATCAAAGCCTATGAACAAGGTCACGAGTTCTCTCATTAAGGAAAGGCCAAAGAGGTATCAATATTACAAGTTTTTGAACTATGGTTGTGACCCACATTTTGCATGATGGCCAAGTTCTAAACAATATAAACAAGAACTATCAATGGTCCAGGTTAACCCTATTCACACACAACTGGCCCAAGACCTTAAGTGTAGGAACCCACTTCCTGGGCCGCTCGGTCCATCACCACCCTACTCATGGAGTTACACGTGATCTTGTGTGTGTGTGTGTGTGTGTGTGTGTGTTTCCTTATTGAAAGCATGGAGTTACCTGTGATTCCTCCAATCAAATCAAAGCCTATGAACAAGGGCACGAGTTCTCTCATTAAGGAAAGGCCAAAGAGGTATCAACATATGCTTCCATAAATGGCACTTTTAGTTCAGGCTAGAATTTTGCACTTATGGGCCCATCTTTCGGTGACTCAAAGCATTCATCTTGAGCACCCCAACAAGGACAGGCAATGATTAAATCTCCTCTATGCAACTCATCCAATAGGAATTTTCCCACTGCATATATGTGATCTGGCCATATCTTCAACAACAGATGGTTAGGATTGCCAATGGAGGTATCTTCTAAAAAACGGCGCATCAGGATGACCAGGCAAATGGAAAAAACTTAAGGGTGCACAAGGATGCAGGCCCATAGAGAAGCCACCCACCACTAGTCTGGTCAGAAAATCATGGGCTTCCCCATTGCCAAATGGATACCACAATGCATGCAACTAATATAAGCAAATGGAAACTGCATGCAAACCCAGGAACTTCTCTAGCATCTCCTTATTTCATATACATAGACTAATATTTTCTTCTAATGTACAATTACAAACAGGATAACAGTCTCCATGCATGAGAAAGAAAGAGCGGTAACCTGTACAACATGAAAAGAACTCTTCAGGCAATGGGTGGCACGGGCTCTTCTTCAAAGTTGGACTCCAATCCTTTGAGCAACCTGCATCAGTAATTTCAATGTATCCACCCATTAACAAGAACATTTACACATTATAACTGGCAACATCTAGATACTTCAAACCATGTAATTTGGACGGCAATACATACACGTGAGACAGTGGGTTGTAGAAGATTCACTGACAAGTCCATACAAGTACTTTAGATAATAAAATATTATGCTTTAATAATACATTATAATTTTATAAATATTAAAAGTCTGAAAAATAAATAATATCAATACACCTAAAAATGAATTGTGGATAAGAATAAAGTATTCAAACATAGAAAATAACAATTAAGTGTGAAAAATTAGTTTCCTAATAAGCCATAACCTCTTAAAGTGTTCCATAACCACACTACCTTGTACACCAAATGCATTTAGCATGGAATACAGCCACTGTTTGAATTATCTCTGATATTATCGAAACTATCCCCGAAATTATCTGCATCTCTAGCTCGGCAACACCGATGACACTGGTATTGATACCAATAACACTAGCAGTATCAGAAATTCTAGGTATCAGCGATGTATCGCTTAGTATTGCCAATATTTTCAACTGTGTAATTTTCAGGTGTTGCTTGTATTGCCAATGTATCAATATCGCAAATATTTTCGACTGTGTAAATTTCAGGTGTCACTTGTATCACCAATGTATCTGCGATATTTCAATAATATCGTCAATGTATCGATACATTGACGATATTTCAATAATATCATCAATGTATCGATATCGCCAAAAATTTGTATATTAAAAAATTCCCGTTTCATATTTTTTATGGGCGCATGGTTGTATTCAATGCATGGTTCTGAATGTCGGTATCGGTCAGGCGTATCGGCCCCGTGGAAAAATGATACGATACGGTGTCACGTATCAGAATCGGGCCTGTATCGGCCTATATCGGACCGTATCGGTCAGAATTTTTTTTTAAGCAAAAAAATATGAAAAAATATCAGAAAAATAAGATAAAATGAGATATTCACGAATCTATCATTTATTTGTATTTTGACCATGTATTCAATGGTGTATCGGACCATTCTTTGGTAAGAATGTTGTCCTGACGGGTTGACTTTCTGTAAGTTCTGGTGTTGATTTTTTCTTTATATAAACTGTTGATATGTGTCATAAATTGATCATATATTGCTAATAGTCTAATATGTCCAATAAGTATCACTACTCAGTACTCACTAGTCTATAACAATGTAAGTGTAGAAAACTAGAAATACTTAGTACTTACCAATTTCCTTAAATATGAATAATATAAACATTTAAAATAACATTTTCGTTTTCAGCCATCCCAACAAATACAGTTATACAATAATGGCCACTCTACAATATACACAAGATACAAATTTCAGGTGGACCATTAAAAACAGTGGTTATGGGCCATTAAAAACAGTGGTTATGGGCCACAGGAAACAGTGGTTATGGATCATTAAATAATTTAAGGTAGACCATGTCACAGGATACAAATTTCAGGCGGACCATGTTACAGGAAACAATGGTTATGGACCATTACAATTTCAGGTGGACCATGTTACAGGATACAAATTTCAGGTGGACCATGTCACAGGAAACAATGGTTATGGACCATTAAAAACAATGGTTATGAACCACAGGAAATAGTAGTTATGGACTACTGAAATTTTAGGTGAACCATGTCACATGACACAAATTTCAGGTGGACCATGTCACAGGAAACAATGGTTATTAACCATTAAAAACAATAATCCAGACTAGAGGGGAGATGTTTACAAATATCCCTTTTCTTAGAGTACCCATCACCTACAAGAAACTGTTCCACAGCTTGTGGTACAATGGCATCTTTCTGCCAGCATGTCATTTTTGTAGGACATCAGTACCATAAAAAATGTAGGCGCCAACATGAAGATCACCTGGCACAAAAGTCAGGCCGGTCCACTCAGCAGGTGGGCCAACCCTATATCTAAGTCAAACGACCGTTGGTTCTATCAGTTAAGCTGATGAGCAATTAAATCTGATTTTTCATAAATGTGATTCTCGTGAATGGGCCCATCATTTTCATCTACTGATTTTCCTAAACAAGTGGCATGTTAGTGGTAAAGATGTCACTGTACCACAAGTTGCGGTACAGTCGCCTGTAAGTGAACAGTTTTCATTTTTTATACAGAGAAACTACGTGACAGATCATACCCATCTTTCAGATGATGGTGATTCATTTACTGGACAAATGGAATCGATGTGAATTCATCCATGCTGTTCAAATCATGAGGTCATTGTGGATGTAGCATGTACCAAAAAATCACTCTGATCTAGCAATGTTATGCATTGTACTTGTGTCCATCAAATGGATGGTTAAGATTGAAATGGTTAGTGGGACAAATTGCAGTATATGAATTCCATGTGTATAGGATGAATCACTACCATATAAAAAATGGTCACAAATAACAACTTGATCCAAAGTCGTGGCCCGAAGATGCTTTTAACGGTGGAAATTCAATCCCAACAGTGTGGTCCACTTGGATTTGGATTCCCTTCATTTTAGGGACCATTCCCTAAAATGAGTTGAAAAAACTAATGGACGACGTTGATATACAAAACATACATCAAGGTGGGCCCCACAGGTGCAAGTGCACGGAGCATCATACCCTCCAGAGTATTTACAAAAAAATTTGAGTGAGACATAGCTGTGAAACAGCCACGTTTCTGTTCCTCTTTTCAAGGGAAGCAGATTGCGTACTAACCCCGCACGCTAGTGTGCGGAGTAAACTCTGTGGGGCCCACAGTGATTTACGTATTTTATCCACTCCATCCATCCATCTTAACAAAAAATTTTAGGTATATTGCCAAAAAATGAAGCATATCAAAATCTAAAGTGGACCACACCACAAGAAAAGTGTGAACCGAATGTTTACCATTGAAAAATTCTCGAAGGACACAGAAGTTTTGGATCAAGCTGATATTCGTGTTTTCCCTTCATCCATATCCATGTGATCTTATGAACAGGTTGGATGACAAATAAACATCACTGTAGGGCCTGGGAAGGTTTCAATGGTGGAAATCATTATTCCCACTGTTTCCCGTGGCATGGTCCACTTGAGATTTGGATATGCTTAAATTTTGGGCTCAACCACTAAAATGACCTGAAAAAGCATATGGACAGAACAGATAAAGCACATACATTCTAGGTGGGCCCAACTGAGTTTACTACGCACGTTAGGAGCGTGTGGAGTGACTCTGCACGCAATCCGATTCCCTTTTCAAGAGAAGAAAGAGAGAGACAGAGAGGGAAAATGAAAAAAAAAAAGAGGGAGAGGAAAAAGACGAGAGGGAAAGAATGAGAGAGAGAGAGAGAGAGAGAGAGAGAGAGAGAGAAGATAAAGATGGTGCGGCCGTGCAGCCCCTGCCGCAATATCGAAGAAGAAAAAGATGCTAGGTTAGTTTTTTTTTTCTTTTCACTTTTTTTTTCCACTGTTGCTTCACCATTTTTGCAACAAAAATCGATTAAAACAAAAATCCCTAAAAAATTGCAAAAAACAAAAAGAAAAAAGAAAAAAATTGATTTTCTATTTTGCGCTGCCATTTTTTCGATTTAAATTATCGAATTGTATCACGATTAGATCGGGTCGTATCGGCCTGACCGATATGCATGCCAAATATCGGACCCGATACGGCCCGTATCAGACAATAAAACCCGAGACGGTACAACGGATACCGATACGGCCGATACGAGGCCGTATCGCGTATCGTATCGAGCCGATATGGATACGATACACCCGTATCAGCCGATACGATACCGATTTTCAAATCCATGGGTCTACCCGTAACTGCCTCTCTCTTAACTTCATATTGTAATGGCAGTAAACGAGCTTCTGCAACTTATCGTATGCCAACTTGTTCATCTTGCTCGTGTGTATGAGTGACCACGTGCTCCAAGTCCTCTCACACGGGGAGGAGGATACAGTCTGTGCGAGAATACGGACTGTAAGTAATTGTAGTGCAGGTGTGTCGACTCCGTGCATCGCCCACCACTCACCTATATATCCATGAGCATCTTGTTTTAGTTTGAAGTAAGGACTTATAATACAGTTACCTAATAATATACCATATTACTTAATAAAAAAGTATACTCACACGGTATCATCGCTTCTCTAGATGCTTTGGCTAGTGCGGATGAGAACGTACCCCTAGCATCTTTAAACCGCAACAACTATAACATATGGATTCACATGTCACCATTTTAACTACCCATATATCTAAAGACTATGAGGAAGAAAATATATTCTATCGATTATCATCAGCGAGATCTACTCAAATTGCATTATCTGGTTACCAAATTCTGATCGTGCTAGCGATTCAGGGAACAACCGTTCGAACACCCAATGGACGACCATCGTCAAATCACTATCTCCATGGAGTCGGCGTTTGTAATGAAATCTAGAATTCAGATAGTATGCTGAAACCCAAATATTATTTACTCAGTTGCATTAACTTGCAAACATAAGTGATGCTTAAAGTGCAAGTGCAAATGGTAAAAAATACAGGTGAACGTAACAAACTTACCAGCCTGGTGGAGTGCATGATCAATGGTCCTGGTCCATCGTTCATCAATGATATCGATCACCCACTTATGTGCATTGGAGAGAGCAGTCTATATCCCTTCTTTCATAATTCTCACAAGCTCGTACATTGACCCCATTGAAGGACACATCTTACTATCTACGGCGTGTAAAACACTGTAGATCGGTTTTAGAGGGGAAATAAAATCATGAACTCTATCCCAGAAGGAATCAGAAAGCACTATTTTCGATGTATTCTTTGCACCATCGGTCTTCCTCTGATTCCACTCTAAGTACTTCTCAGATCTAAACAAATTCCTAAGACCCACACGGTGCCTATACAAGCTGTCGAGTGCAATAAAGTTCGTGGCGAACCGTGTTGCACCTGGTCTAACGATGTCCCCTCTACAACACTCGCGCATTGCAGCCAACAACCAAAAGTGATTATATATGAAGTTCATCACTCTCCTCACATCCTCGATGGTTTTCCTGATCAAGTCCCTCTGGCCTATCCTCTCGAGCATCAAATCAATGCAGTGTGCCGTGCAAGGGGTCCAATAGAGATGGTACTTTGTCATTAATTTCTTTCCTGCCATAACGAATGCACTGCCGTTGTCTGTCACAACTTGGACGACACTTTCAGGCCCAACACTTATGATGACTTGTTTCAAGAGATCATATATATAATTACGATCTTTTATTTTGGCAGATGCATCAATAGATTTGAGGAAAACAGACTGCCCTTTACTGTACACCATAAAATTGATAATGGACATTTTCGTGGGTCCTGTCCACCCATCGCACATGATCGTCACCCCATATTGCCTCCAGTTCGGAGTGAGTGCACATACCCAAGCACGCATCTCCTCATACTCCTGATCAAGGTAGACACCAAGAATCTCTTTTGGCGTCGGAGGCTTCACACCAGGCCCATGTCGCTGCACCTCCTCAATCATATTTGTAAAGTGAGGATTGGCGGCTGCATTGGCTAGTATGTGGCTCGAAATGAACCATCTAGATATGGGGCTCCCCACTTTCTCTCTGATCCCCTTGTTCCATATATTTTTTAACCTTTTCTTATTAACAGCCACAATGGATGCATCTGTAACGCGGTCGCTCTGTGTGCGCTGTAGTCTAGCCCGCCAGAACCACCGCTACCCATACTGCCTCCCCCAAACCTTCTGCTGCTCCCACCGGCCTCATAGCGGGAGCCCCCAAATGACGGCCTAATCTCATTGAGCCTTCTCCTCTGCTCCCCCTCCCACCCTGATGCCCGAGACTCGTGGATCGCATCTCTGAACTCCCTCCTCCTGCGTCGTAACACAGTCATCGATATATGCAATCCCCTCGTCATCATCGTCGTTGTTATCTTGCTCCTCAACAGTACATAGGCCCTGTCCAGGACCCTGCAGCTGTTTCCTAAGATCCTTCTCACAATCCTTCTGTTGCAGCTTGTGTGACTTCGCCTCAGCCAAAACTCTTCTCATCTCCTCCCTCACTGGCTTTTTACACTTGGGCAGTCTTTCACGTTTTTGAACCCCCCCTGCCAAATGCTCCTTCAACCTAGACACCCCCCCACTCCGTATAACTTGGCCATAGTAGTTGCACATGGCTCCATATTTATTCCCCTCCATTGGTCGTCCATGTTTCCACCCAATGTCCCTTGCTCCTCCTTTTCCAGATCCAAACGACATTTTGATCCCTAGTAACATACAAAATTGAAAAAAAATGCTTGCACTAACATTTGAATGAATGGCCATATGGGAACAAAAATGTACACTTAAGCTTTTATGTACAAAAAATGTGCCGGATCAAATACTCGAGTGGGCCAAAAACATCAGGATTGAACAACCACATTTGAAATATTAGTGGGGTCACATAAGTTTTGAATCAAGCTAATATTTGTGTTTTCAGCTCATCCCACTTGGATGACATTACGAATGGTATGGATGACATATAAACATCACTGTGGACCCAAGGAGGTTTCAACGGTAGGAATTTCCGTGCCCTCCTTTTCCTTTAGTGCAGTCCACTTGAGTATTGGATACAGTTCATTTTTGGTCGCACGTCCTAAAAATGAGATGTAAAATCAGATGGACGGCGTGAATTTCTCACAAACATCACAGTGGGCCCACCTAGATTCTTAGTGCAGGAACTTCCTGCGTAAGGCTCGCACAAGAAAGCGAATTGCGTCTAGAGTAACTCTATACCCCTACTGAGTAACTCTACGGGGTCCACCATGATTATGTATTTAATCCACTCCAATCATCCATTTTAACAAATAATTTTATGGTTTGAAATAAAAAATGAAGCATATAAAAATCTTAAGTGGACCACACCACAGGAAACAATGTGAATTGAACGTCTACCGTTGAAAATTTCTTGCGTGCGGCTAGTGTCTCGCCAAGAAGGGGCGTCGCCTCACTGGACCAAGGTGGGTGGATCCCTAATCGTGCAGTCCACTGTGTGATGTGTGTATTACATCCACGCCGTCCATTCATTTTGAAATCTCATTTTAGAGAATGATTTAAAAAATGAAGTAGATCCAAATCTCAGGTGGACCATAATATAGTAAACAATGGTACTCAACCATAAAAAGCTTCTCATGGGTCACAAAAGTATTGGGTCAAGCTGATATTTGTTTGGTATCTTCATCCAAGTCTTTGTGACCTTTTCAACAGGTTGGATGGAAAATAAACATTCTAGTGGCCCCCATGAAGTTTTTAATGGTGTGGATTCAATCACTACTATTTCATGTGGTATATTGTCCACCTAAGATTTGGATCTACTTATTTTTTGGGATAATGACCTAAAATGAGCTTTCAAAATGCATGGACGGTGTAGATGTAAGGTACATACATGATACATCACAGTGGCCCCACAGTTGGGATCCACCGACCTCAGTGGATCCGGGGATCCACCCAAACAGCGTGCGACCCCGGCCTCACCTAAGAAGGTGTGGCCCTTACAGTGGGTGTACCGTGGGGCCCACTTTGATGTATATATTATCTATCCATTCCGTCCATCCGTTTTTCCTAATAAATTTATGTCATTATACCAAAAATGAAGCAGATACAATAAACATGTGGACCACACCATAAGAAACAGTGGTGATTGATCATCCTACCATTAAAAACTTCTTCAGGCATACAGCGTACTTTAATGTTTCCTTAGTGTTTATGTACCATCCAATTTGTTGATGATGTCACATAAACATGGATGAAGGGGGAAAACAAATATGAGATTGATCCAAAGCTTCTGTGGCCCATTAAGGGTCAATAACCACTGTTTCTTATGGTATGGTCCACCTAATAATTGGAGCTGCTTTAATTTTGGAATAATGACCTAAAATGATCTGGAAAAGCGGATGGATGGCGTGGATACTTAATACATACATCAAGGTGGGCCCCACGTTAGCCCCACGATAAGGGCCGCAACGGCTTAGGTGACGCCGGGGTCTCACCTAATCCGATATGGGGGAACCTTCGGTGCGTCGACATGAGACGAACGCATGCGAACGTCAAAAGTTCCATGGACCCCACCATAATGTATGTGTTATATCCACACGGTCCATCCATTTGGCCATATCATTTTAGTATGTGATGCAAAACCCTAAGAAGATCCAAATCTCAGGTGGACCATACCACTAGAAACAATGATGAATAACCATTAAAAAAGTTTTGTGGGCCACAAAATTTTTGGATCAATCTGATATTTATATGTTCCCTTCATCAAGACCTTATTGACATTATCAAGAGCTTGGATTGAAAATAAACATTACTAAAACCTCTATTTGGAATTTTTAATGGGAGCACTCAATCACACTATGTCTAGTGGTATGGTCCACTTGAGAATTGGATCTGAATAATTTTTGGAACACCATTCTAAAATGGGTTGTAGAAACTGATGGACGGAGTGGATATACAAAATATCATCTATGTGGGCCAAAAGGTAGGGGTAATACCCACTAAGTTGTTCCCGGGGTAACACCTAATTCCAAAAAAAAAAGGGATTGCGAGTTGCGACCTACCCCGCCTGTCTCCAGCAGCGAACGAGCAGGGGCTCCGAATGGGGCCCACCGTGATTTAAGTATTTTATCCACTCTGTCCATCCATCTTAACAGATAATTTTAGGTATGGTGCCAAAAAATGAAGCATATCAAAATCTAAAGAGGACCACACCACAGGAAAAGTGTGAACTGAATGTCTATCATTGAAAAATTCTCGGGGGACACAGAAGTTTTGGATCAAGCTTATATTTGTGTTTTCCCTTCATCCATGTCCATTTGATCTTATGAACAGGTTGGATGACAAAAAAAACATCATTGTGGGGCCTGAGAAGGTTTCAACGGTGGAAATCATTATTCCCATTGTTTCCTGTGGCATGGTCCACTTGAGATTTGGATATGCTTAAATTTTGGGCTCAACCCTTAAAATGAGATGGAAAAACATATGGACGGAATAGATAAAGCACATACATTGTAGGTGGGCCCAACAGAGTTTACTCCGCACGATAAGGGCGTTCCCGCACCGCATGCAATTACAAAAGGCCTCGAAAGCCCTTCTCTGCAAACGAGCGGAACAGGGTTCCGAAAGAGGGGAAACCCTCAAATCCCTAAAACCCCCCAAAATCCTCCCAAAATCGTCAGAGAATCCCTCTTTTTTCGTCGATTTTGTACGGTGCATGGATCGATCGCAAGGAAGGAAATAGAAAGTGGAGATTTTCGAGCACTTACAGCGCACGGATTGATCGATTGGCCCACTGCAATATCCGATGAGCGTTCATCTTCTAAGATTGGCCCACTGTTACAAAGCTCCTCTTCTACAGACAAGAGGTATGAAAATCCGACAGTCTCCTCTATTTTTCTCCCATTTTCTGTTTTTTTGTATTTTTGCAATCCCCCAATATCGGCCCTTTTATCGACGATAATGGGTTGTTAGCTACAGTTATCCCGTGAAAGGTAGGTGGCTACAGCGATTTTTTTACGATGTCAGATCTTTTCGACAAACATCGATAAAATCGTCGAAATATCAACGAGATATCTGGAAGAGAAACAAATAACTGGGGTTTCGGTATTGCAACTGTAGCGACACCGACAATATCGCCGATATTATCGACATTTCGTCGACAATGCAAACACTGATGATGATAAAGATAATATTAATAATAATAACAACAACAACAACAACAATAACAATAACAATAACAATAACAATAACAATAATGTCATATGTTTGGATTCATGATGGAAGTTATGGCATAGGCTTGACCCTGGCTACCAACCCGACCCAACACCCACCTTTATCTGTGCTTCAGACCAGCAATAAGAGCACAAAACTCCCACATAGGTTGATTACAATCAAGCGCTATCTAATTGTCTAGTACATAGGTTGATTACAATCAACGAGTTGATAATAATAATAATAATAATAGTAATAATAGTAATGATAATGATAATAACAATAATAAATAAATTAAAAAAAAAATTTAACATTCAGTGTACATTTCTGGTCCTGACAAGCAGACCAGCCATTCATCTACACAATGGGGCACACTTGTTCCATAGCTAAGATGTCCTAACCATCTGCCAGGTCAACACATGTCGCCTTGTGCAGAGGTGCATGAACTTGCCAAAACTAATTTATGCAGGACTACAAGTACTGCAGAAATAAAAGCATCTTGTTCCATAGAGTCAACCTGTCCGACACCTTTTGTCCTAATGTCTGACACCAAAACAATTAGTGCCTACATCACATGTCATGAGAATGTATGGCAATTTTCTTGTTTCTTCATCAAGCTTGAAAAGATATTATAACAAGTCAAAGCCCATTAGGTAAGGATAATTTATAACTAGAAGAACGCATGTACATACCTCCTTGAGAGAATGAACATCGCTTCCCCAAAGCCAGGCATCACACCCTGCATCTCTAGCACCCCATATATCATTCCTGCGGTCGTCGCCTACATGCACTGCATCCTCAGGTTTTACACCCAATAATTCACAAGCTTTTATAAATATTGTAGGGTTTGGCTTCTCTGCTTCTACCTGTTGCCAAAATAATCCAAAACATTGGACAAGGCCGTTGGAGGATATATATCTAGTAAAATGGAATTGGCAAGCAAAGCAAAATCGAATTGAAATTGCAAGAAACATAAGCGGTGTATTCATTAAATTCAATAACAAATGCACACAAAAAACTTATTGTTGCGTGTCTTCCCTTTTCCTTTGACTTTATGCTAATGAGTGTGCATGAAATCATAAACTACATGCATTTGTGTACAAGTCTGAGATTAGCAAAGGCCACAGCACTCACACATCCATACATCCCAACATAGGACCACAATGTGTTTGATTGTTACATCCAAGCAGTGCATCAGATGGCCCACCATGCACATTAACTAGTCAAAAAATCAGACCACTCCTATATCAAATGGGTCAAATGGATAAGAGCAATGGACAGTTGAAAAAATAACTGCCACAGCTCTCCAAATTGGACAAACTGATGAATAGACTGGCTAGCTTCGCACTCTTGACGCACAGTGGATTTCAGAGTACCAGTTTGGCATGTGTGATCATGTGTAGAGAGGTCCGCTAGATATGCAGAGAGGATTTCTATTGAACAACATTTGGAAACTCTATTGAAGGACGAGCAATGATCCAGTGCAAATTCCAGTGTAGGCAAATTGGTAGCACCCATGATCACCAAGATCATCGTAATTAGATGATTGAAGCCATCCAATTAAGGGAAATGAAAAGTAGGAAGTGAAAGGGCCTGGCTGTCCATTTTGGAGGCCTTGAATCAGACGGCTGTGAATATCCGATTGGATTTGGAGGTGCTTTTAAGGTCGTTCCTATACACGTGCACCTCTCCTATACAGTTTCGACCACGACCACAGGTAGACCACCTGTGCCTGACGAAACAAGAAATACTGAGAGCATTTCCAAAATAAATAATAATTAGTACAAATTACCATTTCCTTGTAGTAAATCATTTTGACAATGAACTGGAAACTCAAGCAAAGAACGAAGGAATTTTAAAATAACTGGAATTTTAAAGAATCTAAAATGAATGATAACAACTCATAGCATCTTATCTTTTACTCACCTCGGCGGACACTGCCACTGCATCAAACCAATGATCACACTTCAGAGCCTGCAAAACAGGCCGTAACCGCGTATCGAAGTTGGACACAACAGCCAATTTTACACCAGCTTTTCTAAGGGCCCTAAATACTCCCTCCGCATCCGGGTCACAAAGGCGCCACGCCTACAAATATAATCAATAAATTCGACTAAATAATGGGGGGGGAAAAAAACACCAATGCACACATCAAGAAATTTTCCACAGAATTTACTCAACCTTGTCGGTCATATAATATTGGTAGAGTTCTTCGAAATACCGAGAATCTGAACAGCCAGTGGAAGAACTGACTATAAATTGCCAAAAGGGTCTCCCGTCATTGACATATCTGTAATTAAAATGAAGAATGCCTTTAGGAAAAGCTTCACGCTTTCTATCAGGAAAGAAATCTTACCAATAAAAGGAAAAAATCAAGTTTGAAATTTTTGCTTAGTTTGGCAGTCAAATAGAGAAAACAACAAAATTACTGTACTATTCAAAAAAAAACAACAAAATCACTGTATATTCAATTCCTTTCCGAATAAATTCAGCATTGATTTATTTAAGCATGAAGCAAAAGAATCCCGAATTAATGAATACGGCCTAGAACAGAAGCTATAGGAAATTCAAATATCGTTTCAGGCAACATCACATGGGCAACGTGTGCATGTTCAATGCGATGCATTGGCAAGTTTTTGCAAATTGGCGGCAATCTTCTTCTTCTACTTTTTTTCTTTCCTTTTTTGTTAACGTGTGACACACCTGCTTAGTTGACCAGCCTGATTTTTGGGGCAAGTCATCTCCACAATAAGGCCAACCTGATGCATAGCTCGGATATCCTATACTCATACAGGTTGGCATATGCAACCAAAAGTAAGAAGAAAGAGAGAGGAGCACATCAGCTTCTTTTCTAGTGGATTAAATAATGGATCAGGCAAGACTTGGACCAGCAACATAAGCGGGGCTGAGCCCAGGATGTACCCTTTAAAGAGGGGGCAGTTACCAGCTCAGCCACCTAGCATAGATGGTGCATGTGGGTTAGCAAGCTCTGGGCATAGATCCACATGGCTTCCCAAATTTTTCAATAAGAGAAGCATAGTTAGTAATAGATTGATGACATGGTGCAGTTTTCTTTCCATGATTTAAGGGTCAGTTCACTTTCCACAAGGATTTGAAAAACTGCTATTTCTTATTTTTCACCCCCACCCTATCCCATGCCCAAAACCGAACAAACAGAAACCAGCACTCCAAGTAAAAACGTTCAGGGGCGACAAACATGAAATCTGTATCATATTTCGAAGACAAGACAAATTTGAGATACCAAAAAAAAATGAAGCAACGTCTATTCCATTATTTGTGATATGCAAGCAATCAAGTGAAGGTTTACATGTCAGAAAAATGTGAACTCTTAACTTGCAAACAGTGTATTTTGGGCCACTGCTTCCAACTTGTGTGAACCCAATCAGATGTTAGAGAGATGGACGAGAGTGTATCTGAACTATGTCACTTTATGCTGGTTGTGAAGCCCTTTATTTTTTACATACTTAGTCGCAAGATCTTTCTAAGTAGGTGCCACTCCTACTTCAAATCGCGTACTTGTTTACTTTGAAACAAACACTTCCCTGCTCCCTCACCCAAATCTGTTGCCACTTCGCCTCATGCTTTGTGCAACCATATTTACATCGACTACAACTTTGCTCATAAGCTCCACACTTGACATAATTGATTTAGGATGCATCTGGAAGTTACTCTTGTTTCCTTTCTTTTTTTCAGCGAAGTATGTCAGATTCTTGAAGTTACTATATTGCATTGAGCAGAATGGTCATTCTCTGAAATAACCATTGTGCTCAATGGACGCATGCAGCATTCAGCTCTCGAGCTGGTTTGGCAGACTTTATCCATTCCACTAAATGCAGAATTTCATTTCTGAACTTTCCAAACAAAAGCCTTACTGAAAATGCATGTAGGTGTCATTTAAATAGTTGCAATACGTATTTGCACTTCCAAGGATAGATGCCTCTTGCTGGACCACTTCAGCAAACAAAATTCCAATTCTAGATAATTTGAAGAAATGAAATTGGGTGCTCCCAAATATGTGCATTCTTGGCAGGAACAACAACGAGACAGTTGACATTTTTATTTTATTTTTTGAAAAGGTGGTACCTTTATTAATTAAAACGAGGCAAACACATACCCTGCAAAGAATACATATAGCCCATTACTTACAAGAACCTTGACCTAACACATCCAGGACCTCCACCATCAGACCTAAACAGGCAACCCTATACAAAATGACCCTTCCCAAGAGACAGTTGACAATGTCTTCTTCCATTGCAAGACCGCTCATAGAATTTGGCATCCATTCTTCAGTCTCTTAAAATATATTGAGTAATGCCAAGGTGTGTGGATGATCCTTATAAGAGTTAGGGTGTTGACCCCTTCAAACCGCATGGAAAAATGTTCTAGAGAATTCTCCGCCATGCTATCTTATGGGGCACATGCAAGGAAAAAACAGAAAGATATTCAAAGACAAAGACATCCCTGACCAATAGGAAATCAAAATCTCTCCTTGTAAAGTAGGGGCTGAAAATCAAAAGGATTTAAGGGAGTTTTTATCTCTGATTCGGTTAGAAGTTGGAATGATGTCTCTTTCTTCCTATTTCAATGAAAAATTGATACTTAACAAAAATATAAAATCTTTTGTGCCCTTTCCAAATTGGGTCATAACTCATAATATATTTCCCAATTTTATCAGTGTAAGCAATTGTTACTGAAAAGCTACCCCCATGAGACTATGGAAAAGACTGCTCAACGAACAAGATCACCTGAATTATTATGTTCATCCGGTATTGATAACATAAGAGCTCTAAACGACAGGAAGAATCATAAAGATCTTCATACTAGAGAGAGATTTACATGAACCAGCCTAAAACCAATGCGATTCTTTCTTTCTAGCTTTTTTTTCTTTTCTTTATGAATGTATTTATCTATGCAACCATCCGCGGGATATGTAGCTGGCATTAAGGATTGATCAACTGCTTGCATGGATGAGACTGAGGTGGGAAAGGTACAGTGCTAACAGATGGAGATTTGGCATCAGATCTTTCGTTTCTGCTAATCGTGTAGGGACAACCATATGCAATCAATGTGACAGAGGGAGAGCCTTCCAGCCAACAAAGGCAGCATCAGAACAACTCGGCAGGCCTGGAAGAGGGGAACAGCAGTGAGGGCAGGCAAAATGGAAGGGAAACATCACTAATGGTTTGGTTTTCAGGCATCAATGGCAACCAAATAGACTTGACAGTGGAGAAACAGACAAGGGGCATTTTGTGACATGGCAGGATAACAACCACACAAGTACCTAACTCGAGTCTTGAAACAGGTAAAGTAGGGGTTCATTGGGAGATCATTGAATGGAAGAGGGACTTTTTTCCATTTCTGAAGGGTGACAACGAAGAAACTGGGTGTGGAAGATAGAATTTTTCTTTTAGGAGCCATCTGGAGCCAGCAACAGGTAATGATGGAGGAGAAATCTGCAAGGCTGGAAGGTGAGACAGTGTAGTGTGAGTAATCCAGGGTTCAATCCTTGGAAGTGTTACCTTTCAAAAATATGGAGGAGCGATCTGTAGGGCTGGCAGGGACAGATATCAATCACCAAATAACGGGGAAAAAGGTGAAGCTCCATGTTCTTTTCTGTTAAACTCAGGAGACTACATTGTGCATGACGTGGAGACAGAAAAGAGAGAGGAGAAGAATATTTGTCTTCCCCTTTTTCATCTACTAGCTCTTATTTATAGACGACTTGTCACAAAAAATAAGCTCAAAATAAATTTGGATAAAAGCTAAAAGATACACCACTATCTCCAAGGATATGGTGCAACGAAGCCCGAAGGACAACTGAATATATGCACTCTCACATTCAAATACGCTAAATATATTTTTGGTGCTTCAGGGACATCCTTCCATGTTTTTGATGCAGGGGTTTTATGCTATGCCCTAATTCTATATGTAAGTGCGATCAATGGATGATATTCAAGTCATGAAAATTAATGCTAACTACTAACAAGCACAATAGAATAGAGAATTCCAACCAAAGAATAGTGATGAATCATTAGGACCACGCCCCTAGCATGAAGTACACATAAAAGTAAAATGTGAGAATCTAAGGGATACGAGAACATCCCTAATCTAGAATAATTCAGTCCCAATCAAGGAAGGAAACAACCCAAGTTAAGGAAGGAACTCACGTGCACAATCGTCCACACGTGCTGACAGCAGTCCGTCCGTATGGATGGTCGTACGGACCATACGGACATAGGTAGCTAGCTGCCCACGGTAGACCGTTTGAAGGTTTGGGGAAGTTAGATGAGGGGAAAAAAAGGAGGGAGGAGGAAGAAGAAAGAGGAGAAAGTTGTGGAGGATCAACGAGAGTTTAAAAGGAAGAGGATGGTTCAAAAGTATGAAGGGTCTTACCTTTTCATGTGCGTAAAGAAGCCGAGATGCAAGAAAAATTGGAAACCAAGGCGGAATCCTTACGCCCGAAGGGCTAATCTTGAAACCCTAATCCTTCTTCACAAGGAGGAGGAAAAAAAAAAACAATGCATAAATCCCATTCTAGGGCTGGATGTCCAGCCCTATGGCTTTTATATTAATTTTTCATGAAAATTACAAAATTGCCACTCATGTCCCAAATTTAAAATAACATAACCCAAACATCAAATACCGAATCTAAACCATCTATATATCTCTAAATAATGTCTAGAACATGTGAAAACTGAAAAATAAGAAGTGGGCCACCCGAGGTGGGCCCAGCGCGATCCAACGGTTGGATGGCCAAATCGGACGAAAGCAATGGTATGATCTCCATCCAATCGAAGATCCATGGTCCTGATAACCTCTGATCATCATCCCACACACGCACGTCGCTAATGAACGTCCAAATGTGCATGTGCATGTGCGTGGGATCTCATGTCCCGTCAGAAAATGGACCCGGTGGGCCCAGCGTCCATCCACATAAGATCCTCCACTCTAGCACCCCGTCTACGTCGCCTCCGTCTCTAGTACACTCTAAAAGGTGCACCACTAATGTCCGCATCAGTTTTGAAGTAGTATTAGGCCTCAAAGTTCAAATGTAGAGTCATTGGGATAACTTTGAACCCCAATTTTACTCAAATCTTAGCCAGAGCTTTTGGTTGTAGAGTAGGTTGTCTTCTGATAAAGCACATTGGGGTCCTTGTTTCTACACATCGGTCGGGAATACAGGTGGGACAGCTTCTAGGATTTTTACACTAAAAAGCTGGCATCACAAAAGCAGAAGTTGTTATCGCTGATATGTAGGATTACATTAATCAAATTGGTCCTCAGCCAAACTTCCATTATATATATATATATATATATATATATATATATATATATATATATATATATATATATATATATATATATATATTCTCGGTGCCCGGTAAAAGTTTCTAACAAAATAGAATCTATCCTAAAAATAAAGTTCCCACGGGACGATGGCGACAACGCTCACAGATGCCATTTGGTCTCTTGGGAGGTAGTATGCAGCTCAGTCAAGGCTGAGGGCTTGGGTATTCATAGTATTCAAACAGTTAATTTCTCCCTTCTTGCAATATGGTGGAGGAGGCTAGGCTGTGGGCTCCCTTTGCCACTTCGATCCATCCTCATTAGCAAATATTGTGAGAATGCAAATGGTTGGAAAGTGGGGTATTAATGCCACTACGGCGAGGACTGGATGCCTAGATCCCATATATGGAGGCTCTCTTGGGCTGCATCTTTTCATCTGAATCAAATCAATTCATATTTAGAGTGGGTAATGGTAAGAAAATTTGCTTTTGGGGGGACTTATTGATGCGGACATCTAGCCTTCAAAGTCTATCGGCGAAGAAAGCGCCCACCACAAGCATCTTCCTTGTGGTTAGGTGATGATTGCGGAGCATTGAAGACCTTACACATATAGTCCGAGACATTTGAAAAGACCCCACCTTGGGAAGACATGTGTAAGTTGCTTTGAGGAGATGATCAGACCGTTGGATCGTGATGATGATGTGATCGGACCGTTGGTTCATTGTGGCGCACTTTCATCACACCATCATTGGAGCGCATTGGACATCTTAGATTTGAGTTTATTTTACGCATTTTTTACTTATTTGAGTTTTGGGTTAGTATGGGTACGTTTTTTTCATGCAAATGTCTTTTTTTTGAAATTTTGTTAGTAGGGGTATTTTGGTAATTATGCTAATTCCGAATTTTATAAGGGTGTTGCCCTAAACCTTTTTGATTAGTTGTTGATTTATGAAAAAGAGCAAACCTTTGGTTGCCTCCTTCCTCTTTCCCTCTCTCATGGTGCTTCTTCTTCTTCCTTGATCTCCTTCTTCTCTATTCTTCTTGTGCCCCTCCAACTTCTTCCAGGTATTTCATCTTCTATAATTATCCTTATAAACTTCTGTTTTGTTTATTCCCCACGATCTAAACCTTGAGAATCGATCTAAACCCTAAACCCCCAAATTCTCAAATCCCTAATCCGAGAAACTTTCTGATTCTTCAGACTAGTGATCATCATTGATCGATTGGGTATGACCATGCAAGATCGGGAGGTTCCATCCCTCGCCGGATCCAACCTATACGCTACTTAGATCCCATACTCCATAGTTGTGATGATGGCCCGTCCCATTGCATGTTTCCTTTATGATTTTCTTAGTTTATGATGATTGATGCTAGATTTCATTATTATTATTGCTTTTATTTCCGCTGAATAATTGTGTTCATGAGCATGCATCATATTTAGGGCTGTCCTGCATCAAATTTGGTATCAGAGAATAGGCTTGCATGGTTTTTATCTAGATCGAGTTATCCAATTAGGGTTTTGATTTTTAGGTTTGTTTTAGGAAATGTCCAGATTTAGAAAGTTTCAAATTTTAGAAAGTTTCCTAATTTGGAAAATTTTCAGATTTAGAAACTTTCCAATTTTAGAAAGTTTCCTAATTTGGAAAATTTTCAGATTTAGACAGTTTCCAATTTTAGAAACTTTCCAATTTAGAAGTTCCTAATTGGAAAAATTCCAGATTTGAGTCGCATCATCTAGAATTAATTAGTGTCAATTCATTGTAGTTTAAATTCATTGCATTCGTATTGTGAGTCACCCAGTCCGTAGTCTCCCCGTAGTGAATGGAGTATAGGCGTTTGAGATCTTCAGGGCCATTAAGTGTTGTCGTGTGGCCGTCAAGACCCAATGGAAAGCCGAACTCCGATGAATTGGCTAACTTTAATGGTCACATGGACCCACAAACCTTCCTTGATTGGCTTAAGGACTTGGACTATTTTTTTTATTGGTATGATATGTCAAGTTATCGTCGAGTGAGGTTTGCCAAGTGGAAATTGGAGGGCCAAGCCAAGTCATTTTGGACAGATTTGGAGCGACGACTTGATAAAGTTGGGAGAGCCCCGATATCACAATGGGACGAGATGAAAGAGCGTTTGAAAGAAAAATATCTTCCCATCTCTTATCGTGAAAAGCCCTTGGGTCAGAAGAGAATTGCCCCACCTTCTCATCCAAACACAGAACCAATATGGTCCCCTCCTTGTAAAGTGGTCCAACCCATCATTAAGGAAATCTCAGCTTATGAACAATTTGAGTGTTTAACACCAATTATATTTCCTTGGAAGCGAGATAATACCTTGGTAAATGGCCAGTTGGAAGAATCCAAACATGATGTTTATGAAGTGGAAGAGTACGTGCCTAACGTCAGTAGTGAGGAAATGGAAGAAATTAAAGCATCGCTCATCATCGTTGAGGATGACGAAGTGTGTGCTAGTGATGAAAAGGTCGAAGAGTTTGAGACCACACCACTTCCAGGTGTCATGTGTGATTTAATTGATGCAGTCTCCCATTCTACGTCTCTTACCGTAGTGAACAAAAATGAAATTGAAGAGGAGACTAGTGAGGGTATGATGGTAGACACCCACATGACTTGTGATATCCCACCAGATGATTTATGGAATAAATTTTCACCCATATGGGACATTCAACAAGCAATCGATCTTATCCCTAGGCTGGTCTTGTCAAGCTTTCCTCCATACCAGGTGAACCCCGTAGAAAATACAGAAATGCAGCGTCAATTTGATAAACTTCTCAGGGAGGAATTCAATAAGGAAAGTTTGAGTTGGAATTTTATTCTGTGTGTCATGCCTGCTCTTTTCACTTCCAAGAACAAGGACATATGGCACACATGTGGGCATATCCTGACCATCCACAAAGCTTCAGTCAAGTGTCAAACTATCATGCGACGTATTCACGTCATGGTGGATATGATGACCATAGTCCTTATCCCGTATCTTGATGACATTTTGGACATAATGGCTGATGCCAAGATCTACTTAAGACTTGGTACTACTAGTGTTTGTTCTCAAGTGTTGGGATACCTGCAAATCATTCTTGTTTATAATACCTATAATGAGAAATTATGTGTCACCCAAGAGAAGTGTCCTTTTGTTTCAGTTTTCCAAGTTCTAGGTCATAGGATTGTTTATTTCCATAGGATTGTTTATTCCAAGTTCGTGGATTTTTCAGAGTGTCCTTTAGTGTCACCCATGTCTGTCATCCAAAGGTCTTCAAAGTCAGTCAATGCATTCGCACGCCATATACATGATTTGCATACACATATTAGACAGCGGATAAATAAGAGCAATGATGATTTTAAAATCTCAGCTGATTCTCATCGTAGATTGCAAGAATTTCAGAAAGGAGACTATGTAATGGTGAGGATAAGGCCTAAGCGGTTCTCACAAGGTTCCGCTAAGAAATTACAGGCGCGTAGTGCTGGACCATTCAAGATTGTGCAGAAAATTGAGTCCAACGCGTATCGGATCAACCTTCCATCTGAAATGGGCATTAACCCAACTTTTAATGTGGAAGATCTAGTCCGTTCCCACCATCCCATCGTTGATCCATCATCTCTCTTATGGCCCTTTTCTGATTTTATTTCACAACCCCTCTCACCCCTTCCTCCACCTAATATCCATAAAGAAGAAATTGAGGAAATCTTGGATGAGGAGATAGTGTTTACGAGAGATGGAGGTTCCAGAGATATCTTGTCAAATGGAAGAATAAATCACCAGGCAGAATCTACATGGTTGATAGAAGTGGAGTTACAGAGCGTTAACCCAAATTTACTAGAGCGCCACAAGAGTTTTAACTCGTCGGAGTCGAGTTCTTCTCAGACGAGGAGAATGATGCGGACATCTAGCCTTCAAAGTCTATCGACGAAGAAAGCGCCCACCACAAGCATCTTCCTTGTGGTTAGGCGATGATTGAGGAGCATTGAAGACCTTACACATGTAGTCCGAGACATTTGAAAAGACCCCACCTTGGGAAGACATGTGTAAGTTGCTTTGAGGAGATGATCAGACCGTTGGATCGTGATGATGATGTGATCGGACCGTTGGTTCATTGTGGCGCACTTTCATCACACCATCATTGGAGCGCATTGGACATCTTAGATTTGAGTTTATTTTACGCATTTTTTACTTATTTGAGTTTTGGGTTAGTATGGGTACGTTTTTTTCATGCAAATGTCTTTTTTTTGAAATTTTGTTAGTAGGGGTATTTTGGTAATTATGCTAATTCCGAATTTTATAAGGGTGTTGCCCTAAACCTTTTTGATTAGTTGTTGATTTATGAAAAAGAGCAAACCTTTGGTTGCCTCCTTCCTCTTTCCCTCTCTCATGGTGCTTCTTCTTCTTCCTTGATCTCCTTCTTCTCTATTCTTCTTGTGCCCCTCCTAACTTCTTCCAGGTATTTCATCTTCTATTATTATCCTTCTAAACTTCTGTTTTGTTTATTCCCCACGATCTAAACCTTGAGAATCGATCTAAACCCTAAACCCCCAAATTCTCAAATCCCTAATCCGAGAAACTTTCTGATTCTTCAGACTAGTGATCATCATTGATCGATTGGGTATGACCATGCAAGATCGAGAGGTTCCATCCCTCGCCGGATCCAACCTATACGCTACTTGAATCCCATATTCCATGGTTGTGATGATGGTCCGTCCCATTGCATGTTTGCTTTATGATTTTCTTAGTTTATGATGATTGATGCTAGATTTCATTATTATTATTGCTTTTATGTCCGCTGAATAATTGTGTTCATGAGCATGCATCATATTTAGGGCTGTCCTGCATCACTTATGATGTAGAGAAGTCCCTCTATATGATAAATTTGACCTATACCAGATAGATAGCTTCTAACAGAAGGGCTCTTGTTGCAGACTACTTCCAACAGGCAGGTGGGAAGGTTGGGTTGGGCCTGTTGTTTCGCAGAGATTTAAAAGAAGAAATTTCTTCATTATCTAGAATGTTGAAACTCTTAGAAGAAACTTAAATAGCAAAACAGAGATCCAACAAGAGAATTTGGGTTTTGGACTTTGGAGCTGAACGAGGTGTTTTTCAGTTCAATCACTAGCTAGGTTCCTTAAAGGCAATCCCTCTCTATGATCAGGAACATTCCCTAAAATATGGTCAATCGCTGCCTTTTCAAGGGTTAAAGCTTTCTTGTGGACAGCTTGCTTAGATAAAATCATAACAATAGACAACTTAAAAAACAGAGGTACAGCCGTCCCAAACAGATGTCCGATGTGTCTCCAAGATGAAGAATCAGTAGGCCTTTTTCTTTCTTTTTGAAAGACGATGCTTTATTAAGGCCAAAGGCCAAAGAAAATAAAAACAGACCAAAACAAAAACAAAACTATACAAACAAACCCAACCCAAAGAGCCCCAAAACCAACATCAAACAACCCAATCTGCTTAAAACACACACACACACACACACACACACACCAAAACAAAACGAAAAAAAAAAAAAACGATTAAGGACGACCTCATGTGATATCAAGTGATGAGCTGGATGACATTCTCACCAAAGCTATTCATCCTTCTTCTCTCAAGAGTTTATAGGCAAGTTGGGCATGATTGACATCTTTGCACCATCTTAAGGGGGAGTGTAGAGAGAGAGAGAGTACAAGTGTATATTCTGCTTTACTCATGTTTCTATGGTATATTGTTGGGTGAGAGTGTATTGTCTTTGGGTGCTCCTCTTGTGCATCATACATTCTTTGCACAATCTCAAGGGAGAGTATAGAGAGAGAGTACAAGTGTATATTCTACTTTACTCATGTTTCTATGGTATATTGTTGGGTGAGAATTGTCTTTGGGTTCTCCTCGTGCATCATACATTTCTAGGTAGTAGGTTCATGGAAATGGAGGATATGTTAAACCATATCCATCATTTAGATATTAAGGCTGAGCAAGAGGATCTCTCAGAGGATGAGAAATGTCTTCAAGAGAATCTTGGTCAGTCTATGCAAGCCGGGTGAAGGAAGAAGAAATTTAAGTGGAGACAACGTTCACGGGATACATGGTTAAAGGAGGGGAGACAAGAACACAATTTTTTCCATAATATTGCTGGTGAGAGGGCCAAATGCAATAAGATTAATAGCATTACTGTGGAAGGGATTAGGATTGATGATAAGGCACGTGACACGATGGTTTGCTTCTATCAAGACTTGCTCTCAAATGAAGGTTAGAGGAGACCCACTTTGGATGGCCCGCAATGTACTTCACTATCTAGGGAAGATGCGGCATCGTTGGAGAAACCCTTTTCCATTGAAGAGGTCAAGTTGGCAATGGATAGCTTGGTTAGGGATAAAGCACAGGGCCCGGATGGATTTCCGCTAGCTTTTTTACAGGTATTTTGGGAGCGTTAAAGATGATATTATGAATTTCATGAGGGAATTCTTCAATTGGGGAAGGCTTTTGAAAGAGCTAAGGGCCTTCTTCATCACATTAATTCCAAAGGTGTTGGGAGAAGAACTTGAAAGACTGTAGTCCCATTAGTTTAATTGGTAGCATCTAAAAAACCCTTGTTAAGGTGTTGACTTCAAGATTGAAAGGGGTTCTCAAGGGGGTTATTTCGAAATATCAAGGGGCTTTTATCAAAGGAAGGCAAATCTTGATAGCCCATGAATGTATCGATTCTAGGTACAAAGATGGGTTAGAGGTGTGGTATGCAAATTAGATATCGAGAAACTGTAGGATCATTTGGAGTGGGGTTTCTTGGATTACATGATTTGGAGGATTGGTTCCGGAGATAAATGGAGGGGATGGATTAAGGAATGTTAAATCTACTAGCTTCTCGGTGTTTGGTCAATAGGTCACCTAAAGGGTTTTTTTTTCAAAATTCGTGAGGATTAAGACAAGGGGATCCTCTACACCTCCCCCCCTGTGGTGGTAGCGGAAGCCCTTGCTAAAATACTGGAAAGAGGTCAATCAGTCGGCATTTTCAGGAGGGTTTTCTATTCATAAGACAAGTACTCCAATTTCCCACCTTCAGTTTGCCGACGACACATTACTATTTGTGATGACGAAGCAAGAACGGTAGAGAACTTGAGGTTGATCATTCAATATTTTGAAGTTCTATCTAGCTTAAAAGTTAATATAGCAAAGAGTGTAGGTTCGGGTTCCTAAGGATACTCTCCAAGTTTTGGCTTCTATCTTTGGCTGTGAGGTGGGAGAATTTCCATCCACATATCTTAGTTTGCCTCTTTGCATCAGTAAGGCCCCCAAACACCAATGGGATGTGGTTATGGAGAGTGGAAAGGAAACTTATGAGCAGTGTTTTAAATAGCAGTAGCAGTGTTGCGTAGTGTTCAACCCTCCATAGCGTGTAGCATAAATAGCATAGTGTATAGCGTAAGCTACACGATATTTCTATTTTTTTAATTTAAATTTAGGAAAAATATGATCAATTGTAAGGAAAAAAAAAAAAAAGGCAAACAATATAAAAATGCTTAAAAATGATGCATTTTTTCAAGTATAAAAATATTCAAACAAGTTATTAATTATCATTTTTCAAAAGCCAACCCACATATGTAAGTGATAAACCAAATCAAATAATTATCAAATTAACTTCTTCCTAAGGAAACCACTTTAATTTTTTTTAATCAAACCATTTTAATTAATAATGTCTAATTGAAATCACAAGTCACAACTCATAAGTATGAAAAGAAATAAAAATCCCACTGGGTTAAGAATATCAAGTACAATCTAGATGTCATCTATACAAATAGGGGTTTTCGAAAATCCTCTTTTGAAACTGTTTTTTTTTTTTTTTTTAGTTATAAAGGTTTTTTATGCGTGTGAGTTTCACACCAACTATAACAAAGGATCACCACCTATTATAAGTGAAAGTAAACAAAGAAAGGTTTGGTTTTAACTTTACATTTTAAGTTTTTTTATAACATCAGTTTTTTTATGCAGGATGCCCTAATTATGATGCATGCTCATGAACATATGTAATCCAGTGGAAATAAATAGCAATAATAATCCAAAATTCAGCATCTACCATCACAAATTAAGAAGATCATAAAAGATGCACGCAATGGAGCGGGCCATCATCACAACGACGAAGTGTGAAATTCAATTATAGTTTAGGTTGGATTCGGCGAGGGATAGAACCTCCCGATCTTGCATGGCCATAAACCAATCAAACAATGGGGTTCACTAGTCCGCGAGATCAAAGGATTTCTCGAATCAGGGAATTGGGAATTTGAGGAATTGGAGTTTTGATTCAATTCTCAAATTTATAGTTCGAGGATTGGGGAATAATAGAAATAGAGAGAGAAGGAAGGAGTTTACCTTAGATGAATATTAGAAAGGCATAAGAAGCAAAGAGAAGAAGAGGATTAGAGAAGAAGACGAAGTTCCATGAGAGAGAGAGAGAGAGAGAGAGAGAGAGAGGAGGGAGGCTCCCAAAGAGGCTTTCATTCAATAATAATCAACTAACTTCGTGTTTAAGGCTTAACCCACTTAAATAAGCACTAAGAAATAAGTAAAAGACTAAAACACCCTTATTACTTAAGTAAAAAAAACTATGCAAAAAAAATAACTCGCGCGGTGGTCGGGCGCCCGGTGATCAAGTGGTTGGGCGCCCACTGATGACCAAAAACATCCAGCGACCAAAACATAAAATGGGATGAATTTCGGGCGCCAGACGACAGTGAAAACTGTCCAGCAAGCTTTCTTCAATTCCCGACGACATCTAATCAGATCTTCATTCATCCTACACACATGTCTTCCCAATGCGAGGTCTTCTATGTGTCAACCCACGTGTGTAGGGTCTTCAATGCTCCTCAATAGTTGCCTAACCACAAGGAAGATGTTTGTGGTGTGCGCATTCTTCGCTGATAGACCTTGAAGGATCTTGTGTCCTCATTAGTTTTACACCATTTTACAAACAAAACTAAAAATAAAAACAAAAATAAATGCTCTCATCACTCTTAAAAATAAATAATAAAAAAATACATTGTAGCTTACGCTACAAACACTAAAAAACTACATAGTTGTAGCGTACGCTATAGGGGAATTACACTAACATTGCATAGCGCTACGGCTATGCTACAAGCGCTATTTGAAACACTACGTATGAGATGGAAAAGTAGGTATTTGTCCTTTGGGAGCCGCATTATGCTAATCAAAGCCACATGATCAAATTTGTTTGTACACTTTATGTCCTTATTCCAATGCCTGGCATCTGTTTTAACGAAGATTGATAACTTGAGATGGGACTTTTTACTTTTTGTGGCAGGAGCTGAAGGCACTCACAAATTCCATCTCCTCAACAGGAAAGAGGTGTAGAGTGTATGACAAAGGCAGGGTAGGTATTCAAGATTTGGTAGATGAATAAAGAATTATTAGCTAAATGGCTATGGCGCTTCAGATCAAAGGAAGGGGCTTTTTGGAGGCAGATTCTTTCTAGTAAGGACGAGTGTTGTAAAGGTGGTTGGTGCGTGTTATTGTGGTGTGGTTCCTTAGGTGTTCCTATAGACTACCATATTCTTCCTAGTCTTATAAATAGGAGAAAGGGGGATCTCCCTAATACCGATTAAGTTGTAATTAACTCTAAATGTACATGGAATCAGAGCCCCCCCCCCTCTTGCTCTGCTCTTGCCCAATATCGAAATCAATGAATTGGTCTCATTGCCTTAACCTTCTTCAGATTTGTAGGCTGATCTCCGGGGGAAAAAGATAGAATGGTGTAGCATTGAGAGAAGTCTAGCTGTTTTTCAGTTCAATCTTTTTGTAACTTGGTGCATGGTTGTGGTTTGAATGGGACCGTCAATCCCACTATGCTTGGTTTAATGGAGCTCCACTGAGAGTAGCTGCCTTTGCATGGCTTGTTGGAAGGGAAAGACTTTTGACTGTGGATAATCTTCAGAAATGGAGAATGATGCTTCCAAATATCTAAGTCATGTGCATGGCTGATTGGGAGATGATGAATCACCTCTTTCTTCGTTGCCCTGTTGCTTCTAGAGTTGTGAATTTTTTTCTCTCCAAGTTCAGTGCCTCTTGGGCCACTCGGATCTATACTGGCTCCCATTTGATGTGATGGCATGGGGTAGAGGTTGGAAATAAGAGGAAAAGTATATGGAGGCTATTCCTATTGGTGGGTCTTTAGGCGATTTGGGAGGAATGGAATGGAATGGAAGGTGTTTTAGGAACATGAGTCATGTTATGCGTTGGGTCAAGATGCGGGCAAGGGGTCTAGCAATTGATTGGGCTTCATGCTTGGATGGGGAAATTAATTGTATTTTTTAGTAATTTTGGGGCTGTTTTGGTTGGGTCTTATTTGTTTTTGAAGGGCTGGTTTCAGGACCCTGCTGTATAGTTGTCACATTTTTTGCACTCTGTCTATAAAACTCTTGTTACCTCTAAAACAAATTCCTGCCAAATTGAGAAGTTAACATTCTTTAATTACTTTTTTTCTTGCCAAATCATTATTCAGTTCATTGTCTGGAGTCTCTTGACTATGGACTTCCAAAAGTAATGGTAGACATCACATTATTACCATTGGAAACAGTTTTATCTGTGCAAGCTCTCAGTCCCAAACCAGCAACTGGAGTTCCTACAATGACATTCCTTGTAACCAAGAGCAGTCAAATTTTATTTATAAATAAAAAAATAAAAAAAGAGCAGTCAATTAGTGCCAATCAGAACTGTGACAGACCCCAGCATAAAATAACTTCAATAACAGACCAGATCTAAAGATCTATGGCAATGACTTTCTGTGAGATACACCTGTACTCAAGCAATCATAGTAATATACAAAGAAAACTTTTGACAATGTCAATGCTAAGTAAATAGTTAGTTCCATACAGGACCGTATTATTGATAAGCAAAGGTTGATGCCAGGTGTTTGGTGAGGCAAAAGCCTAAGCCTATCAGTGTAATTTTATCCTTCAGAAATAGCTTCCATTGCTGATCAGCAAGCTTGTTATCAGCTGGGCTCGAGCTTGGGACCTTTTATATTCTTTCTCAATTAATTTCAGAAGGAAAGGATTAAACAGGAAAATGTAAGCCAACAATATGAGGGTGGGACAACAAAAGATTTTGTTCTTCTTTTTTTCTCAGTAAATATTATTGAAGAAATGAACCCTTGAGAGCCTGTTCATCAGGAACAACAAACAAATTTATAAAATGTAAAACTATCACAACAAAATAGCACATTTTCTAAAAGTTACCATAGCATGTGAAGTAAAAAAGCAATAATGCCAATTTACACCACTACACATTAAGCTTGCATGTGTAAAATATACATCACGCAACAGTCTTCAAGTTGTTGGGCATCCTAACAAGTGAGATTCTTTATTATTTTTTTCAGACTTGCAGAACTGTCCAGTCACCTCTCAAAAGTTAAAAGACAATTTGAACAGCTAAAGGCCACAATCATGGCCCATGAAAGATACCAAGTACCAAGCTAAATAATTAAAAACAAATACGCCCCACAGGGACCTGGATCCACATGCAATATGCATGCTGTGCATAATGTGAACTTGGCATAGCAAATTCTTATTTCTCCATAGCCATAGATGACAACAGAAATTGACCTTTTGATGCAAGACGCCCTAAATTATGATGCATGCTCATGAATATATGTAATCCAGCGAAAATAAATAGCAATAATAATCTAAAATTCATCACCTATCATCATAAATTAAGAAAATCATAAAAGAGGCATGCAATGGAGCGGGCCATCATCACAACCACGAAATAAGAAATTCAACTAATGCATAGGTTGGATCCGGCGAGGGATGGAACCTCCCGATCTTGCATGGTCTTAATCCAAATACCCAATGTGAATCACTAGTCCGAGGGATCGAGGGATTTCTCGGATTAGGGATTTTGGAATTTGAGAAATAGGGATTTTGGATAAAATCTCAAATCTAGGATCTAGAAGTTATGAGAGAATAGAAATAGAGAAAGAGGAAATAATAAGTTTACCTTAGAAGAAGTTGGAGGGACACAAGAAGAAAAGAGAAGAAGAAGATCGGAGAAGAAAATGAAGTTCCAAGAGAGAGAGAGAGAGAGGAAGGAGGCAACCAAGAGGCTTGCTTTTCAATAATCAACAACTAATCAAAAAGGTCTAGGACAACACCCTTATAAAATTCGAAATTAGCATAATTACCAAAATACCCCTACTAACAAAATTTCAAAAAAAAAAGACATTTGCATGAAAAAAACGTGCCCACACTAACCCAAAACTCAAACAAGTAAAAAATGCATAAAATAAACTCAAATCTAAGATGTCCAATGTGCTCCAATGATGGTGTGATGAAAGTGGGCCACGACGAACCAACGGTCCGATCACATCATCATCATGATCCAACGATCCGATCATATCTCCTCCAAGCAACTCACACATGTCTTCCCAAGGTGAGGTCTTTTCAAATGTCTCGAACTACATGTGTAAGGTCTTCAATGCTCCTCAAGTCGTCACGAACAATCCAAGCCCGTCATCATCGAGCCATAAAGATATAGGTGTTACTCGCCTCCTACGATAATAAACCCTAAAGGGCCTAATATCCGCATCATTCTCCTCGTCTGAGAAGAACTCGACTCCGACGAGTTAAAACTCTTGTGGCGCTCTAGTAAATCTGGATTAACGCTCTGCAACTCCGCTTCTGTCAACCATGTAGATTCTGACGGTGATTTATTCTTCCATTTGACAAGATATCTCTGAAAACCTCCATCTCTCGTAGAAACCATCTCCTCATCCACAATTTCCTCAATTTCTTGTTTGCGAATAATGGGTGGAAGAAGGGGTGGAGGAAGGGGTGGAGAAAACTCAGAAAAAGGCCATGAAAGGGACAAGGGATCAATGGTAGGATTAGGGGAACGGACTAGATCCTCCACATTAAACGTTGGATTAATGCCCATTTCAGGTGGAAGGTCGATCTGGTACACGGTGGACCCAATTTTCTGCAATATCTTGAATGGTCCAGCACTTCGCGCTTGTAATTTCTTAGCGGAACCTTGTGAGAACCACTCTGGCCTTATCCCCACCATTACATAGTCTCCTTCCTGAAATTCTTACGCTCTACGATGAGAATCAGCTGAAATTTTGTAATTATCATTGCTTTGATTATTCCGCTGTTTAATATGTGTATGCAAATCATGGATGTGTCGTGTAAATACATCGGCTGACTCTGAAGACTTTGGGATGACAGACATGGGTGAAACTAAAGGACGTTTTGAAAAATCAACGAACTGGAAATAAACAATCCTATGGAGATAAACAATCCTATGACCTAGAATTTGGAAAACTGAAACAAAAGGACACTTCTCATGGGTGACACATAATTTCTCATCATAAGAATTATAAACAAGGATGATTTTCAGGTATCCCAACACTTGAGAACACACACTATTAATACCAAGTCTTGAGCAGATCTTGGCATCAGTCATTATGTCCAAAATGTCATCAAGATGCGGGATAGGGAGTCTGACCATCATATATACCATAACGTGAATACATCGCACGATGGCATGACACTTGACTGAAGCTTTGTGGACGGTCAGGATATGCCCACATGTGCGCCATATGCCATCGTTTTTTAAAGTGAAAAGGGCAGGCCTGGCACACAAAACAAAACTCCCACTCAAACTTTCCTTATTGACTTCTTCCCCAAGACGAACCAACGGTCCGATCACATCATCACCACAATCCAACGGTCCGATCATATCTCCTCCAAGCAACTCACACATGTCTTCCCAAGGTGGGGTCTTTTCAAATGTCTCGGACTACATGTGTAAGATCTTCAATGCTCCTCAAGTCGTCACGAACAATTCAGGCCCATCATCATCGAGCCATAAAGATATAGGTGTTACTCGCCTCCTACGATAATAAACCCTAAAGGGCCTAATGTCCGCATCACCTTTCTACCTAAGCTCTTTAAAGAATCACTTTAGAATGACATCTGACTTGTATCTCTTAAAGAAAATAAAGGAAAAGAAAAAAGAAATACTTCTGAGATGTTATTGACAAGAATAGAAGAATGTGAAATATGCAAATGAATCTCGTTCCCCTGTTAGCAGATCAGTGCATAACCAAACAGTCATGTTGAGTCTTTGATCATGCCAAAGTGCAAACACACTTAGGAAGGGGCCAAAACGTTCCACTAAATTTTCAGAAAAATGCATAACAAAATAGGCATCTTTCCAACACATCTTTATACATCATCTTTCCATCCTCCTAAATAGGCAGTGACAATCCAGCCCATGGGAGTTATGATTGAAAGGTCCCAACTCCTTTTAACAGCTAATAAAACATGATCATGACTATAATTTGTTGCCCATACTGATTTATTAATATTTTGCAGTTTGAACTGCACAGGTCAATACAAACAGCACCTAGATCCATCCTTTCCGGTTGGGACTACCGGGGTATCTGATCCCATTTTCTCCTCCAGCTTTCTTCTCTCAATTTCAGTGTCAGTCCAGCAGAAACAGTTATGGGCAATTCCACCCTGAATTTTCTATACGCAGTTCTACCCCTAAAATAATTTTTTTTTTTTTTTTTTAAAAAGAAGGAAGAAGCATTATATGGTACTCTGCTGGAAGGGAAACAAAAAGCACTTTTTGCTAGAACCAGCAACTGTACAAGTGGGACCCACCTACCAGTGATCCAGACCATTCACCTGGTGTCCCCACTGTGGATTGTGACACTGCGAAAAAAACTCATCTAATAGGGCAATTTTACATGTCCAATTACTGGCCTGATAATCAAAATATTTGTCAAAGGTCTATTTCAATAGGAAAAAAAGTCCCTAAAAGTCTTCCCACGGGGCATTGCCATGATGGGACCACTAGATGTAAAATGCAGGTGATGGAGTGGTAAGCCTTATCCATCTTTGACATTGGTGACTGAACAATAATACACCTGCCTTCCAGGATTGGGAAACAATAGTTACGTGGGAAACAATCCAATTAGAGGAATTCCTACAAACCAAGCATATCAGCATACAAAAGACCATCTCTCTTTTTCACCTTACACAAAATGAAGGCCATGAATTTTCACTCAAGGAAAAAATGAAAAAGAAATAGCATCAACATCACCCAAATTTATACAAATTCAAAAAAAAAAAAAAATGATGACCACAACCTTTCAGGAAAGAAAATGATGAGTACAGAAACAAGAGAGGAAACTAGGAATTGCAGCCAATCCACCGGACAACCAGAAAATGTAAGCCCACCACTATGCTTTGGACCCACCCTCAGATATTGGAACCAATGTTGTCAAAATTGTAATCATATCACAAATCATAATACAGGTTGAATCAAATCGAATCGCAAATTGTATCGTAAATCGTAATATTTTTTAGCATTTTCTTAGAAAAATGAGAAATATGAAAAATATAAATAAATCAGAAAAAATTAAAAACTCATCAATTGTACCTTTGACAAACTAGTGAGGCCTGAAAATTGGAATGTTTGTCAAAGGTATACGTTCCATAGGGAAAAAAAAATCATCATTCATATGGCCAAAAAATTTCAGATGGGCATCTATTCATGATCGGACCCACCAGATAGACCATGCAAGTCATGAAGGGTGAGAGGCTTATCCATCTCTGAGATAGTTGACAGACACGAAAACACCATTTTTCCAAATGAGCATAGTATATATCCTGTAAAGTTGCATCAATCAACAACAAAAAAGAAAAAAGATCTCTTTTTTTCTATATCACAAAAAACAGAGGCCACAAAGTTTCACAGGATTACAAAAAAAAATGAAAAGGAATAGCATCAACATCATGAAAATTTATTCAAATTTGCACAAACAATACAGACCACAACTTTTTAAGGAAGAAAACAACATGTACAAAAACAAGAGAGGATAAGCGGAAATTGCAGGCAACCCATATGACAACCACAAGTTGTAGCCTATAGACCCCACAGATATCAGAACCACCGATATAGTGGGACCTACCACGAAGACCATCTCTCTTTTTCATCATACAAAAATTAAAGCCACAATTTTTTATAAAATTAAAGAAAAAAATGAACATCATACAAATTGATGAAAATAAAAACAAAACAATGCAGACCACACATTTCAAGAAAGAAAACAACAAATAAAGAAACAAGAGAGGAAAAAGGGAAATCACAGGCAACACACAGGACTAACCAAAATCATAGCCCATGGAAACCATAACTGTAATGAGAAACATCAGATCCATTGATCCAGTGGGACCCACCATGGATGCCATACGGTCCCAAATTCCTACATATCACAGAATCAGTTGAACTAGCATGCAAACAGATGGTTAAAGCTAAACAACCAAGAAGTCCACATTCTAGAAACGGAACTCAATAATCGGGATACTCCAGGATAATCCAATCAGCGCAATTTTCACACAGTAGCTGTCCACTGCCGGGACAACCATTCGAACCATTCTGGAGGTGCCCATGGACACCGATCGCATCCCAAGAATGAATAGAATCAAAATCTCCACCCATCCTCAATAATTTTCACAAAGAATGTGTGTATATGCAGATCAACCAGCTACTCTGAGAAAATACACAAGAAGAACATAGACTACGAACCTGAGTCGAGATTGACCCCATGGCTGCTCGTATGCCCACCTGTACCTATCCAGAATCTCATTCTCCGAAATCTCCACCCCATACTTCTCTCCAATCATCCTATATATCTACGCACGCACACACAAAAAAAAAAACCTCAGTTGTAATGGTAAAACGCTGGCTACTATCCAGGAGGAATTTTTGTGTACCTTATTACAGTAAGAATTCCTACGCAGGGCCCACCAATGATCAACAAGGACAATCCACCGTCGATTTCACATGACCCAATAATAACCATGATCATATAAGCACTTCCATACAATAAATAGTAAGAGTAAAAATCTTCTTACCGTCCACTTTTCCGGCCCTGACTCAAATGGCTGTGATCAACCATCCGATCTAGGTCATATCAGGGCCATCCAATCTCCCACAATGATCATGGGTGGGGCCCACTTGTGCCCCAAATAAAAATTCCCACTGTTGTAGTACGTACCAAGGATTCCCATTTCCTTCAAATTTCTACTGTTTCAATTCCCAAAATAGAGAGAGAGAGAGAGAGAGAGAGAGAGAGTGCTAACTTGCGCCATGGGTTGAGAAGGCACGACAAGGGTGCCGACCGCATCGACGAGGAGGGCCTTGTGGGTGATATCTCCGTAGAGGGATCTCCTGTAGTCCTCGTAGTCCTTGGCTCCCAATAACTCCAAGCCCAGCCGTGTGGATCCCACCGGCACCTCCGTTTCTTTGAGAGATGCCACCGCCGAGGAAGAAGATGAAGAAAATGGTGAACGCCAACTTGTGATGAAGGGCTGGGATTTCCCCCTCAGATTTCTCAGAAGCATCGTACCCATCATTTTCGCCTTCGTCGCCATTTTTAGTGTTTCTCTCTTCTGCCTCGCCTCTTCATCAGCGTTCCCTGGGAAGAAACAAAAGAAGAAAGTTATGAGATGGTTTTGTTTGTTTTTTTCAGAGTATGGAAAACGGTTTGGGAGCGTACGGAGTAAACTCTGTGGGGCCCACCGTGATGGATGTGTCTTATCCACTCCGTCCATCCGTTTTATCATCTCATTTTAGTATCTGATCCAAAATTTTAAGAATATACAAAGCTCAAGTGGACCACACCATAGGAAAGATTAGGGATAGTGACTTTCAAAGTTGAAACGTTCCCAGTGCGATAGAGATCCAATCTGTTTATAAGGTCACAAAGATATGGATTAAGGGAAAACATAAATATCAGATTGATCCAAAACTTCTGAGGCTCCCAATAGGCTTTCAATGGTACGCATTCATTTCCCAACGTTTCCTGTGGTGTGGTTCATTTGACGTTTGGATATACTTCTATTTTTGGATCAGCCACTAAAATGATCTGATAAAACGGATGGACGGTGTGGATAAGACATATACAACACGATGGGCCATACAGAATCTATATCGTACTGAGGTAGGGAATCCGCGTCAGATTTTCTAACCGAAAAGTTAAAGAAAAAGTCATAATACTCTGGCGGAGCAATCGATGATACACAGGCACTGACAAAATTACTTAAAAATTGCATACCAGTAACTTAATTGTAATCGACCAAATAATGGGTACCAGTTTAAATGATCCTGAACCAAAATTATGACTTATTTGAATATCTGACCACTAAATTGATGGACATTTATTGAATGGTTTAAAATGAAAACTATCCAATTACTATATTTCAACAAACAAGAGTCTACGGATCACATATTAGAATTGTTCAACCTACCTTACTTTTAGACCTTAAATTAGCTAGCAACGCCCAGTTCCATAGCTCTGTTGGTTTAGCTTGTGTTAGTATACGCTGTGTGTACCATTTCTCAGCGCCCTGTATCAACTGTTATCCACAGCCAGAGTATCAATAAGGCTTGATACTCTGATAGGGAGGGGTGCAACTGGGGTGGGCTGGGCCTAACCCAACCTGTCGAGGACCAACCTAACCTAACCCAAATTCTAACCCAAGGTGCCCAATCTGTACCCAACACAAACTCCTCTTTACACAACCCAACCCTACCCTACAAGCCCCAACCCAAGTACACATGACCTGCACAAAAAGGCCACGGCTTGGGCCACTAAACTTGGCCCCAAGGGTGGCTTAGGGCTTAAAATCTAGCCCCAGTGCTTGGACTGAGCTAGGCTGGGGCCAATGACTAACCTGACCTGTGCTCCCAAGTGTATACTATATATTACATAGGTATTGGTAAGTTCGTAAGTAGAATCTATATACTAGCATTAGATAATATTACAAAGAGATTTGATACTCTGGTATGGTACCGTAATGGATGATATACATACACTTATAAACTAGTCAAAGCGTACACCTCACTTTACATCGTGTGAAAAGTACCAATGCACCGTCAAGTCCATGTATATTGTGGATGCTTTTAGGAGATATGCTTGGTTGATGCGGATACTTTAGGACATATGCTTGGTTGATAAACAATCTTAGTTGATGTGTCTCACCTGCTAGCCCAACTGGAAGGTGCTTAGGAGTTTCACCAGCATGTCTCAGGTCTCAGGTTCGAATGCTAAGGAGATACACTAACCTCATTGGTGGGTGGGTGCATTGTGTGACTAACCAAGTGGGTTCGTTGCCCAGCTAACAGGGCTTGTGCTGAATTGTACATGTAGCATGTATGTAACTTTTCTTTTAACATATGGTGCTAGCCCTGCTTGGCCCTCAAGGGCCGGGCCTGGGCCTCTTTAGTTCATTAAGGTGCGGCCCGGGCTAGAGCTGAATTAAGGCCAACTTCAGCCTAGCCCATAGCCCGACCGGGCCCACTGCCACCCTTATCCCAACCAGACTGATATTAACTCAACCAGTTCAGGTTTGCGTTTTCAAACATGAACCCAGCCCAAAGACCCTGACAACCTGAACCAACCCAACCCGAATTCGGGCCAGGTCTATTGGGTTCAGGTGGCGTTAGAATGTAATGGTTTATAAATGGTCGCCCAAGACTTACTCATGGCCTATTTTTACACAAACGAAACCGGTTAAGTTTCTAGAAGAAGTAAGGATAATTCATATTATATAAATTGAATTAATTAAAAGACTATAATTTGATGGATTGGCACTTATTTGTTTAATTTAGACCGCTGATTCTTTTTTCATTTACACAGTCCAATCAATAATCATCAATTGAACATTAAATAAATACCATAAGTTTTATATTAGTTTTAAAATATATTTAAGATATAATCCATAAGTGCCACAGTTTATTTTTAATTTTTTTATTTTTTTATTTTATCAAGTTACATACATGTCTGAACGTCCGTGTATCTACTACCATACTCCTGAAGACCATCAAAGTATTATATCTTATCCTCATCCCTAGGGTAATAGGTGCGGCCCGGCCTCACCCAACACGATGCGTCCCTAACCATGGAACCCACCTTGATCTATGTATGTATTATATATCTGAACCGTCCATGCATTTTTCCATATCATTTTAGTGAATGATCCGAAAAATGAATCAGATCAAATTCTCATGTGGACCATACTATAGGAAAAAGTAGTGATTGAATGCTCCACCATTAAAAATTCCTAGGACCCACTATAATGTTTATGTTATGTTTATTTTCCATCCAACCTGTTGATAAGGTCATAGAAACTTGCATGAAGTTATAAAATAATATCATCCTGATCCAAAACAATTTTTGTCCCACAATATGTTTTAACGGTCAATCACTAATTTTTCTCATAGTATGGTCGACATGAGATTTAGATCTGCTTCAATTTTGGGATAATGCCTTAAAATGATCTTTAAAAATGGATGGACAGAGTGGACGTAGAATTAATACATTAACGTGGGCCCCACAGTAAGGGCGCACCATATTGAATTAGGCCGGCCGCATCTAATCCTCTCCTATCGTCATCCTCATCCAGGAGGAATGACAGAGAAATTTTTGATACCCATCATCTAATAATTGTACTTCTTAAATTATCCGCCAGTCGGACTGGTGGATTCCTTATTGGACAGTTAAAAAGAAATATCACATGGTCCTATTTCAACGAATAAGTGTCCACCAAACATCATTTAGGATTTTTTTTTTTTAATTTGAACCAATCTGATATTTGAACTGTGACTAATCAACAGTAATTTAATTTAATATATTACACCAATATGTTTTCTTACATCGGGAAAGTAGGGCCTACATAGACGTATTCACAGCGGTAACAGATAACACCTTGTTTGGTCAGGTATCACCATGGGCCCACCATGGAACCAAAAATGAATCAGATCCAAATCTTAGGTGGACCACACCATAGGAAACAGTGGTGATTGAATGCCCACCATTAAAAACTTTCGAGCGCTCATTGTAATGTTTATTTGCCATCCAAACGTTGATAAAGTCACATAGACATGGCTGAAGGGAAAACACAAATGTCAGCTTGATCCAAAAATTTGTGGCCTACAGGAAGTTTTAATGGTCAATCACCACTGTTTGTTGTGGTGTGGTTCACCTGAGATTTGGATCTACTTCATTTTTGTGGTCAGTGCCCCAACATGAGCCAGCAAGACGGTGGACAACTTTAGATGTAAAATATATAGATCAAGGTGAGCCCACCATCACAGCCTAACCAAACTCCATTACATGCGTTGCCAAACATTAACCCTGCCCTAAATACAAAGTACAAGTTAAAAGGTGACTCCCACCTGGTTTCACATACTGAATCAGGGACGCGGATTAGCTAGTGACCCCAACACAGCCCCACCGCCCCCGCCGTGATGTCAAAGCTGCGTGGGCCCCACCATGATGTATGTGTTTTATCCACGCTGTCCATCCATTTTTCCATCTCATTTTATGGCATGGGCCCAAAAATGAGATAGATCCAAATCTCAGGTGGAACACACCACAGGATACAGTGGGAATTGAATTCTCACTGTTGAAAACTTCTTGGGAGGCCACAGAAGTTTTGGATCAAGCTGATATTTGTGTTTTCACTTCATCCAGGTATGTGTGACTTTATCAATAGGTTGGATGGCAAATAAAAATCACGGTGGAGCCTGAAAAGTTTTTAAGGGTGGACGTTCAATCAACACTGTGTTTCCTGTGGTGTGGTCCACCTGAGATTTGTATCTGCCTTATTTTTGGGCCCATGCCCTAAAATGAGGTGGAAAAATGGATGGACAGCGTGGATAAAACACATACATCATGGTGGGGCCCACACAGATTTGACACCAGCCCGGAGCCAGTGTGGGGTCACTAGCCAATCCGCGCCCCTGAATCAGGCTGCATGGACTCTTTACCTGCCATGGATGACAGGTTAAAAAAAAAAAAAAAAAAAAAATTAAAGCCGCTCTTCCAACTCAAGCCGGCCCTGGTCAGAATTAAGGTGAGTATTCTCCCTCACCTTATTTCCTGAGCTGTCCTGATTTTTGAAGGGCATAGGAACCACCAGTGGAGCCACCGTGGTGTCTTTTCCTTATATCTATTCATTCCATCCATTTTTAAAAGCTAATTTTAGTACATGATACCAAAAATGAGGCATACCCATATCTTAGGTGAATCACACCACAGAAACAGTGGTGATTAAATACTCACCATTGAAAATATCTTGGGGCCACTAGAATGTTTATTTGTCATCCAACCTGTTGAAAAGACCTAGACAAAGTGACCACACAACTATCAACTTGATCCAAACTTTTGTAGCCCACGAGGAGTTATTAGTGGTCAATCACCATTGCTTCTTGTCAAGTGGTCCACCTAGGATTAGGATATGCTTCAGTTTTGGATCATGCCATAAATGAGCTGTCAAAATGGATGGATGGCGTGGATGTAAATCAAATACATCATGTTGGGCCATAAAAGTTTTGGTTTTTTGTCTTATGAGAGAATTTTAATCCGAATTAGCGCAAGTTTTGAGATGCTTTTTTAAATAGTTGATTGTCTTATATTTGTGCATCAAATCATAAAGATGAGAGTATGTAGGATCTTTAGCACATATTTATTTTCCATACATGCACAACCTAGACTAATCTTTATAGCACATGTTTATTTTCCATACATGCACACCCTAGGCCGGGCTTAGTGGCAGATTTTATTTTACATACAAAATATTTAATTTTGAATTAAAATTGAATTTCGGTCTAAACTGGGATGTCATATTTTTTTATTTTTCTTTTACTTTATTGGGGTTAAGAGCATCATCAAGTCTATGTTCAAAGGATTTTGATCGCACATGAGCTAGAATGGAGATGTCTATTCAAATAGAAGAGTTGCTGTAATCCAGAGGCAAGACTAGTTGTGAACTAGTGGATTGTATTGACATGTCATGACGGCTGAGTAGCGTACATCAATTCACCTGCAATTGATTATTGCTTTATGTATTTCATTTAATTGATTAGTAAGTAATCGGCTTTCACAATTTCTGTGCTATCTCTTAAATTCTCAAAGGACATGTACACCAAGTGGCTCCAGTGAGGATGGTGCCGGTACCACTAGATAGGGACTGTGGTTGCATACCATGCTATAGTGTACGGAGTAAACTCTGTAGGGTCCATTGTATGTGCCTTGTCCACACCGTCCATCCATTTTACAAGCTCATTTAAGGGGACAAGCCTAAAATTGAAGCACATATAAAGATCAAGTGGACCACACTACAGGAAATAGTGGGGATAATGGTGTCCACTGTTGAAACCTTCCTAGGGCCCACAATAATGTTTATTTGCCATCCAACATGGATAAAGGGTAAAAACAAATAACAGCTTTATCCAAAACTTTTGTGGCCTCTAGGAATTTTTCAACACTGGCCATTTAATTCCCATTGTTTCCTACAGTATGGTCCATTGAGCTTTGGATATGCTTCAATTTTGGTTTTATGCATTAAAATGAGTTAGTAAAATGGATGGATGGTGTAGATGAGACACATACATCAGCAATGGGCCCCACAGAGTTTACTCAGTATGCAATCCGTGTCCACTGGATAGCACCTCTTGAGCCCTACGATAGATACCGCCCCACGTGAAGATAGGTGCCTATGTTGATGGTTTAGTTTTATAGCTGTCCTATGTCATCGATGAGTGCCCATAAGAAGAAGCTGATCGCATGCGTGGCCGTGGGATCCTTCTTCATTTGGTGGTTGTATGATTAGGTGAGGCACCGCCCCATGCTTTGTTGGAGAGGATTCGGATTCGACATTGACACCTCCAAGTTGGTACTAGTAGGCGGTGGAAAAGCTTTGTGGGCCTCACCTTAATGTATGTGTTTTATCCATGACATGTACTCATTTTCTCAGCTCATTTTAGGCCATGAGCCCAAAAATGAGGCAGATCCAAATCACAGGTGGCCCACACCACAGGTAATAGTGGTGATTGAACACCCATCATTAAAAAGCTCCTGGGCTACAAGAGTTTTGGATCAAGCTTATAATTTTGTTTTCTCTCCGTCTGAGTTTGTATGACTTAATCAACAAGTTGGATGGTAGATAAACATTATAATGGTCTCTAAGAAAATTTAATGGTGGGCATTCAATCATCACTGTTTCGTGTGTTGTGGTCCTGAGATGGTAAAATGTTAACTCAGGATGCTCTTATCATACTGAGTAAACTAAGTTGGGCCCACTGTAAATATATGTGGTTTATCTACACCGTCCATCCGTTTTTCCAGCTCATTTAAGTGGTTGAACCAAAATTGAAGCATATCCAAAACTCAGGTGGACCATACCATAGGAAACAGTGGGTATAATGATTTCCACCGTTAAAACCTTTCTAGGGCCGGCAGTGATGTTTATTTGTCATCCAACTTGTTCACAAGATCACGTAGACATTGATGAAGGGAAAAAAACAAATATCAGCTTGATCCAAAACTTTTTTGGCCTCTAAGAATTTTTTAACACTGGCCATTTAATTCCCATTGTTTCCTGCAGTGTGGTCCATTGAGCTTTGGATATGCTTCAATTTTGGGTTTATGCCTTAATATGAGTTAGTAAAACGGATGGATGGTGTAGATGAGACACATACATCAGCAATGGGCTCCACAGAGTTTACTCAGTAAGCAATCCGTGTTCACTGGATAGCTACTCTTGAGCCCTACGATAGATACCGCCCCACGTGAAGATAGGTTCATATGCTGATGGTTTAGTTTTATAGCCGTCTTGTGTCATCAATGAGTGCCCGTAAGAAGAAGCTGAGCATACATGGCTATAGGATCCTTCTTCGTTTGGTGGTCGTACGATTAGGTGACGCACCGCCCCATGCTTTGTTGGAAAGGATTTGGATTTGACATTGGCGCCTTTAAGTTGGTATTGGTAGGTGATGGAAAAGCTTTGTGGGCCTTAATGTATGTGTTTTATCCATGACATGTACTCATTTTCTCAACTCGTTTTAGGCCATGAGCCCAAAAATGAGGCAAATCCAAATCACAGGTGGCCCACACCATAGGAAATAGTGGTGATTGAACGCCCATCATTAAAAAGCTCCTGGGCCTACAAGAGTTTTGGATCAAGCTTATAATTATGTTTTCCCTTCATTTGAGTCTATATGACTTTATCAATAGGTTGGATGGCAGATAAACATTATAATGGTCTCTAAGAAAATTTTAATGGTGGGCATTCAATCATCACTGTTTCATGTGTTGTGGTCCTGAGATGGTAAAATGGTAACTCAGGATGCTCTTTTCGTACTAAGTAAACTCAGTTGGGCCCACTGTAAATGTATGTGGTTTATCTACACCGTCCATCTGTTTTTCCAGCTCATTTAAGTGGTTGAAACCAAAATTGAAGCATATCTAAAACTCAGGTGGACCATACCACAGGAAAAAGTGGGTATAATGATTTCCACTGTTGAAACCTTTCTAGGGCCGACAGTGGTGTTTATTTATCATCCAACTTGTTCACAAGATTACGTAGACATTGATGAAGGGAAAAAACAAATATCAACTTAATCCAAAACTTTTGTGGCCTCTAAGAATTTTTCAACACTGGCCATTTAATTCACATTGTTTCCTGCAGTGTAGTCCATTGAGCTTTGGATATGCTTCAATTTTGGGTTTATGCATTAAAATGAGTCAGTAAAACGGATGGATGGTGTAGATGAGACACATACATCAGCAATGGGCTCCACAAAGTTTACTCAGTACGCAATCCGTGTCCACTGGATAGCACCTCTTGAGCCCTACGATAGATACCACCCCACGTGAAGATAGGTGCATATGCTGATGGTTTAGTTTTATAGCCGTCCTGTGTCATCGATGAGTGCCCGTAAAAAGAAGCCGAGCATACGTGGCTATAGGATCCTTCTTTGTTTGGTGGTCGTACAATTCAGTGACGCACCGCCCCCTGCTTTGTTGGAAAGGATTTGGATTTGACATTGGCGCCTTTAAGTTGGTATTGGTAGGTGATGGAAAAGCTTTGTGGGCCTCACCTTAATGTATGTGTTTTATCCATGTCATGTACTCATTTTCTCAGCTCATTTTAGGCCATGAGCCCAAAAATGAGGCAGATCCAAATCACAGGTGGCCCACACCACAGGAAATAGTGGTGATTGAACGCCCATTATTAAAAAGCTCCTGGGCCTACAAGAGTTTTAGATCAAGCTTATAATTTTGTTTTCCCTTCATTTGAGTCTATATGACTTAATCAATAGGTTGGATGGCAGATAAACATTATAATGGTCTCTAAGAAAATTTTAATGGTGGGCATTCAATCATCACTGTTTTGTGTGTTATAGTCCTAAGATGGTAAAATGGTAACTCGGGACGCTCTTTTCGTACTAAGTAAACGCAGTTGGGCCCACTATAAATGTATGTGGTTCATCTACACTGTCCATCCATTTTTCCAGCTCATTTAAGTGGTTGAAACCAAAACCATATCTAAAACTCAGGTGGACCATACCACAGGAAACAGTGGGTATGATGATTTCCACTGTTGAAACCTTTCTAGGGTCGACAGTGATGTTTATTTGTCATCCAACTTGTTCACAAGATCACGCAGACATTGATGAAGGGAAAAAAACAAATATCAACTTGATCCAAAACTTTGTTGGCTTCTAAGAATTTTTCAACACCGGCCATTTTATTCCCATTGTTTCCTGCAGTGTGGTCCATTGAGCTTTGGATATGCTTCATTTTTGGGTTTATGCCTTAAAATGAGTTAGTAAAACGGATGGATGGTGTAGATGAGACACATACATTAGCAATGGGCCCCACAGAGTTTATTCAGTACATAATCTGTGTCCACTGGTGTTAACGTCAGATTTTGTAATAGGATCCTCCGATTGTTCACCTTCTCTCCAGCAGGGATTTTCTCCGATAGACCTGTAAGAAGACAGAAAGCAACTTAGGGTGGCTGGTGTCCAGCCGTTAGCCCTCCGATGCTTAAGTCAGGCAAAGCAAGAAGAAGAAAAACCAGGCAAAAGCAGGCCAAAGATTGAATATTGTGTACCTTTCTCTTAATGGAGTCATCCCTTTATATAGATCTGAAGCGATCCAATCTGTTACGTAAGATATCGAGATCCCGCTGATTTCGTGTACGATACGAGATCCTGCTGATTTCGTGGGATAAGATCCTTATCCTTAGAGGCGAGATCTAACCCAATTACTTATTTCGGCAATCACGTTCCTTGATAGCAATCCCTTGAGATTCGGAACCACGAGAAGATAAGCCCAAAATCAACCTATACAGGCTGCTGGTAGGCGTAGTAGTAGCGCTGATCGCTCATGTTGAGCTGGAAGCCTTAGTTGGAGTCATAGCTGGCGAAGAGGAAGGAGACGCCGAAGGGGCGGAGACCACCGAACTGGGTGTAACCCTACTTGGTGTCACAGAGGGATTGGACAAGCTGCTCGACGGGAATCGGGTGCTGGTACTGAAGGCTAAGGGATGTCGCCACAGAAAACTGTTCGCATGTTGGAAGATGGTCGCGAGTCCAAGTGCTCGCTCATTCAGATGTAACACTTTTCAATGACTTGTGAGAAGGTCTGCTCGCAGATCGAGAAGGAAATCTCTGCTTTGCTTCATCTGACTATTAGCTATGGGAGCTCGAAGCCTTACGAATAGGTGCTCCGTATTTATCCATCCTGCGACTCTCGAGCAGATGATCTCGAGAGTCGAATGGGCACTTTCGTATTTACCCGATCTGCGACTCTCGATCAGATGATCTCGAGAGTCGAATGGGCACTTCTGTATTTACCTGATCTGCGACTCTCGATCAGATGATCTCGAGAGTCGAATGGGCGTCCGTGTAAAATCTTAATAGCTGAGTTGATCTCCATTATTTTGCCTATAACAGATGCCCCCCAAGTCCTTGCCGCCAAGAATTCGTGAGGGAAGGACTTAGCTCACTATCACACGTAACCGCCCGCTGTCTTCATCGAGAACGGAACCTCACATGATGGGCTGGAATTAATGAGCGCCAGCTTTCCGCAGCCTTTCCTCAGACAGAAAATGAAGGGGCGCTTGCCACGTGTCAGGGGAGTTAATGGGCGTGCCTGCTCGAGTGCTGCGTCGAAGGAGGGGCTGCCACGTACCATCAGATGCGGCGGAATGATTGCCTATAAATATACGGAGTCCGTCATTTCTCTGGTTTTCTACAGAAGCTTTTCTAAAGGAATTAGCAGTCATCCCTTTTCCTGTCATTCTCCTTCCTCCGGTGCTCCCCTTCTTTCTTCCTTCGGTGTTCCTCTTTCCTCTCTTTTTCTGTTACCTGGGTATATTTCCTTTTCTCTTTTTCTTCTTTTTAATCTTCTCATGGCTGGGAACTCTGACGAGACCACCGTCCCTCTAGGTGATGCCACTCCGGAATCCTCTGCTTCTAGCAGTGCGAGGGTTCCGGCAGGGAGATACACAGCAGCCGAATATCCTTCTGTTTTATCGGAGGACCGGCTGGCTGAGTTACGGGAGAGATACCTGATCCCCGACTCAGTCACTCTCCGATTGCCCGGAGATGGAGAGACACCAGACTCCCCTCCCCCAGGATGCATATCTTTTTATGAGTACCAGCTCATCCTGGGGGTACGCCTCCCCCTCCATCCCTTCATACGCGACGTTCTCCGGTGTTACAAGATTGCCCCCGGGCAACTCATCGTGAACGGATGGAGGGTAGTCCTGGGCTCCTTTGCCCTCTGGGCTCAGACCGACAACGGGGAACTTACAGCGGAGGAGTTCCTCCGTATTTTCCGTCTAAAGAAAGCACCCTCCAGCGAAGGCTGGTATTACCTGTGTTACTGGCACCGGGATAACTTCGTGCTGGGGAAACCCTCCTCGAACTATCCCTGCTGGAGGAAACGGTGGTTCTACGCTTCCGGGAACTGGGAGTCTGCTTCCTCCAGAGGTCCAGGGGTTACCCGTTTTTTCTGTGAAAGTAGGCACAATCTCACATTGTGCAGTTTTCTTCAATTAAGATTTTAGGGTTTTACTTCATTCTTTGTCCCCTGTTTGTGCTCGCAGGTATCCCGGCCTTGAGAAAACCAAATTTGAAGGGAGGGATCAACGAGAAAATAGTCAAGGTGTACAAGGTGCCTGTTGGTGATAGGCACATCGAGGCTTGCTTGTCTCCCTCGCGACTTGCAGCAGCGGGCCTAATATCCAGAGGAGAAGCCGAGATGACGAAGGGCCGGGGAGAAGAGGGGTCTGCTGCCCCGACTGAAAGGCACGAACTCCAAAAGGCAGAATAGAACACCTGCCGAACCATCTCAACCACCCGTCCGTAAGGGTAGCGATCAACCTGCCCCTCTCGTGAGCACGGCGGGGGCTCCGGCAGGGCCCAATATTCCCTCACTGGTGGTCGCACCTGGACCGCCAGTGATTAACATTGCTGACAATTTTCAGGATGGGGCGGGGTCCAGCTGCCCCCCAGCTGAAGAGGCTCGAGAGTAAATAGAGCCTCGAGAGCCGGCTCCTGCTCGCGAACTGATCCCTGCTGTTGAGCAGGGACCTGCTCGCGAGTCGATGCCCCCACCTCACGAGCCGGCTGGGTTGGTCGTTGCCTAACCGTCTGGGAGTGGGACATATTCTATCCCCCGCCACCTCCATCCAATATGTAAATTCTTGTTCGAGAACGTCCCCCCCCCCCCCCCCCCCCCCCCCCCCCCCCCAAAACCTTCTGCTCTCTTCCCGAGCCAAGCCCTGAGAACCTTTTCCTCGAAGCGGGGGTGAGGATGGTTCAGGTAAGACCTTGCCAAGGCCTGCTTTAATCTGTTGTTACATTCCAGAATACTTTATCTCACATTTTCCGTTACTTTTGCAGGGCTTAGATCTTATCCTGCGAACGAGGCGTGATATCGTTGCCACCCGTCGCGTGATAGATGAAGCTGAGGGGAAGAGAACTGCCTTGGAGAAGGCAGTTCAAGGAAGGGATAAACTCCTCAAGTCCTGTGAGGCAGTGATCTCTAAGAGAGATGAGGAGATCAAGATCCTCATAGAGAAAGTCCAAGTTTTGACCGAGAGGTATCAAGCTTTGGACTCTAAGTTCGCGAAGCTCGCCGACTTGAAGGAGAAGGCGGAGAGAGAGAAGGAGATCTTTCGCCAAGACAAGATCTCATTGGAGGAGCGGCTTGCGGAGGCTAGGTCGCAGCTCAAAGAAGCCAACGAGAACCTAGAGAAAGAGCGCTCCGCTCTCGCACAGCTCAAGGACGACTCGATCCACTGGGACGAGGAGAAAGTCGCCCTTGTAAAAATGCTCTCAGAGGAAGGTCCTCGGGCAATTTCCGAGTTCCGGACTTCGCAACTATATGACGATGAAAGATATGAGTCATATGATGTTGGTCGCGACTTTGCGCTAAGAGTAGTGCAACGAATGACCCCATCCTTCGATATGGGGGAATTTGGTCGAGTCGCGACCATCATAGTTGCAGAAGAGCAAGCTGCTGCTGAGAACGAGGTGACTGAAGCCACGCAGGCTGGAGGGGCTCCAGAAATGGGCCCTGAAGTCGAGAGCACGGCTCCTCCTCCAAGAGATTGATTTCCTTTTTGTTTTCCTTTCTCCTGTACTCGCGAGCAGATATTTTGTAAACATTTATCATTAATGAAAAGATATTTTGGAAGTGTTGTTGTTCTTGTTTACTCTTTCCCTTTCATGCAATGAATACCTTCTCGTTGTTGTTTACTTTCTTTTCCTTTGTGCACTGAATGCCTTCCTGTTGCAATGAGTTATGCTCAACCTGGGGGGTCGTAGCGACCATGCCCTCGTGGAGATAGACTGATCTATCGATTGAGAGATGAAATGTGCTCAATCCGGGGGGTCATGACGACCATACCCTCGTGGAGATAGACTGATCTATCGATTGAGAGATGAAATGTGCTCAATCTGAGGGGACATGGCGACCATACCCTCGTAGAGATAGACTGATCTATCGATTGAGACTCCAAGTTTACCAAGGGTAGAAGGATGGTCACCCATAAAATGGAAATGCGACCATCCTAGGTGAATTTAACCCTACCAAAGGTAGGCAATTGGCCAAGGGATTGTATGCATCCTCTTCAGGGCTATTCATGTCCAAGTAAATGGAGTAGTGACCAAAAGATATCTTCCACTTTATTCATAAAATGTTGTTATGAACTACATCGAATCTAGGGATAGTATCGTAGCAAATGCTCCACTTGCCAAGGGCGACGTACGGGCTTTCCCTGCATGTCTGCAAGGTAATAAGTACCGGGTCGCACAATCCTAATGACCCGATACGGGCCTTCCCAATTTGGATCCAGCGAACGAGCGGGAACTCCGAGTTTTTGCCTCAGGACCAAATCTCCAGGTTGGAAGGATCTAGGTCGAATCTTAGCATTTCGATAACGAGCAATACGTTGTTGATATGCTGTCACTCGTACTTGGGAGGCATTTCTCCGTTCTTCCAAGAGATCGAGATGAAGTCGAAGGTCTTCTTGATTACTCGCGGGGTCATACCGCTAGATCCGATATGAGGGCACTTGAATTTCCAAGGGTACTACTGCATCGACACCAAATGCTAAGGAGAAAGGGGTTTCACCTGTTGATGTACAAGCCGTGGTTCTATATGCCCATAGTACTTCTGGCAGAAGTTCTGGCCACACACCTTTACATTCACCTAACTTGGTCTTTAAGTGGTGCTTGATGATCTTATTCACTGCCTCGACCTGCCCATTCGCTTGAGTATGATATGGAGAAGTGCGGAGATTACGTATCTTCCATTTTTCACAAAATTCATCAAAGGCTGCGTTGTCGAACTGCGTTCCGTTGTCGGTAATTATAGTGTGAGGAAGTCCGAAATGGCATATGATATTTCTCCATATAAACTTAGTAGTTTGTTTCTCAGTAATCTTGGCTAATGGTTCTGCCTCGGCCCATTTGGTGAAGTAATCAACAGCCACGATCGCGAACCTATTTTGTCCCTTTCCCATAGGTAAGGGCCCGATGATATCGACCCCCCACTGAGCGAAAGGCCAAGGGCTATCAACTGGAGTCATCCGTTCGGATGGTACATGAGGTATAGGTGAATAACGTTGGCACTTGTCACATTTTTTAGAAAGTTCAATTGCATCTGCTTTCATAGTGGGCCAATAATATCCTTGCCGCATCGCCTTATATGCTAGGGATCGCCCCCTGGGGTGATTACCACATGCCCCCTGGTATACTTCGTCTAGAACACGAAGGGCTTCTTCTGGATGAAGACACCTTAAATAAGGCAAGGAAAAGCTCTTGCGCAACAATATTCCGTCTTGCAAGGTATACCTGGCAGCCCGAAGGTGAATTTGTCTTGCAGCTTTCTTGTCCTCTAGTAGGTATCCGTCTCTGAGATACAGGATGATGGGATCCATCCAGTATGGAGATGATTGTACCGATATTACTTGCTCGAGAGTCGCTTGGTCCATACTTAGGTTCCGACGATGCTCGATGGGGACCGAATGTGATAACTCAGATTCTGGTGCAGAGGCGAGCTTTGCCAGGGAATCGGCAAGTTGGTTCTTCTCGCGAGGAATATGAATTATTTCATAAGTCTTCAGTTTTGCGAGCAGGATGAGGACACGAGACTTGTATAAGGCCATCCTTTCTTCTTTGGCCTCGAATTCACCAAGGACTTGGTTGACAATGACCTGGGAGTCGCTATGAATTGACAGATTCTGAATTGCAAGGACAATGGCCAATTCGAGGCCGACGATCAGGGACTTCAGTATTCTGCTTCATTATTCGAGATACGAGAATCGAAACGCAGAGCATATTGGAAATGTGACCCGTCGGGAGCCACTAAAATCAGGCCCGCTCCACTGCCACTGGCCCGCGACGACCCGTCCATGAAGAGTGACCAAGGAGGCTGGTCACTGGTCATGGTATTATCATCAGGAGAGTATGTGAACTCGGCGTTGAAGTCAGCCACGGCCTGGCCCTTGACTGCGGTCCTAGGGCAGAATGAGATATCGTGCTCGCTGATCTCGACTGCCCATTTAGTTAAGCGTCCGGAAGCCTCAGGTTTTTGAAGGACTTGCCGCAGTGGATGATTCGTTGGTACTAGAATAGCGTGGGCTTGAAAGTATGGTCGCAGTTTTCGAGCTGCCGTGACTAAGGCTAGGGCCAGCTTCTCCATATCAGAATACCTAGTTTCTGCATCAACCATTGCTCGACTGATATAATAAACGGGCCTTTGCACCCCGGAATCTTCTCTTATTAAAGCGACACTAACGGTCGTAGAGGACACAGATAAATACAGAATGAGTTGCTCATGTGCTACAGGTTTAGATAAAATGGGGGGTGTGCTCATGTATAGCTTCAATTGTTGAAAGGCTTCCTCACATTGTGGCGTCCAATTCCAATCAGACTTGGCCGTTGCACGAAGGAGTTTGAAGAATGGTAAGCACTTGTCAGATGCTCGCGAGATGAATCTATTCAACGATGCGATGCGACCAGCCAGACGCTGGACGTCCTTCAGAGTGGTGGGGGATTTCATCTCCATCAATGCTTTTATCTTTTCAGGATTTGCCTCAATTACGACCATGAACCAGAGAAATTTTCCTGCAGATACTCCGAATGCACATTTTTCTGGGTTCAATTTCATTTGATACCTCCTCATTAGGTCGAAGGCTTCTCGAAGATCAGAAATATGATCATCTTCTACGGTGCTTTTCACGAGCATGTCATCGACATAAACTTCCATATTCCTACCGATTTGAGCAGCGAATATTTTGTTGACGAGACGTTGATAAGTGGCCCCTGCATTTTTAAGACCGAACGGCATTACCTGGTAGCAATATAATCCCCGATCTGTGATGAAGGCGGTATGCTGGCTATCAGGTGGATGCATCATGATCTGGTTGTAACCAGAATAAGCATCCATAAAACTGAGCAGAGCGTGTCCAGCTATTGAATTGACCAACTGGTCAATCCGCGGTGTCGGGAAGCTATCTTTGGGGCATGCTTTGTTCAAATCTGAATAGTTGACGCACATTCTCCATTTGCCATTAGCTTTCCGGACGAGAACCACGTTCGCGACCCACTCTGGGTAGTCTACTTCTTTTATGAAATTGACCGTGAGTAGCTTCTCGACTTCAGCTTTGATCGCCATTTGTCTTTCTATAGTGAAGGCACGTCGATGCTGGTGTACGGGCTTATGTTTCGGGTCGATATTGAGACGATGTACAATGACATTGGGGTCAATGCCTGGCATATCTTTATGAGACCAAGCGAACACGTCCTGGTATTCGATGAGGAAACGGACCAGATCTTCATGATGGACACTGGTTAAAGAGGATCCAATGTATACGACCCTGGACGGGTCACCTTTGGTTAAGTAAATCGCCACTGTTTCTTCCCCAGGAGTTCCTGATTGGAGAGTATTCTCTCTCGGATCCAACGAAGTGTTTGTGGGAAAGTTGGGTGAACCCTGCGCTATCTCCATAACGGGCGTCGTTTGAGCCTTCTTTCGATCTTGTAGGGCTATCTGGTAGCAAGACCGTGCCTCTTGTTGACTTCCTCGCACGACCCCGATACCATTTGGGGTAGGAAATTTGACACACAGATATGAAGGGTGCAAGGCTGCCCCAACCTTAGTAAGAGACGGCCGCCCCAGAATGGCGTTATACGCTGATTTTCGATCCACCACGAGGAAGTTTACGAAGATGGTAGTCTTCGCTGGACTTTCTCCAAAAGTAACTGGGAGATCGATGCTTCCTTCAGACGTTACTACCTCACCTCTGAAGCCGACGAGGGGGGTCGATACTGGCTTGAGAAGGCTTCTGGCAAGTGCCATTTTGTTGAAAGCCTCCAAGTATAGAATATCGGCTGAGCTACCTGCATCCACCATAATTCGATGTGTCAGATAATTTGATACCTTCAATGTGACTACAATGAAGTCTTCATGAGGGAAGTGAATTCCCGTTGCATCTTCGAGAGTGAAGGAAATTGGAGGATGGCTGGTCTTTGACGAGCTAGACGTCTGTTCCAGCCAATAGATTTGCTTTTCTTAAAGCTTGAGAATCGCCCCTGCAAGCTGGTCCTCCGACGATGGTGCGGATTTCTCCCGTAGGCTCAGCTTCCTCTTGGTCAGTTTGATGATGAGGTTGCTCCTTTTGGCGAGATGAGGTGTTCGCCCTTTCTGGTGATCGATTTTTACGAGCAACATAATCCTGGAGATGGCCTTTTCGAATAAGGGCTTCGATATGGTCTCGTAGAGAGATGCAGTCCTGGGTTCTATGCCCGTGATCTTTGTGAAAGTAACAGAACTTGCTCTTGTCTCTCTTCTCGGGATCGGATTTGATCTTTGCAGGCCACTTCACATATGGCTTGTGTTTAATCTCCATTAAGACTTTTTCATGAGATCGATTGAGAGGAGTGTAGTTATGATATTTACCAAAATAAGGCTTCTTGGGAGAACGATCGCGTTGATCACGACGATATTTTTTATCTGTAGAAGAGGCTCCTTCTGGCTTCCGTTTCTTACCCTGTACTCCATGGCGTGTCAACGCGACTTCTTCTGCATTGATATACTTCTGAGCTTTGGCTTGGAACTCTGCCATAGTTTTTGGAGGGCTCTTATCTAAAGCAAACCTGAATTTCTCGCTCGTTATTCCAGCTATGAGGGCTGTAAGACCTTTTTCTTCAGTATAACCCTCAGTTTGAACGGCTTCGGCAGTAAACCGTACTGTGAACTCCTTTATTATCTCTCCATGCTGCTGTTTCAGATCCATCAGATGGGAGGCTGGCTTCTTAATGCGAATGCTTCCCATGAATTGAGAAAGGAATATCTCCGATAACTGGGAAAATGAGCTGATGGAACGAGGCTTTAATCCCCGGAACCACGTACGAGCTGCTTCCTTCAATGTTAGGGAAAAAGCCCTACACATGATTTCTGAGCCATGTCCCTCCAACTCCATGAAAGACCTGTATGTTTCTAGGTGTTCAAGAGGATCACCAATACCTGTATACGGGGTGATAACAGGCGTTCGATACTTTCTAGGTAACGGCGCCTCCATGACTTCGCTGGTAAAGGGGGACTCGGATTGATGTATCTCTGCCATGATGGTAGATGGCCGATTTGCCTGATATCGCTGTTCCATGACGTCAAAACGATCATGGATTCTTTTGAGATCTCCTTCCCATGGTAGGGTATAGCTTGATGTTTCGGCGGTGGAGCCCTGAGGTTGAGGTTGTCGAGACGAACTAGAATGTATAGAATGTGGAGACGACACAGTATGATGGTTGCCAAGTGGTGTCCGGTTTGATGGTGGATGGTGTGGCGGGACCTGTGGTTCGTCCATAGAATGTCTAGAAGCCACTGGTATGGGTTGCTGGTGGTAACCCTTCGGAGGGTTATCTCTGCGGTTCAGGGAGATGTTGATCAAGCCGATTCGACAGGGCCTGAACTCCGGCATTCAGAGTCAGAAGAGTATTTCCGAGGAAACGCAAGACATCGTCTTGATTTCCAGAAGCTTCCAATAATGGGTTTGCTGATGGCATATTTAGGGCTCCTTGAGGGATGTTCGTCGAAGCAGGTGGAAGGGTAGGTACGGATTCCGTCTTATCGGGCGGAGGTGGTGCCTGCCTTGAAGTCGAAGGATGAACAGCCTTTTTAGGAGGCATCGCCGAAGGATTTTTATCGATGGTTAGAACGATTGATTTCGACGATCAAGTCGTTCCCACAGACGGCGCCAAACTGTTAACGTCAGATTTTGTAATAGGATCCTCCGGTTGTTCACCTTCTCTCCAGCAGGGATTTTCTCCGATAGACCTGTAAGAAGATAGAAAGCAACTTAGGGTGGCTGGTGTCCAGTCGTTAGCCCTCCGATGCTTAAGTCAGGCAAAGCAAGAAGAAGAAAAACCAGGCAAAAGCAGGCCAGAGATTGAATATTGTGTACATTTCTCTTAATGGAGTCATCCCTTTATATAGATCTGAAGCGATCCAATCTGTTACGTAAGATATCGAGATCCCGCTGATTTCGTGTACGATACGAGATCCTGCTGATTTCGTGGGATAAGATCCTTATCCTTAGAGGCGAGATCTAACCCAATTACTTATTTCGGCAATCACGTTCCTTGATAGCAATCCCTTGAGATTCGGAACCACGAGAAGATAAGCCCAAAATCAACCTATACAGGCTGCTGGTAGGCATAGTAGTAGCACTGATCGCTCATGTTGAGCTGGAAGCCAGTAGTTGGAGTCATATCCGGCGAAGAGGAAGGAGACGCCAAAGGGGCGGAGACCACCGAACTGGGTGTAACCCTACTTGGTGTCACAGAGGGATTGGACAAGCTGCTCGACGGGAATCGGGTGCTGGTACTGAAGGCTAAGGGATGTCGCCACAGAAAACTGTTCGCATGTTGGAAGATGTTCGCGAGTCCAAGTACTCGCTCATTCAGATGTAACACTTTTCAATGACTTGTGAAAAGGTCTGCTCGCAGATCGAGAAGGGAATCTCTGCTTTGCTTCATCTGACTATCAGCTATGGGAGCTCGAAGCCTTGCGAATAGGTGCTCCGTATTTATCCATCCTGCGACTCTCGAGCAGATGATCTCGAGAGTCGAATGGGCACTTCCGTATTTACCCGATCTGCGACTCTCGATCAGATGATCTCGAGAGTTGAATGGGCACTTCCGTATTTACCTGATCTGCGACTCTCGATCAGATGATCTCGAGAGTCGAATGAGCGTCCGTGTAAAATCTTAATAGCTGAGTTGATCTCCATTATTTTGCCTATAACGACTGGATAACACCTCTTGAGCCCTACGATAGATACCGCCCCACGTGAAGATAGGTGCCTATGCTGATGGTTTAGTTTTATAGCCGTCCTATGTCATCGATGAGTGCTCGTAAGAAGAAGCTGAGCATATATGGCTATAAGATCCTTCTTCGTTTGGTGGTCGTACAATTATGTGAGGCACCGCCCCATGCTTTGTTGGAAAGGATTCGGATTCGACATTGACGCCTCTAAGTTGGTACTGATAGGTGGTGGAAAAGCTTTGTGGGCCTCACATTAATGTATGTGTTTTATCCATAACATGTACTCATTTTCTCAGCTCATTTTAGGCCATGAGCCCAAAAAGAGGCAGATCCAAATCACAGGTGGCCCACACCACAGGAAATAGTGGTGATTGAGCGCCCATCATTAAAAAGCTCTTGGGCCTACAAGAGTTTTGGATCAAGCTTATAATTTTGTTTTCTCTTCATCTGAGTCCGTAAGACTTAATAGGATGGATGGCAGATAAACATTATAATGGCCTCTAAGAAAATTTTAATGATGGGCATTCAATCATTACTGTTTCGTGTGTTGTGGTCCTGAGATGGTAAAATGGTAACTCAGGACACTCTTATCATACTAAGTAAACTCAGTTGGGCCCACTGTAAATGTATGTGGTTTATCTACACCATCCATCCGTTTTTAATAGCAGCTATTTAATGACTACTCTTTCTTGTGTGTGGTCTACTTAGAGATTTGGATCTACTTCATTTTTTTGGCTCATGGCCTAAAATGAACCGGAAAAACGGATAGACAGCATAGATATACAACGCGTCGCTGGTTGCGGCCGCATGCCAAGTCGTGTCTATTGTCATTATAGGAACGAGGCAGGTCTCAAAATCCACCAAGGAGTGGCCAGATTTCTCACAAGTGTGCTTGGCTGACACATCCAGCAACTGCTGCCCATGATCCCGAACGTTATACGCAGCGGTGTTGCACGCAATGTATAGAAGTGCTCCAATTCGAGATCCCAACCACTCATCAGGCGGGAGACATGTAGTCTTCCCTAGCCCATAAAATCGAGCTAGTGTCGTCATCAGGTGGTCCAACATTGAGGTGGATTCATATGGAACCTTTACCACCACAACTTGATGATGACAACGGGCTGCTGTGGGTCCCACATCAAATGTGCATCAGATCTACCATGTCGATCAGATACGCCCTTTAATGTTAAGCTAGGAGCCAAAAAACGTTCCAAAACGGAAACTCAGGTGGGCCACACCACAAGGAATAGTTGGGAGAGGACTCCCAACTAAGAGAAACCTTCCCCACTGTTTGTGCGACCGCAGTGCTGTGGAACCTCATCTAATCCATTAATCAGCCGCGTCCCCACTAGGATAAACGGAAACAATAAAAATCAGGTCATTCTAAAGCTCAGGTGGGCCACAACATATGAAATTGGAGGCCGTAGGCAAGATTTTACATTCGTCCCTGCTATTTTGACTGCCTAAGTTTTTGGTTAGCTTGATTTTTTATTTCTACGGTGAGCATTGAGGGGGAAAACATGTTGGACGGGATGGATCTGATGCACTTTTGACTTGCCACAAAGCCGGCCGTAGGATAAAAGCGCACCTCGTCCATCTCCTCGTATAAGACAGTAACACTGTTTTCTTCCCGCCCACGTGTGCCCACCTGAAGAGTGAGCAGGCTGATGGGCAAGACACAAAGGACTCGGATTGGGTGCTGACCCAACACCACCAGCTAGCTGGTGGAAAACATCTGTGGGCCCATTGTAATGTATGTCTTTATATACGCTGTCCATCTATTTTGCCAGCTCATTTTAGTACATGATCCAAAAAATAAAGCACATACAAAGTTCAACTGGACCACACCGCAGTGGGGATTGAACCGTACAGTTGAAAACTTACGGGGCTCACCCCAAGAGTGAGCAGGCTGATGGGCCAGGACACAAACCATGATGTATTTGTTTCATCCATGCCATCCATCCATTTTTTCAGATCATTTTATAGAATGAACTCAAAGATGAGGTATATCCAAATCTCAAGTGGACCACATAGTGTTGATTGAACGCCCACCATTAAAAACTTCTTGGGGTCTTTGGATCAATCTGATATTTGTTTTTTTTTCCCTTCTCCAGGTCTGTATGACCTAATCAACAGGTTGGATGTCAAATAAACATTACAGTGATCCCTAGGAGGATTTTAATGGTGGACATTCAATTACTACTGTTTTCCGTGTCGTGGTCCACCTGAAATTTAGATCTGTCACATTTTTTGGATTAAGCCCTACACTGATCTGTAAAAATGGATGGACGGTGTGGATAAAACACATACATCATGGTGGGGCCCACAGAGCGGACCACTAGCCACCTTGCTAGTGGCAGCGTCACTAGCCGCGGCCCGCATCGTCATTGCAGTCTGGTTTCACGCCTTTTGTTAGAATGCCTGCGGGATGAGTTTGGATTATAGCCGTTGGATCTGGGGCCGTCTTTCAATGATTCAAACTGTCTGTTTGTGTGATCTGTCTTAGCGTACACGTGGGATACACAAAAAAGGCTCTCAAATTGAAATTCTTGTTAGTATTGTAGGTTTAAGATCCTTCCAAACCTGAATATTTTCAGGCAGCCGGCATCTGCGGTGAATCACGTCAATGTGTGTCCGGATGTGTACTTCCCTGTGACCGAATCTCAGTAGCCGGAATCTCTGTTGAGCTTATCTTAGGGACTGTTTGGTTGCGGAATCGAGAGAAAATTCAAATTCCTGAATTAAAAGCCTATATTCTATCTAAAACTGCTGTTTGGTTGAAAACTTTGTAATTCAGATTCTATTTGGTTAAAAACTGGGTAATCCAACTGTCACTTGCGACATCACCCACTTGGGCATTGGATCTACCTGAGAACTTGACTCCTGACCTATTGAAGCCCCGCAAGACAGATGGCCCGGTTGGATGGCAAATGAACATTGTAGTGGGCCCTAGGGAGTTTTTAATGGTGGACATTCATTCAACACTGTTCACTGTTTTCCTATGATGTGGTCCACTTGAGATTTAGATCTGCCTTATTTTTTGTCTAATGCCTTTAACTGAGCTCTCAAAACTGATAGAACCACTTGGATATAAAACAATATGTACAATACATACATCCACGTGGGCACCACATCTTCTTTTTTTTTTTTTTTTACACACACCTCCCACTGTTAGTACATACACGCACACTGTTAGTTAGTCACCCCCATGTTGGGAATCGAACCTAGTGTTGAAACGAGGTTATCTTCACTCAGTCTACCATCGTCCCAAATGTGTGAATGTTAAGTGGGCACCACCTTAGGAGTATTATCTCAATATTGAATGAGTCTTAGGCCTGACAAAATTGCACACGACCTACTAACCTGCATGAAACCCACACAAAAAAATCAGTGTTCGGATCCAGCCTCAGTGGTGTTGGGTCACTAACGGATTGACCCATTAGGACCCGTTAACATAATGCGTCAGGTCAGTGTTTCACTCGTGAACCTGTTTAACCCATTAACATAATGTTCTAGATCACCAAATCATGGCACTCCATCGTACACAATATTGCAATGTACAGGTGATTCCTCCTCGTCTCACGAGTGAATCTTATTATTTTTGGTGATAGAATGGGCCCGCTAGGTGGACTACAACTGTATGTTGGGTCAGACTATCAGCTGTCCTCATCAAACGGTGTGGCCATTAGATGAGTAGACTGGCCTAATAGGTTAAACAGGTCGGGTTACGAGTAACTCGTAAACTTAATGAATGGGTATGGATTTCTAGATTTTGACCCATTAGTTAATGAGCTGGGTTTGGGTGAGCAAAGTTTTGACACGACACGAACACGGTTCAACACAACCCGTTGCCAGGCCTAATGACCGTCACTTCTGCCTTGTTTCCCTTCCGTAGAAATGGTCGCCCACACCGTTTCCACTAATCCCGATTCCAGTCAATTTAGGTTTTCAAATGGAATCTTATTTGGTTGGAATTTGCAGCCAAACACACCAGTTAAAATCAGATTAGCTAGAAACGGATTTCTAGATGCCAACCAAATAGGCCCTTAGGAGTTTGTTATATCCACTCCTTCCATCAGTTGCACCTACCCATATTATGATCTGATGTAAAAAATAAGGCAAATCCAAAATTCAATTGGGCTGTGCTGCAAGAAACAGTAGGGATTGAACATCCACCACTGAAACCTTCTTTGGGCCCACGAAAGGCTTTAGATTAGGCTGATATTTGTGTTTTACCTTTAATACGTGAAAATCACCAAATGAATGAGTCGGATGGCATATAAACACCACAGTGGGCTCAGGAAGGTTTCAACAAGTGAACATTTCTATCCCCTTTATTTACTAGTATGGGGAACTTTCGAGTTTTTCAGATTTGACTGGGTTTTTGTTTTTTGGCTCCCGTCCTCAAATAAGCCGGCAAAGCGGTTGAATGATATAAGACAAACATCACTACTGCTGGGGGAGCGGATTAGGTACGCCCCGGCCTCACCCAAGACAGTACGGCCCTTATCATGGGCCCATGTTGATGCATGTATCTTGTATGCACACCATCCATTTTTGCTAGATCATTTTAGGGAATGATTCCAAAAAAAGGAAGCAAATCCAAATCTCACATTGACCATAATATGGTAAACAGTAGTGATTGAACGTTGAACTATTAAAACCTTTCTAAGGCCCACCGTAATGTTTATTTTCCATCCAACCTGTTAATAAGGTCACAAAAACCAAATATCAGTTTGATCCAATACTTTTTTTTGGGACAAATAAAGTTTTAATGGTAAATCACCACTGTTCCCTATGGTATGGTCTACTTGAGATTTGAATATGTTTTATTTTTAGGCTCATGGCCTAGAATTATTTGAAAAAAAAACCAATGGATAGTGTGGATATAGAATACATATATAAAGGTGGGCCCTTCAGTAAGGGCCACTCTTTCTTAGGAGAGGCTGGGCCCACCTGTTCCGCTTCCTAATTTAGGGGCGCGGCTTCGTTGGATCTCCGGATCCACTGACATGGGTGGATCTCTCACCGCGCCATCCACTGTATTATGTGTGTGTATTACATCCACACCATCCATTCATTTTGAAAACTCATTTTAGCGTATGATTGAAAAAATGAAGTAGATCCAAATATCAGGTGGACCATAATAAAGTAAACAATGGTACTCAACCATTAAAAGCTTCTTATGGGTCAGAAAAGTTTTGGGTCAGGCTGATATTTGTTTGGTATCTTCATCCAGGTCTTTGTGACCTTTTCAATAGGTTGGATGGAAAATAAACATTTTAGTGGCCCCCTTAAAGTTTTTAATGGTTTGGATTCAATCACTACTATTTCATGTAGTATGGTCCACCTAAGATTTGGATCTACTTCATTTTTGGGATTGTTAATGTCAGATTCTGGTAACAAGTCCCTCCCAAGCTTACGCCCCTTTTGAAGTGAGCTCCCCTCCAAACTTGAAAGCCAAAGAAGAAAACTAAGGGTGGCCGGCGTTTGGCTGTTGGCCCTCTGAAGCTTAAGTCAAGGGTGACTCGATAGTAAGATGAAGTGTGAAACATAGGCTTAGAGATTATGTACCTTTATCACCTGTGGGGCCATTTATTTATACAGATCCGAGTGATCCAGTCTGTTACGCAAGCTATTAAGATCACCGTTGATTTCAGGAGATAAGGTGCTTATCCTGTTAATCTTTAGATAAGGGGATGGCCTAATCACTTTAGACATCTAGCTGATTACGTCTCTTGATGGAGATCCCCCATGGTTCGGAGCTATGAATAGAAACAAGCCAAAACCGGCCTATAGGGGCTGCTGGTACTATGAGACGAAGGATGTCCCCAGCGAACAAACAACCAGCAAGCAGAGCTGCTTGGACTCGGAGATGTCCTCGTTTGACGACCAGGGAGAAGAGCTGCTCGAATGATGGAGACCTTCCCATTTGACGACCAGCGATCAAGGGTGCTTGGATTTGGGAATATCCTCATTTGTCGACCAGGAGCAGAGCTGCTCAGATGACGGAGACCTTCCCATTCGACGACCAACGACTAGAGGTGCTCGGATTTGGGAATATCCTCATTTGTCGACCAGGAGCAGAGCTGCTCGGATGACAGAGACCTTCCCATTCGACGACCACCAACCAGACCTACTCGCATATTGGGAGTGTATAGGCGGTCGCAGGTCTGTGTGATATACAAGATGTGACCAGGTAAGCTCGTTAGTCAGATGGTTTGGTCGTGGCTTTACGGAGAGGCGTTTGCTGGTCGCATGTCCTTTATACTTCTTCGACGACCAACTTTATTCTACAACATATGCCACCCAAGTCCTTAGCGTTGAGAAGCTAAGCGAAGGACTTATTTGTATATGCAACCGCATATCTTTGGTGGAGAAACCGTACATGATTGAGCCTGCATTTATGAGTGCTAGCTTTCCGCAGCTTTTTGGCTAAGAGAAATGAAGCGGCATTCGCCACACGTCCCGAGAGTAAATACTTGTGCTCTTTCGACTGTCGTACCAAACGAAGGGTCGCCGCATATCACCCAAATATGGATGAAATGATTGCCTATAAATATCGGAGCCTACGTGGTTTCTTCATTTCGAAGTTTTGCTAGAGATATTAAAAATTTCCTTCTTCTTCTTCTATCTGTTTCTGGCGTGACCTCTTTGCTGAGGTATTCCTCCTTCTTTTCTTCTTTTCCTCTTATTTTCTTGCTATGGCGGGGAACTCCGATGATGAGGTCGTTCCTTTGGGAGATGATACTCCTGATTCTTCTGAATCGAATAACGCCAGGGTGCTAGCGGGAAGATACTCTGCCTCTGGTTATCCTTTGATAATGACGGAGAAACAGCTTACCAGCTTACGGGAAAGATACCGGATTCTTGACTCCGTCATTCTCAGACTACCCGGAGAAGGAGAAACCACAGATTCTCCGCCGCCGGGTTGTGTTGCCATGTACGAATATTTTTTTCGACTTGAAGTATGTCTCCCCCTCCATCCTTTCATCCAGAACGTTCTTTATATCTATAAAATTGCCCCCGGCTAACTTATAGTAAATGGCTGGAGGGTCGTATTGAGTGCCTATGTCCTCTGGAAGCAAGTGGGGAATGGGGACTTGACCGCGATGAGTTTTTGAGGATGTACCAACTAAAAAAGGCCACATCCAGTGAGGGTTGGTACTATCTATGCTTCTGACACCGGGAGAACTTCATCATATGGAATCCCACTTCAAATTATCCCCGATGGAGGAGGGAATGGTTTTATGTCTCCGGTAACTGGGAGTCTGATGTGAGATCCAACCCCAGGGGGGTGAATTTTTACTCCTTCATGAAAATAGGCAAGATTTCGTCTTTGTTACTGACTGAGCTGATTTCTCTTATATCTTGTAGGCATTCCTGCTAGGAAGAAGCCCAGCTTGCAAGGAGGAATCAACGAAAAAATCATCAAGATCTTCAAGCTCTCTAAGGATGATCGAAACGTCAACGTCACCCTCTCACTTGCTTGTCTAGCTGCCTCTGGTCTTATCTCCTAGGAGGAAGCGATCGTGAGCATATGAGACAAGAGGGGAACACTGGGAGTGCTGCCCCTTCTGAAGGGCGCTGCTTCGAAAAGGTAGAAGAAGACAACGGCCGGTCCCTCCAGCCTGCCTGTGCCAACAGATGAGCCTGCTCGTGGCTCGCAGCCGCACAATCCTCCTAAAGAGGAAATGACAGCGACCCCTCCGGCTGATCCTCGTGACCATCTGGTAATTGATATAAGAGACAACTCATCGAGAGGCGATGAGGTGGGGCCGAGTCACCCTTCGGGTGATGAGGGTCGTGAACCTACTATAGCTCGCAAGTTGCCTCCTGCTTTGGAGTCAGCTCCTGCTTAGGAACCATCTTCTGCTCGCGAGGCGAGCACTTCTGAAATGGTGGTAGCCCAGCCTTCGGGGACTGAAGTCTACACCATTCTGACTCACTTACATCCTATTTGCAAGTTCATTTTTGAGAACATCACTCCCAGATCCTTCGGTGCTCTTCCTGAGCCTAGTCCAGAGAGTCTCTCCACGAACATTAGAGTGAGGCTGATCCAGGTAAGCATGAAGTACGCCATAGTTTCTGTAGCTCTTTTAAAGAAACTTTATACCTTTAATGATGATTACCTTCATTTTCGAGCAGGGTTTGGACCTCACTTTGCGAACGAGACGCGACGTCGACGTTGCTCGTCACATTATTGATGAAGGAGAGGAGAAGAGATTGGCCATGAAGAATGAGATCCGGGGGAGGGATCGAATAATAAAGTCCCACGAGGCTCTGATTGCCAAGCTAAATGAGGAGAAGAAGATCCTCATTGGCAATATCCAAGCTTTGACTGAACGGTATCAGTCATTGGATCTTAACTTCGCGAGGCTTTCGGAAATAAAAGAGAAGGCCGAGAAGGAGAGAGAAATCTTCCGTCAGGATAAGATTTCTCTTAAGGAGCAGCTTGCGGAATACAAAGTGCAGCACCTCAAGGGGGCCATCGAAGGCTTGAAGAAGGAGAAGAAGGCCCTGGCTCAGTTGAAAGACGACTCCATCCACTGGGATGAAGAGAGGACACCATACGTCAAAATGGTGTCCGAAGAAGGCCCTCGTGCAGTTCTGGAGTTCCAGACTTCACAACTCTACGAAGACGAGTGGTATGAAGCGTACATCGCTGGTTGCGATTTCGCGGTCAGGGTTATGCAACGAATTTCTCCATCGTTCAACATGGAGGAATTTGATAAAGTTGCTGCTGTCGTTGCCGCTTAAGAAAGAGCAGCGGTTGAAAATGAAGTCATGGAGGCTACTGAAGTTGTAAGAGTTCCTGAGGCAGGACCTGAGGCGGAAAGCCGAGCACCTCCTCTAGGCGACGAATGAGCGACTCCGAGCTGCTCCTTCTCTTTTTCCCTTCTCTCTTCTAGTTGAAATAGATGTATCTTCTCCCTTTTTTTTTGTAATTTGAATGTTTGTTTAATGAAAGAATATTTTGTTATCTCTTCTTTGATCTATGGGAATGAATTCGTAATTGTTGGATGTTTTACTCAACCCATGCAAATGAATTGGGCTCAATTAGGGAGGTCTTAGTGACCATGTATGGTGTCCGCTTGGAGATAGGCTGATCTATTAATTGAGTCTTTGGCTCTGCTAAGAGCAGAAGACTTAGTCAAGAGAATGTATATATTTTCTTTAGGGCTATTCGGGTCCATCAAGTGAAGTAGTGACAAAGTTTATGGATCTCATAGCTGATCAGCTGAGATGAAAAAGAATTGTCTTTATTCGGACATGGTCCGGTCATTTACATTCTGTGGACCCTCGCCGTTCCGCGCTCCCGACGACGTTCTCCCTTTCCTTTCGGAAAAAGAAGAAGAGGTGCGTGCGTGCGAATCGTTGTTTGTGCCACTGGCTTGCCTCGTCCTCGAGGGCTTTGTTTGGTTGTCGTGTTAAGCAGGATGTGTTTAGATGAGTTTGTATAAGACCAGAGTCGCCACTAGCCAGTTACTTCGAATCTACAGTCGGCTAGAACCCTTAGAAACGTTAGAGAAGGGGATCCGAAGATTCATTTCTCTAAAATGACTCCTTTTGATCTGCGGCCAAAGATTCAAGGTAAGGGATCACGGTTACAGGGTGAGAAGAGGGTTGAGCACCCCACACACTGCCCGTACCAAAGTACGGTCTCTACTTCACAAAATCGAACTAACGCTTGAAAGTCTGTTTTAATCCTCGTACATTCTCATAGATGACATGATGCATGAATGCGGGTCTGAACAGTAATAGTTTCTGATGGGCAGGTTTCCATTAACAGGCAAGCCTAGAGCATACGCTCGAACTAACAGGTGCTTTATGCGAGATGCATGCTGTGTGTTTGAATAATCAAAGTGCTTATAGTGACTAATGTATGAATGCAGGTTTGAACAGTAAGAGTTTCTGATGGGCAGGTTTCCATTGACAGGCAAGCCCAGAGCATACGCTCGAACTGACAGGTGCTTTATGCGAGATGTATGCTGTGTTTGAATAATCAAAGTGCTTGTAGTGAAGCAAGGGGGTTGGAAGAAAAGTAAATGTTGCACTTATGCTAGATGCAAATGAGATGATGTTGGTAAAAGAGTAGCTGGATGGACGGAGGTGTCGCAAGGATTGGCTTCGAGTGGCTGGATCAAGACTTGGATGGCTTGGGAGACCTAGACCAGTGGTCAGGCTGGGCTGGACTAGGGCTAGACTCTCCTCACTCGGGCTCTCCTTGGTGGAGGAATGGGCTAAAGGGTGGAGAGACGGATTGCACTCGGGCTGGATGGCTTCAGGAAGGATGTTGAAATGAGAAGGGGAGGGGGGTATTTATAGCAGCGGGCAGTGGCAGAACCTGTAAATAAATTTGGGCGGCACCCAGGGGGGCCGCCCGTACGGACGCTCCTCGGGATCCAGCGCGTGGTACGGACATGTCTCGGGGCTGCTGCTAGGGACTCAGTGAGTTGACTTGATGGGTCGACTCAGCGGGTTGACTCGGTGATCTGACTTAGTGGGTTGACTCGGCGGTTTGACTCGGTATTTTGACTCGACGGTTTAACTCGGCAGGTTGACTCAGCGGGTTGACTTAGTGAGTTTGACTTTTTTTTAAAGGATTTTTTGACTGGTTTTTCTTATGGGGGGTTTTTCAGGCTGATGTTTAGGGGTGAGTTGGGCTATGGATTGGGGCTTACAAGGGTGAGTTTGGCTGAGTTTGGACACGAGATTTAGGGGTATGGTCCTCCATTCATCCAGCTATCTCTACCAACAGTGTAGCCGAAGGTGGGGTGTCTACACATTACGATTGACTTATGGGAAATACTGAAATAAATGCTCCACGTGCCAAGGGCGACGTAGGGGTCTTCCTCGCATGTCTTCAAGATAAAAAGTCCCTGGTCGAACAATGACTCGATATGGGCCTTCCCAGTTAGGATCCAGCGACCGAGTAGTCGTTCTGATGTTTTGCCTGAGCACCAAATCACCGAGCTGAAAAGCTCTAGTTTTAACCTTCGAATTATGATAGCAAGCTATTCGTTGTTGATAAGCTGTTGCTTGAAGACGAGCTGTATCCCTTTTCTCTTCAGGAGATCGAGGTAAAGTTTTAAACTTTCCTCATTACGAGCCGCCTCGTAGTCTTCCACTCGATGAGTAGGTATCTCGACTTCTACTTTACGACTGCTTTGGTGCCGAATGCCAGTGAGAAGGGTATTTCTCCCGTTGAATTGCGAGTTGTCGTCTGGTAAGCCCATAAAACTTTTGGTAGGAGTTCTGACCACATACCCTTACATTCATCAAGTTTGGTCTTCAAGTGGTGCTTATTAATTTTATTAACTGCTTTTACCTATCCGTTAGCCTGAGGATGATATGGAGAAGTTCGAATATTACGTATCTTCCACTTCTCATAAAACTCGGAGAATGCGGCGTTATCGAACTATCTTCCGTTGTCGGAAATTATGGTATGGGGGAGTCCATAACAGCATATAATGTTCCTCCATATGAGTTTAGTAGTTTGCTTTTCGGTGATGGTGGCCAAAGTTTCCGCTTTGACCCATTTGATGAAGCAATCGACTGCCATAATCGCGAACCTGTTTTGGCCTTTTCTTATGGGTAGTGGTCCGATTATATCGACTCCCCTTTGAGCAAAAGGCCAAGGACCGTCCATCTGCGTCATTTGTTCAGATGGTAAATGAGGGACTGGAGAGTATCGCTGACATTGATCACATTTCGTGGAGAATTCAATAGCATCAGCATTCATAGAGGGCTAATAGTACCCTTGTCTCATTCCTTTATATGTTAGAGACCGTCCTTTAGGATGATTACCGCATGCCCCCTGGTGTATTTCATCTAGAATACGGTGTGCTTCTTCTGGATGAAGACACTTTAAATATAGTAAAGTAAAACTTTTACGCAATAATTTTCCATTTTGTAAGACATACCTGGCATCACAGTAGCGAATTTGTCGCGTAGATTTTTTATCATCTAGGAGTTGACCACTTTTGAGGTAAAGGATGATGGGATCCATCCAACATAGAGATAACTGTAATGTAGCGACCAGCTTTGGAGCAATTTGATCGATACTCGGAGTAGAGAGGTGCTCGATAGGAATGTCTCACGTTAGATCAGACTCCAAAGCAGAAGCTAATTTTGCTAGAGAATCTGTGAGCTTATTCTCCTCGCGAGGAATATGAGTTATCTCTATTTACTCAATTTAGCGAGCATGATGAGTACTTGTGATTTATACAAAGCCATTCGCTCTTCTTTCTCCTCGAATTCATTGAGTACTTCATTTACGACTAGCTGAGAGTAGCCGTGGATAAGCAGATTCGTTATCGTGAGTATATTTGCTATTTCGAGACCGATGATTAAGGCCTCATATTCTGCTTCATTATTAGAGCCAGTGAAAGTTGAAGCGCAAAGCATATTGAAATTGTGACCCATCGGGAGCTATTAGGATCAAATCGGCCCCGCTACCAGACGAGCATGATGATCCATATACATAGAGTGACCAGGTTAGCTGCTCGCTGGTCGTCGGATCATTACTGGAGATAGGAGTAGTGGGGGTCGAATATGTGAATTCGGCAATGAAATCGGCCACTGGCTTGGGCTTTAACGGCGGTTTGCGAGCAGAAGGTAATATCGTGTTCCCCAAGCTCGATCGCCCATTTAGTTAATCGTCCAGATACTTCAGGTTTTTGAAGGACTTGCCTTAAAGGATGATTCGTAAGTACTATTATAGAATGGGCCTGAAAATAAGGCCGTAGTTTTCGAGCTGCAGTTACTAAGGCTAGAGCAAGTTTTTTCATATCAGAGTACCAAGTTTCAGCATCCACTATTGCTCGACTGACATAATAAACTGGCATCTGTACCCCGGAATCATCTCTTATTAAGGTGGGGCTAACGGTCGTGGAAGATACAGATGAATAAAGAAGAAGTTGCTCATGTGGAACATGCTTGGACAAGATGGGAGAAGTGCTCATATATTGTTTCAGTTGCTGAAATGCCTCCTCACATTATTGGGTCCACACCCAGTTGATTTTTGTAGTTATACGGAGGAGCTTGAAAAAGGGAAGGCACTTATTGGAGGCATGCGAAATAAACCTGTTTAACGATGCAATGCGACCAGCCAGTTGTTGAACATCTTTGAGAGTGGATGGAGATTACATTTCTATCAAAGCCTTAATCTTTCCAGGGTTTGCCTCAATCCCCCGCTGGCCAACCATGAACCCGAGAAATTTTCAAGCAGAGATCCCAAAAGCACATTTTTTTTAATTTAACTTCATCTGATACTTTCTCATTAGATCGAAGGCTTTTCGGAGATCCGCGAGATGATCATCAGCCGCGATACTCTTTATGAGCATGTCGTCGAAGTAAACCTCCATATTCCTGTCGATTTGTGCAGCAAACATTTTGTTGACTAGACGCCGATAGGTGGCCCCCGCATTCTTAAGACCGAAAGGCATCACTTTATAATAGTATAGACCTCGATCAGTGATAAAAGCAGTATTCTGACGATCAGGTGGATGCATCATGATTTGGTTGTAACCAGAATAAGCATCCATAAAGCTGAGCATGACATGTCCTGCTGTTAAATGACCAATTGGTCGATGCGGGGAGTCGAGAAGCTATCCTTCAGGCACGGCTTGTTTAGGTTGGAGTAATTTACGCACATCCTCCATTTACAATTTGCCTTGTGCACAAGAACGACGTTCGCGACCCACTTTGGGTAGTTGACCTCTTCGATAAAGTTGACGGCTAATAATTTTTCGACCTCAGTTTTAATCACCATTTGCCTTTCGACTATGAATGCTCGTCGCCGTTGATCGATATGCTTGAATTTCGGGTTAACGTTCAGACGGTGGACTGTGACGTTGGGGTCAATACCTGACATATCTTCATGGGACTAGGAGAATATATCTTGATATTCGACCAGGAAGTCAGTCGGGCGGATCTGAAGGGAGGAATCCAGAGATGATCCGATATGGACCTTTCTGGAAAGTTTGTCCTTTGACAGCTGAATTTCAATCTTTTCTTATCCGGGAGTTCCTGCTCGAAGCGTATCTCCCTTGGGTCCAGGTTTGTTACCATCGGAGAACTTGCTGAGTCTTCTGAAATCGCCATTATGGGAGCTGCCTGGGCATTCTTTTGATCTTGTACTGTGATTTCATAATGTAGACACCCCACCTTCGGCTACACTGTTGGTAGAGATAGCTGGATGAATGGAGGACCATACCCCCAAATTCCAAGTTCAAACTTAGCCAAACTCACCCTTGTAAGCCCCATTTCATAGCCCAGTTCAAGCCTAAACCCAGTCAACCCAGTCCTAAACATCACCCTGAAAAACCCCCCATAAGAAAAGCCAGTCAAAAAATTCTAAAAAAGTCAAACTCACTGAGTCAACCCACTGAGTCAACCCGCTGAGTTAACCCACTGAGTCAACCCTCTGAGTCAACTCGTCGAGTCAAAACACCGAGTCAACCCGTTGAGTCAAACCACCGAGTCGACCCGCTGAGTCAACTCACTGAGTCGACCCAGCGAGTCAAACAGCAGCCCCAAGGGAGCGACCGTACCTCGTTGGAAATCGAGGAACGACCGTACGGGCGGCCTATAGCAGGCCACCCAAAAATATTTACGCGAAATGCCACTGCCTGCTGCTATAAATACCCCCCTCCCCTTCTCATTTCGACATCCCTTCAAGTCCATCCAGCCCGAGTGCGATTCGAGCCCTCTTTCCCCTTTAGTCCATTCCTCCACCAAGGAGAGCCTGAGTGAGGAGATCCTAGCCCTGGTCTAGCCCAGCCTGACCACTGGTCCAAGTCTTCCATGCCATCCAAGTCTTGATCCAGCCACTCGAAGCCAACCCTTGCGACACCTCCGTCCATCCTAGCTACTCTTTTTCCAGCATCATCTCATTTGCATCTAGCATAAGTGCAACATTTACTTTTCTTCCAACCCCCCTGCTTCACTACAAGCACCTTGATTCTTCAAGCACACTGCATATGTCTTAAATTAAGCACCTGTCAGTTCGAGCGTATGCTCTGGGCTTACCCGTTGTTGGAACCTGCCCATCAGAAACTCTTACTGTTCAGACCTGCATTCATGCTTCACTCTAAAGCACCTTGATTATTCAAGCACACTGCATTCGTCTTAAATTAAGCACCTGTCAGTTCGAGCGTATGATCTGGGCTTGCCCGTTGTTGGAACCTGCCCATCAGAAACTCTTACTGTTCAGACCCGCATTCATGCATCATGTCATCTATGAGAATGCACGAGGATTAAAACAGACTTTCAAGTATTAGTTCGATTCTGTGAAGTAGAGACCGTACTTCGGTACGGGTAGTGTGTGGGGTGCTTAACCTCTTCCCACCCTGTAACCGTGATCCCTTACCTTGAATCTCTGGCCGCAGATCAAAAGGAGTCATTTTAGAGGAAGGAATCTTCGGATCCCCTTCTCTAACGTTTCTACGGGGTCTAGCCGACTGTAGATTCGAAGTAATTGGCTAGTGGCGACTCTGGTCTTATATAAATTCACTTAAACACATCCAGCTTAACACGACAACCAAACAAAGCCCTCGAGAACGAGGCAAGCCAGTGGCACAAACGGCGATTTCGCACTCACGCATCCTCCTCTCCTTCTTTACCCGAAAGGGGAAGGGACGAGAACGTCGTGTGGGAGCGCGGAAAACGGCGAGGGTCCACAGAATGGCGACTCCACTGGGGATAAACTAGTCCCACTAGTCGTGATCCGACTTGAAAAACAGAATCCTTCCCGTACTTGAAAGTCACTAATCCTCATACAATCTCATCTGCATAGCATTCTACCCAAAACCCAAAACAAAAAAAAAAAGAAAATCCCAAAACCAACAAAAAAAAAAGAAAATCCCAAAACCCAAAAAGAGTAGAGTACAGTCCTCACCATTGCGCCTCCTCGAGCTCAACGTACGCAGAGACAACTTCCCTACCGCAGCATAATCCGCACTCGGGCTCAACAAGCCATGTCCGACCACGAAGAAGAAACTCATCTCTTCCCCGCTCTTGAGATGACCGAAGCGCAACCTCCAGCGCAACAGCCGATCGAGAATACGCCAATCATGCAGGAATTGGCACAAGGAATGAGAGCAATGCAAGAAATGCTCTTGCAATTCATGCAAGCACAAGCCACCGCAGCAGCCAACAATCAAGTTGGCCCAGTTCAGCAGTCTCAGCAACCATGCCGGGTCCTTCCGGCCTCCAGTTCAAATCAAGCACAACCATCGGAGTCTGCCCAAGACTACCGATAGCAGCCATCTCAACCCTTTGCTATGGGGCATCCTTCTCAATATCTTCCTACGACGACAAGGCCATCTCAGAGCACTTCCGTTGCAAGGAACATCCCGTCAGCTTCCAGTCAATCTTGCAAACAATAATCTCAGTAGGTTTCAGCATGTCCCCGCCGACGGGACCCCTTTTCCTTCTTAGCATGTCCCCACCGATGGGACACCTTTTCAATTTCAACACATCCCCGCCGAGGGGATTTCAATTCAATTTCCAGCAGCAGGGACAGCACTGGCGAATGCCCACAACAGGGGTCAGTGTCAAGCCCACATCAATCAGTGGATAGTGGCGAATACCCAACAAGGGGGTCACTTCCCAGCATCTCAGCCTCCTGCAAACAGGAGCACTTTTCAATTCCAGCACATCCCCGTCGATGGGATTCCAGTTAATTTCCAGCAATCTTCAATTCAGCAAACTCCAGTTAATTTCTAGCAATCTTCAATTCAGCAAACTCCAGTTAATTTCCAGCAAGTTCCAGTTCAACCTTCAGTCAGTCTCCAATTCAATTACAATCATCTCAAGCACAAGTTCATCAGAATCCAGTTCAGTCATCAAATCAATTTCAGCAACCCGCGGTTGCTTTTCAGCAAGCACATAGGGTCGAAGATGTCGACCACTATACCGAAGAAGAACGTGCCTTACTCCAAGAGGCACCAGTCGCTCGAACCGATCACTCAGGACTGGACGAGTTGCGGGAGCAATTCCAGATCTTGCAAAATCAGCTTCAGCGACAACAAGGAATTGATCTACCTTCGACCAAGTTCAGAGACTTGTGTCCTTTCCCAAATGCTCAAGTACCTCAAAACTTTGAGGTTCCAAAATTCAAAAGATACGATGGCAGCGGTTGTCCCACAGCACATCTCAAGGCCTTCTGTGGAGAACTGAGTGCAATCTCAGGAAATGAAGGGGCCCTCATTCGCTTGTTCCAAAAATCTCTGAAGGGCGATGCCCTAGATTAGTAAACCTCATTGGACTGCCACCGCATCAGGACATGGGAACAACTTTCCCAGGCTTTCATCGACAGATTTGCGTACAATCTCAACATGGCACCCAGAAGAGCCGACCTTGCGGCTCTCAGGCAAAGGAGTGATGAAACACTATCCGCCTACGTGGGACGTTGGCGAGCTATGGCAGCTAGAATGCGGACACCTATCGATGACGAAGAACAAATCTCTATGATTGTTCATTCAACATATCTCGGCATATCTAGGATATCTCATCTCGCATCCATACGCGAATTTCTCACAGTTGATCCGTGCTGGAGAGCAAGTCGAAGCAGGAATACATGCCGGGACAATCTCCCCATGGCCTCATCAAGCCACTCCAATCAAGAAACAGAGTGGAGGGAAGACCCATCGGATATGGGAACGGAAACCGCAGCGGTTCTCCTCCCCGCCCAACAGAGGTAAACAACATCAACACCACTGTTCAGGGTAATCAAAATGCTCCCCCACAGGGACATCAACAGCGTCAGCAGAATTAGGTTCAGTACCAACCTCAGAGGTATCAACCACGACCGAATCCTCAACCACAACCACAACCACCTCGACAGCAGCAGTAGTTCAAAGGAAACGGTCAATACCCGTACCAGAACAGGCAGAATTACAGGGAGCTCAGGAAGTTCACTCCACTCACTCAACCACTTAGTCAACTTATGACTATGCTGGTACAGAAGCAGTTACTCACTCTAATGGCACCCAGGCCTCCTCCTCATCCTCTGCCTCCGAACTACCGAGAAAATGAGTACTGTGCCTACCATCAAGGACGTGGCCATACTACTGACCGATGTTTTACTTTGAAGAATGCTATACAAGATCTGATTGATGACTGCAAGATCATCATCTCGGTCCCTGGGACTCCTGCAACAGCTTCCACCAATATTCTTCAGAATCCTCTGCCTCAACATCTAACGGATCCCAGTTCATCTCGAGGCCCCACCGTCAACAGCATAGAAGAAGAAGAACGCCTCGATCGCTTCTTCTCCCCCATCCAATCCATTCATGCCTACACTTATGGGCCGACAAGTCCTCCTCCGATCATGCAAGGGGCAAGTCCCTTTCCTCCTACAGTCCTCGAGCCAGTAGTACTCGAAGGAGCACTTCCATATGATGTACCAGTTGTTCAAGGGGCACCTTACAACCATTCATGCTGGGAACCAGTCGTCCTGGAAGGAGCACAATCATACATTGAGCCCACATACGAACCTGTCGTCTTGCAAGGGGCAATTTCAGCACAAGAACAATCCAATCCGCAATGGAGGGATTATACTCATCAGCAACAAGAGCCCATTGTCTTGGAAGGAGCTCCTCCAGTCGAGCCATTCATATTGCAAGGGGCAAATCCCGGAGGCGTGTCAATCACACTACGGCAGCTGGGACGAACAGAGAAACCTCCTGCCATATCAAGAGGACCAGTATTCATTCCATGGGAGCCTCTTGCTCCAGGAACGGTCAAGCCAGGACCACGACCTTATGTGATCTATGAAGACAAGCCTCGATATTACCCCTTCAACATAGGCAACAATATAGTTCTTAAGGCAAAAGCTCCATACGAGGAAGATCTGGTACCCACACCAGCACCAGTTGCAAAAGCTGGTGGTCCTAGAAGGCAAAGGTGAGGAAAATTATAAAGAGGTCCCATGGCACTATCCAGAATGCACAGAAGTGAGAAATATGAATCCCAATGGGCGTTGCATCCGAAGAGATAATCAGAACAGAGGAGATCCCAAAGGCGCTCTTTCAGGCCTCGGTAACAAAAATGAAGCCGCATACGATGTGGCGACTCAGCTCAAGTCAATCCCTGCTCAAATCTCAGTATGGGAGCTACTCTGCACATCTCGCATACACCGAGAAATGTTTGCCAAAACCTTGAACGATGCTCACGTCTCCTCCGATACGGCACCAGAGATGATAGCATTGATGATTGGACAGCTCCTGGCTCCACGCGCCGTCACCTTCACCGATAATGAGTTGCCACCAGAAGGACGCGATCATGGGCGATCCCTCAACATAGCCTTACTATACAAAGACCTCTGCGTCCCACTGGTCCTTATCGATAATGGCTCAAGCTTAAACGTCTGCCCACTTAAGACTGCGGAACGTCTGGGAATCAGTCCTTCTTCATTCTGACCCAGCACCATATGTGTTAGAGCATTCGACAACACCCGCCGATCAGTGGAAGGGGAGGTCGACATAGAGGTACAGATAGGTCCGAAAATCTCCACTATCACATTTCAAATTCTGGATATATCAGCCTCTTTCAACATGCTGCTCGGACGGCCTTGGCTGCACAAGGTTGGAGCTGTGCCATCAACCCTGCATCAACGAGTGAAATACATCTGTGGAAATCAAGTGATCTCTATCCACGCAGAGAAAGAGCTCATCATTCCTTCCAATGCTGCTGCCACTGAACCAGACATCCCAGTCATTGATATCCAGCACTCTGAAGAAGACATCCGATTTCATAGTTTCGAATTCAAGACTGTGAACTCTATCGCCAATCCAGAACCGATAAGGGTGGATCGTGTCTTTTCGCCTGCAGAACGTCTGAGCCTCAAATACCAAATGAAGAATCATTTCAAGTCTAGAAAGGTACCGCTGATATACAACCAATGCAAATGGGGACTCGGATACAGGGCAACCTTCATGGACAAAAGGAGGAAGAAATTTCGGTGCTCACCCATCCAATTCGTCAAGCCAGGAGAACCTTGCAAAGATCCAAGAGGGAATCAACCGACTGCACTACACAAAGGCCTCCCGGTGAGCCTAGTTTAGGCCACGTGGCCCCCCATTCGGTGGGATCAGATTCTCGAACCATCTAAGCCTCCAGAAGAAGAAGGAAATGATGAAGACAAAGAAGGAAGTCAAATACAGCAGCTTTAGGACCAGGTTACTCTGATACCTGCTCCCAACCAGGGGCACAACCTGCCCACTTCAGCATCAATCAACCAGGGGCACAACCTGCCCACTTCAATTCCAGCCAGTCAGGGGCACAACCTACTCACTTCAGCATCAATCAACCAGGGGCACAACCTGCCCACTTCAATTCCAGCTAGCCAGGGGCACAACTTGCCCATCTCAGCATCAATCAGCAAGGGGCACGACTCGCCCATCTCTACAGAATCAACATCAACAATCATCAGCCAGGGGCAGAAGCAGCCCATCTATTGGACCAAGAAAGGGAAGTGGCCAGCCCTAGATTGGTCTGATGTCCAGATTCCAAACTTGTGTCTAGCCGTAGAACCAGACGAACTGCAATGCGAAGTAAGTGATCCGGGAGGGACTGAGTACGACTCAGATCTCGAACCCGACCAGCGAGAAATCATGGTCATCGGGCCAGACCATGATTCTTCGCCCGAATCATCAACCCCCACCTCTTCAGGGGAGGAAGTGTGAGGTCCTGAATGGTCATCTGTTCCCCTAACTTTTGAATCAGCCAAAGAGCCATCTGAGGGCTCTGGCTTAAAAAAAAAAATGCCTGTTTAAGCAGCGACCGAAACTTTGGAACAAGTTGGGCTCAATCATGGTCTGCAATGCCCACTTGTTCAAAGTCCCGTGAATTTCGAAAATCCAAAAAAATCAAAAATTTTCAAAAGCCAAAAACATCTAGCATTTCCATTTCAGAAAAATCTCAAAAACCAAAAAACATTTCTTTTCCTGCATTCAATAGTGTGCCAAGTTCGTCTAAAGAGTCACATGAGTTTGAAGTCGAATCATATGATTTCGACATTGAATTAGACTTCGAGCTCATGGGTCTGGACGAAGCTCGGGACGAGGAAGATGATGATCCTGCTCCCGAACTTGAGGATCTCCTCAAAAAGTTCGAATCCAAAGCCAATGTTATAGCCGATGATTTCGAGACAGTAAACTTAGGGACACCTGAGATCCCTAGGGAAGTACGCATTGGAAAATCATTGCCACCTGAGATGAAACAGAAAATGGTAGAGTTCCTAGCTCCAAGATTGTCCAACTTCGCATTCTCATATGAAGACATGCCGGGGCTCGATGAAGAGCTCGTTGTACACCATCTGCCAACCAAGGCAGATATGAAGCCAGTGAAGCAGAAACTTTGAAGAATGAAGCCAGAATGGGCTCTGAAAGTCCGAGATGAAGTCATCAAGCAATACAACGCGGGATTCTTGGTAGTCTCCAACTACCCTGAATGGCTCGCCAACATCGTGCCAGTACCAAAGAAGGATGGCAAGGTTCGAATGTGTATCGACTTTCGGGATCTCAACAAGGCCAGTCCAAAAGATGACTTCCCTTTGCCACATATCGACACTCTGGTCGACAACACTGCCGGATACAAGATCTTCTCATTCATGGACGGGTTCTCAGGTTACAATCAGATCAAGATGGCCGTCGAGGATCGCGAGAAGACATCGTTCATCACTCCCTGGGGAACCTTCTGTTACAGGGTGATGCCGTTCGGTCTGAAGAACGCAGGAGCAACATATCAGCGAGTAATGACAGCATTATTCCATGACATGATGAACAAAGAGCTTGAAGTATATGTGGACGACATGATTGTCAAATCTCGCACAATTGAAGGACACTTTGAAGATCTGAAGAAGTTATTCAACAGATTAGAAAAGTACAAGCTCCGCCTCAACCCTCAGAAATGTGTCTTCGGCGCAATGGGAGCTAAGCTCCTCGGCTTTATGGTAAGCGAGGATGGCATCAGGGTCGACGAGACCAAAACCAGAGCAATCATCGAGATGCCCCCTCCTAGAACAGAGAAAGAAATTCGTGGCTTCCTCGGCAGAATTCAATACATCAGTCGCTTCATCGCACAGCTCACACCTATTTGTGAGCCCATTTTCAAGCTCCTCCGAAAGAACGTTCCAAAAGAATGGAATGATGATTGCCAAGTCGCTTTCGACCGCATCAAGAAGTATCTCATGAATCCTCCAGTTCTAGTGCCGCCCACTCCCGGACGACCATTATTGTTATACATCTCAGTAGCAGCAGAAGCCATTGGCTGTGTCCTCGGCCAACACGACGAGACCGGGAAGAAGGAACAAGCAATATACTATTTGAGCCGAAAGTTCACCGACTATGAGACCAGGTATTCCCCGATCGAGAAGACTTACCTCGCCCTAGTCTGGGCAACTCAGCGACTCCGTCAATACATGATTGCATTCCCTATTCTCCTCCTCACTCACATGGATCCGCTCAAGTACCTGTTCAAGAAGCCGACGCTCACTGGAAGGATAGCTAAATGGCAGCTACTCCTGTCTGAGTTCGACATCACCTATGTCACTCAGAAGGCAATCAAGGGGCAGGCCCTCGCCGATCATCTTGCGGCCTACTCCCTCCTGGATTATCAACCGCTCAAGACGTTCTTCCCTGATGAAGATCTCTTGCTTATTGAAGAAGAAGAAAAGAAGAAAAAAGATGAGTGGACATTATTCTTCGACGGCGCAGCAAATTCTAAAGGGAGTGGTATTGGAGCAATCCTCTACTCTCCAGATGACGTCCCTATTCCTATCTCAAGGAGCATAGCATTCGAGTGCACCAACAACATGGCAGAGTATGAAGCATGCATCACTGGCTTAAGGGAAGCCATAATCCTGGGCGTCAAGAAGCTGCGAGTATTTGGAGACTCACAGCTTATCATCAATCAGACCAATGGCGAATGAAAAACCAAGGACGAGAAGTTGATACCATATCATGTGTATCTTGACAATCTGATCGAAGAGTTCAAAGAAATCACCTTCTCATACATGCCTAGAGCCAAGAATCAGTTTGCAGATGCTCTCGCCACACTTGCATCAATGCTCAAGATACCAAAAGGAGCTTCAGAATGGGAGCTCACAGTCGAAATTCAAGAAGAACCTGCATTTTGCCTGCAAATAGAAGAAGCCGAAGCTGTCCCTGACAAACCCTGGTATGCCGACATCAAGCAATATCTCGAAACCCAGGAGTATCCAGAGTCAGCAACAGCAACAGATCGCCGAACCATCCAGCGTTTGGCCGGTCAGTTCACCATCAGTGGCGAAGTTCTTTACAAGCGATCCTATAATCACATCCTCCTTCGATGCGTCGACGAAACAGAAGCTGCAAAGATCATGAAAGAAATACACGAAGGAATTTGTGGCCCACACATGAACGGGCACATGATGGCAAAGAAGATTCTACGACTTGGTTACTATTGGCTCACCATGGAGACAGACTGTTGTCAGCACGTCAGAAAATGCTTCAAGTGTCAGGAGCATGCGAGTCAAATTCATGCCCCCTCATCAGAGTTATACAACCTGACCACCCCCTGGCCCTTCTCCATGTGGGGACTCGACATCATCGGCAAGATCAGTCCCAAAGCATCAAACGGTCATGAGTACATACTTGTGGCAGTCGACTACTTCACCAAGTGGGTAGAGGCAGCCTCCTACACCACAATTGCAGCATCTCAGGTGATCAAATTCATGAAGAACAACATCATATGCCGGTATGGAATCCCTAATGCTATCATCACAGATAATGGGACCCCGTTTGCCAACAAGAAGATGGATGACTTCCTCAGCAAGTTCAAGATCCAACGTCATCGATCAAGCCCCTACCGTCCCCAGATGAATGGTGGGGTAGAAGCCGCAAACAAGACAATCTCAGGATACTCGAGAAGATGGTCGTGACCTATCGAGATTGGTCAGATATGCTCCCATATGCACTTTGGGCTTATCGAACGTCTGTACGGTCTGCTACGCGCGTTACTCCTTTCGAGCTTACCTATGGAATGGAGGCAGTTTTGCCAGTCGAGGTGGAAATACCATCACTACGAGTGTTACTCGAAAGCGGATTTGAAGAAGGAGAATGGCAACGGGCCAGATTCGATCAGTTGCAGCTAGCAGATGAAAAGCGCATGCGTGCACTAAGTCATTCACAGTGCTATCAGAAAAGGATCGCTCGGGCTTACAACAAGAGAGTCCGAAAAAGAAGTTTCAAGGTAGGCGACATGGTCATGAAGAAGATTCTATCGTCGCACCTTCCGGATCCCAGAGGAAAGTTCAGACCCTCGTGGGACGGGCCACTGATCATCAGAGAAGTACTTCCCGGAGGTGCTCTCAGACTCACCAGCATGAGAGGGGTGGATCTTCCTGAGCCAACCAACGCCGACAACGTGAAGATCTTTCACGGGTAAGTCATTCTGACCTCATCAAGAGTTACCTTAATAGAGCTGAAGTCAAGAGGTCGAAGCTAAGACCTCTGAAAAATCATTTCCATCCACCAACAAGTGTTTCAAATAAAGGGATTCAAAAAAGAGAAAAAGACAAAAAAAAAAGAGAAAAAGAATACAAAAGAAAAAGAAAAAAAGAAGAAGAAAAGAGAAAGAAAAAGGGAAGCCAAAGCAAGACACCCAAGAAAAAAAATCAGTCCAAGAAAAAACACAGTCATCCATCCATTCATCTCAGAGGGTCGATAGCAAAGACCGATAGCTCTATCATCGTAACCTAGGATAAGGGCTGAAAGACTGCCATCGGCCGGCAACGATGGATTCCCGACCTCTAGCCGCCGCAGTTATCCAGAGATCCAGAAAGAAAAAAAAACAAAAAAAAAGAAAAAGAAAATGTGTGCCTAAACAAAGAGGGCGGAGTGAAAACCCGGAAGGGCGCTCCGAGTAAAAACAGTGGGCATACAGCGGACTTGGTGAAAACCCGAAAGGGCACTGAGGGTAAAAACAGCATAGCTGCCAAGGGGCAGGCAAGATCAAACACCCGTGACGTGGTGAAAACCCGAAAGGGCGCCACGGGCAAAAACGACGGGAAAAAGTCGGCTGTAGTGAAAACTCGAAAGAGCGCTACAGGCAAAAATGGCTCAAAAAGAAAAAGAAAAAAAAATTTAAAAGTGCAGGTACCAAGAAATCAGACAATTCAGAACGGTTCAAGCAGTCACATTTCAAGAACAAGAAGAAGTACGGTCAGGAGCGAAGAGCTCTACAGATTCCGACAATCTCAAGAGGCAACAGTTTCCATTACCGACACCTCTAGGGAACCAAAGGAACACACAAGTCAAATCTCGAGACATCGGTCAAAGCATTGACCGAACCCCAGTTCTGATTCCTATATCCCAACACAAAATCCAGACACACTCACAAGACAACTCATGGCACAATAGATTTTCAAACAGTTGTCTTCTTTTTTCATTAAAAGCATCATATATCTTTTACACATATCATATCATCTTTTTCAACAAAAAAAAAATAATACAAAAAAAAATAAAATTCATCATCATCAATCATATATGCAAAAAGGAATGTGCAGGTGGCCAACACAATCAATCTCTACCCTCCTCCTCGGCCACATCAGGTAAATCCTCTGACTCATAAAAAGAAGCCTCTCTCTCAACCTGCTCACCTCCATACGCAGGTAATGCACCTCATCGCGCTCAAGGGTATGAATCATTGTCTCCTCATCAAACAATCTCTGATCGGCAGCCAATCTCCTCGACATCATCTCACAATGATACCGAAGTGCAGAGATCTCAGACAGCAGATGGCCATGAGTGGCCAAAAGGAAGCAAGGATCAATGAATGGGCGCTCCTCAAAAGGTTCATATGAACCAGATGAAGAGCTAGCATCTCCAAGGATATCCTGCTCATCCTCATCAGCAGTCTGGTGCCAGTAAGGGATACGTCGATACAAAGACTGCTCAGCAACCCAGTACTGATATGGGGCGGTCGCCATCGGAAAAGTCTGCAGCTCAAAACCCAGCAAATCAGCAGTCAAGTAGCTCGCCCAAGAACAATCAACCCGGGTCCTAAAGTCAGAGGATCTAGGTGGAAGTGCTCGACGTCCGATACCCGTGAAAGCGAAAAGAGGAACATCCTACTTGTACCCAAACTGTCGCAGGAACCGAATGGGATGGTAAGAAAAGTAAGATCGAAAGCCTACCAACATCAGAGGAAGGCGGTGTGCATCACAAAGCACTGGAGGAAGTGAAAGCTAAGATGACTCCCAACGAACGTTCCAGTCACGAAGTTCAGCAAACATCCTGCGATACAAAGGCTCGCTCATCCTAGCTGTATGTGGAAGGAACTCCATGATATAACGCATGATGTCAGAACTAGGAATGCTAGGAAGGGGTACAGGAACGGTCAAAGAAAGACTCTCCCATAGCCAGACCTGATCACAAAAAGGAAAAGAAGTTCAGCTAGAGCCAAACAATTCCCAACAAAGCAAGAAGGAAAAAAGGTGTAGAAAAGATACCTGCAGAAAGGCATAGCAGCCGCGAAGGACACGAGTGCGGCCCAGAGCGCAGTCAGTCAGCCCATTAAACAGCTCGGCCAAGATGAGAGAAATGATCCCCTGCCGTCGGATAGCTCGGCTCATCACCTCAAAAAGCAGAGGAGTCTGGGACCTGCGCCATCCCGAGAACAGCACCTCAGCTATCAAGCAGAACATCAGTGCGTTCCGAGCAAAGGTAGAATCGGCCACACTCCGAAGACCCGAAAAAAGGTCATATAGTAAGTCCAAGGAGAACACTACAGCATCCTGGCCGGCAGCTGCAGGCCGAACAAGATAGGGGATCCCGAACCAGTTCTGCGGTGTAGCAGTCTTCGGCGATGTCTTCGGCGAGAAATACTGAGTATAATCCCAAGGTAGGCCTGTCAAGCGTGCAAGCTCCTCCAAAGAGGGTCCCATCTCCATATCGTTGAACGTGAACAAGTTCAACGAAGGGACCCAGTCAATTAAGGCAGCTCCAAGCATTCTCCAATCAATATCAACTCTAGCCATATGGATCAGACTGCCGAAGCCATAGGACTCCAAATCACGAATCTCATAAGCTGACAAGCTGTCAAGCCAAGCAAGCAGTCGTGGCGAGCAAGAAGGATGAGGAAGCAGCTGACAAGTCCTCACTGGTACCCCCTCCAGAACAAAAGGCCCAGAAATCAATGACAGCTCATCAAGGATCGGAAGGTCAACGGGCGAAAGAGAAGGAAAAGCTGGAACCTCTGCAGACTCGACAGCCCCTGACCTGCCCTCAGTAACGGCTATGTCTGATATAGTCGCATCACTATCTGAAACTGTCATAACCTCAGCCGCATGAGAAGACTCGCCCATCTCATGAACGGAGTGCGTAAAAGAACGACGATCAGGAGAAGGACGATACTCCCCATCAAAAGGGCTACCAGCGAAGATCACACCACACATCGTGGCATCCTGGCTAATCTGACCGTCGAAAAATGCATCTGAACCATCAAAAAGGGTCCCGGCAACCCCGATCGAAGAATCAACGGTCAGATCTGGACCTGCAGCCCTCTCCAACAGGAAATCATGAATCCAATCATCATCCTGGCCGATCAAAGGGATCATCGAGGCATCCACACCGTCCATCATCAGGGGAACATCATCAATGACCACATCAAGTCCACCCAAACAAGTATGCCGCACATCTCGGCCCTCATCAAGAGCATCCAAACCGTCAAAGGTATCATCCGAACCATCCATACCATCCAAGCATGAGTTCAGCCCATCTATGTCCATCATACCCCCATCACCACCATCCATCACATCATCCATGTGGCCCACACTCAAGGGATGCATAGCTTCACCTATGTCCCACCTACCCATCCCATCCATACCATCCATTTCTCCCATAATGAGGGGCCCATTCAAATATGAAATTCCAGCCATCCCACCATTAATGGAGCTACTCAAAGCTCCACCAACCACCATCCCTAACCCCTCATCAATACCCCCACTTAATGCTCCATCTCCACCATTAATCAAAGGTACCTCACCATCTTTAAAGCCCTCACCAATTGCTGGAGTGTGGGACCCACTGACCTCTCCCACAATGACCCCAAGCCATCATCAATGGCTGCCCAAGAGAGGATCAATAAAGAAAAAGACAAAAAGAGAAGGAAAGAAGGGATAAAAGGAAGATTCATGGCTGCGGTCAAACCTGTGAGTACACGGAATGTGGGGACAAGAACAGGGGACAGCAGAGAATGTCCGAACCCGAGCCAGCCCAGGCCGCTCAAGAGGCGAGCCTTGGGCGGCCTGCTCTGGGCCGCCCGTACGGACGCGCTCCTTCTCTCTCCGCGGGATTGGCTCCAGGGTTCTTGGTAGGTGAGGCTGACAGTCCATGTCAGCAGATGGCGCTCCATGGGCCGCCCAAGGCTCCGGTCCACTCCAGATTTCGATTGAGGCTGATCAAGATCATATAAAAGGTGCCCCACCGGTCCAATCACGAAGCAATGCAGCCAGAACATGGCTGACCAAGTCAAAGAGAAGGAAAGGTGATCAAGTGGGGGCCACAAGCAATCCAAGTCATTCAAAGACTAGATCATCATGATCTAAACCATTGAAGGACCTACATGAGCCATCAAACAACAAGATCAAAGGGCTGATCATCAAAAGAAGGGCCAGAATCCAAGATCTAATCATCAAGTGGGCCCACAAAACCAAGTCAAGCGATCTGAGGCGTTCAAGCCATCATCCACACCATGAGAAGCCTTCTTAGCCTCACAAATCATTAAAAGAGGTGCCCCAAAGTAAAGCCAAGGTCTCAAGTGGGCCCACAGGGCCGAATCTATCAATCTGAACCATTCAAGGGCTAAATCTTCAGGATCCAAACCATTGAAAAGCTTACACAAGTCATGGAGCAGCAAGATCAAAGGTTCAATCATCAAAAGAAGGGCCATAATCCAAGATCTAATCATCAAGTGGGCCCACAAGGCCTAATCAAGCAATCTGAACCGTTCAAGTCATCATCCATGCAGTTAAGAAGTCTCATCTTCCGCAAATCATTAAGGAACAAGTCAAAGGCCAAAACATCTAGACATCATCAAGGAATTGGAGACAAGTCAAAGGTTGTATATTCATTTAGAAGATTGTGATATAGAAGAGGATAAAAAGAAGAAGGTCATACATCAAGTAAGATGAATACAAAAGAAGACTACAAGTCGCCAACATAGTCGTCATCGTCCCTCCTCTCGTCCCGCTCCCGACGATAAAGATCCATCAAAGGAGCAGTCACCGAGCCTCCAGCGTACCTGCGACGGCCACCTGGAACATAAAGCGAAGGAAGCAGAGGCCCCTGGCCGAACAGCAAATACCACTCATCATAGTCACAATCCGGGATCGTGAAACGAAATCCGGGCTGGCCCACGAGAGCCTCAGCTCTCTCATCAGCTGGGATCCGAGTAGCTGGAGGAGGTGCAGAACAGGGGACCCTGAGCCACCCCAGTGACTTGCCGAAGCAACTTCTCCCCCAGATACCACTGAAAAGATTCAGCGTCGGAAAGCATGATACGGAGACATGAAGCATCGTATGCCTCCACACGCTGGGGGGTATAATAAAGAGGGAAACTGGCATACGGCATCCGAGCGAGCTGCAGCAAATGAGGTCACCACGATCAGTTACAGTACACGAGGGAGAGGGTTCAACATTGTCTCGCATCCTCGGCGCGAGATGGGGAAAATGGTCATAAAAGCAGGTCTGGGCAAAAGCACATCCAATGATCAGAGAGAGAAAGAAGGCAAATGGCTCCAAGGAAAGTAAAAGAAGAAATACCTCAACGACAGGCCAAAAACCTGTGAAGGACCAGCTATGCCGACAGGTCTTGTCCAGACCTTGGAAGATATGGGTAAAGATAGCCCCGTTCCAGTTATAGGGATGATGAAGATCCTCGACTAAACGAAGAAATTTAGGATCAACCCTCTCATTCGCGTGGCAGAAAAGGAAGGACCCAAAGGCATAAGTGATCATGGCCCGTGCTTTGTAGAGGGCCTCTCGCTCGGTGGTGGGGATGACGGAGGCAAAAGTGTTGTAGAACCATCGCATCTTTACTTGATGGCCTTGGAATTCACCCTCAGGTGGGACATCACCAATGAGCCGTAGCCAGTCAGTGGAAGTGAGGGGAGCCAGAGAGCTGACTTGAGGAACAACTGTTCCTTGAAACGGAAAGCCTACTTGCATATAAATGTCCAGGGGAGTTATTCCCCATTCACCACAAGGGAGCTGGAAGGTGTGGGTCTCGTCCCGCCATCTCTCGCAAAGGGCCGCGAGCATCATGCGGTTAGCATCGTTGTCACGAAAATGTAAGGTGAGGAGGCCAGCAAAAGGAGTACCATCCAGTACTCGTTCAAGCAAGGGCTGTGGATCCTTCACCCAGTTGTCCCAGTGATCCCTGGTGCCTCGACCCTTGATAGCGGGAAGAGGTTGATGCTCCATAGCTAAGGAACACATGTGGTCCCCTCGGCGGACGATGAAGGCAGGATCATCCTCATCAATCACTCGGCGACCTCTGGTACCATCCGCCATTGAATCCTACAAGCTTGGCAAGGTAAGTCCCTAACCCTTTACCCGTTAAAATCCAAATTACCATCCAGGAAACCCATGGGATTGGACTCACATTTAAATGCAAGATCTAAAGTCCAACTCCATGTGTCACCTAGGATATGTGTTGGGCCCATTGGAAAAAGTAAGGCCCACCTTAAAGAAGGTCACATGGCATGCCTTAGGCAAGAAAAGTCCATCATCCAAGGACACATTTTGGACAACAAATGCACTCAAGTGCCATGAGATCAACAAAGGATGAGAATCCTACTTCACATGAGAAATCCCTTTTCAAAGTCTATATGTCGCCAAGGATTGGTCCACTTTTATGCCAAGGCCATGATTCTCATTTAAGGTGTTTCCACCTTTTTACACATGTACATGGACAAGTGGAGAATAGGAGGGAAATGGGCCCCCAAGAGCAACCCAAATGACTCATCTCAATGGATTGGAGAGAGCACATAGCCCACTTTGAAGAACACGAGGACCCATTCATGGGTTAACCATGGGCAACCTTATGTGCCTCATCTTGATGAAAGTTTTGACCATGAGAATACAACAAGGAGGTCTACCCACAAACATATGGATCAAAGAGGCCAATGGTAAAAATTTTGATGCACATAGCCCACATGAGGAGTCAAAGTTGGAAATGCCTATGTAAAGGCAAGTTTGGGCAACTTATGTGCACCAATTTCTTTACAAAATAAGGAGACCATTTGAGCACACAAGGGCATGGCTTGATGAGTCACCCAACCATCATGAAAATGGATAAGAATGGTACACATAGCCCACTTGAAGATCAAAATCCAAAATGCCCCAAAGCATGGGACAAAAATGGGCAACTTATGGGTATCATTCTTTCTCACAAATTGAAGAAGAAATCACTCATACTTGAGAATGATGGTGGATGACCCACCAAGCCCCCAAAGAAAAGATCAAGGAGCCATGGTTGTATGGATAGCTCACTTGAGGATCATCCATTTGAGGTTGATAACATTAAGGAGAAACTCTTGAGAGCCACATTCCTACCATAAGGAAAAACCATTTGAACTTAGTGAGATTGTGGGAACAACTCACTCATGGGATTTGTAGATGACCAAGTAACTCAAGTCCTCCATCCATCAAAAGAAAAAGCATGAAAGGAAAAAAGCCTACATAGACAAAGTGTAGTGGTGCACACATGGTCCAAAGAAATCCAAGCTCCAATGAAGGCCCAAAAGCCCATCCACATGAAAAACTCCAAGGAGCCCACCACACTTTGTACAAGGATGTACATCACAATCAAGAGATGGTGGAAGACTTGGGCTACTTGTCCATAAAGGCCCAACTAGAAAATCTAGCCCACTTGAGATCCAAATGAAAAATGGGCTAGCCATCTTGGTCCATACATATGTGAAGAAAGATGGGGTCACCCAAAGTGAGCCCCATGAGTCCAAACTTGAAATGGGCCCTACCATGCCCATGGGCCCAAAATTTTGAAAAGAAGATGGAAAAGAAAGGAAGAGCTTCAAGGAAAAATAACAAGGGCAAGAAAGCATGAGGGAGCCCAAAATGAAGCATTGGGCCCACCAAATACACCAAGGGCCATGACTTCACTTTGAGCCCATTTGATACATATGAAGAGAGGCCCAACTCCCATGAAAAAGATAGAGTATTTTGCCATGCACACTTGATGACATGGCAAAATCACCCTTTACATACACACGAAGGGAGTGTGAAAAGAAGAAAGAAAAAATGAAGTGGAGAGCTTGCAATGTCCTTCTCCATGCACCACCTTTGAAAAAGACTTGAGATCTAGAAAATGGCCAAAAACACTTGGGCCCACCCTCACTCTTTTTGGAATAGCTACATGGAAAAAAGAAAAGAGTCATAAGAAGAGATAATGAAGAAGGAAAAGGACAAGAAAGAGAAAGGAAGTGGTCCATACCTTTACCACTCACCAAAGAGGGACCACCTTGCTGTCCCAAAACTTCTCTAAGGCCCACCACTTGAAAAGGGCAAAGAACCACAAAAAAGAGAAAGGAAACTTGAAGAAAGAGAGAGTATGAGAGAGAGAAGAGAGAGATTGCACGTTGAAGGGGGTAAGGGTGCCCCATGTTATATAGAAAAGGGGAGGGCACCCTTTTACCCAGCCCACCAATGAAACCGGGGGTCAGAGACCGTCCGGGCGGCCCACAGGAGGCCGTCCTACCCCCTACCTATGTGAAACGACTTCTCCTCCCCTCTCCTTGGGAAGAACTCCTCATTTGAAAGGGTGGTTGCAAGTGAATCTTGTACCTCTATGTAAGAATGAAGTGATGGAAGAGAATGGTGAGAAAAAGGAAGAAATCTCACCAAAATCTCATCTTGTGAGAAATTGGTGGGAAATTGGCTTGATGATGTGGACAAGTTCCATGGAATTTTTAAGGAAAAGAAAGAAAAAGATTGACTTGGTCAAACAGTGATCTCAACCATCCAAGGGTATGACCTGATGATCCGAACCATTCCAAGAAGAATTCCTGTAGTCTTCAACCTGGATTGCTGCTCTCTTGTACATATTTGTGGGTTCGAAGACCTTAAACTACGTCGGGATCAAGATCCCGAGGGACTTTTTAATAGAAACCGGTAGCAGTCTGGATCGTCGAATCAAGATCCGCTGATACCGGACATTTTTAAAAAAAAAAGAACAAAAAATAGGTTTTTCCTGTCATGTACAGTTTTTGGTCCGAAGACCTTAAACTACATCGGGATCAACATCCCGAGAGATTTTCAATAAAAGCCGGTGTTGGTCTTGTTTGCTCATATCAAGATCAGATGACTCCGGACATTTTTTTTTAAAAAAAAAACAAAAAAATACGTTTGCTCTGTTTTGTACAGTTTTTTGGGTTCGAAGACCTTAAACTACGTCGGGATCAAGATCCCGAGGGATTTTTAATAAAAAGGGGCATCGATCACGACCCTCAAAATCAAAATCGATGACTCAGGACATTTTTCAAAAAAAATCACAAAAAAATATATTACCAGCCCCTCTTTTAAAGTTTTGGGTTCGAAGACCTTAAACTACGTCGGGATCAATATCCCGAGGGATTTCTAATAAAAGCCGGTATCGGTCTTAATCAAGATCCGCTGATACCGGACATTTTCAAAAAAAAAAAATCAAAAAAATGTGTTTGCCCTGTTTTGTATATATTTGTTGGTCCGAAGACCTTAAACTACACTGGGATTAATTTCTCAGGGGACCTTTCTCGCTTTCAACCAAAAACCGGCATCAGCCTTGATCAAGGTTCGATAACCCGGATCATTTCAAAAATACCAAAAAGATTTTTTGAGCTTTCCATAAAAACCAGCATCAATCTCGATCATTCGAGCTGAAATCTGGAACTTTTTCCAAAAAAAAAAAAAATGATTCACCAAAAGTTTCAACTGCACAAATTCATCTCCAGCGGTCCGAAGACCTAAAACTACACTGGGATTAACTTCTCGGGGGCTTTCTTTCCTAACCTGTTCCAGACATGGCTGACACTTGATCGTACGGGTGTCTGGAATCTTTTAAACAGGTAAGGGCTGAGGCGGGCAGAACTCCGCAATCCTGTTCGTGTTGAACGCACCGTGATAGACAACCTTGATTTGGAAGTCGCTGTTGAATCTGACAGATGTTCCCTGTTCCTAAAACTCATGAAAGGGATTAAGGCTGTTGGGAGGTGGAGCGCACCCTCACGGAATTGTGAGCAATGTAAGGCCCCAAACTGGATTGACTAAGGGAAATGTGAGGATGTGGCTCATTTTGTGGCCGAAGGAGTCCGTCAGACGATACGTGGTCTATGTGCATTGCACATGACGAACAGGCAACTTTGTGGGTGTGTTGACTGAAAACCCTCAAAATCCCCTCATCCGAAGATGTAAAACTACGGCACTTAACTGTGTGAGACTCGTCTTGCTCGCTGGCGTAAAATGAATCGGGTGCCTTACCAGCAGTAGAAGCTGGACGTGGATGAAAATTCCACACTCTTCCCTGCATTTCAGAAAAAATCACAAAATACCAAAACATTGCAAAATATTTTCAAAAATCACAAAAAATATTTCCCTTGCTTTCAGACAAAATATTTTCAAAAATCACAAAAAATATTTCCCTTGCTTTCAAACAAAATATTTTCAAAAATCACAAAAAATATTTCCCTTGCTTTCAATCAAAATATTGTCAAAAATCACAAAAAAAATATTTCTCTTGCTTTCAAAGAAAATATTTCGAAAATCACAAAAAATATTTCCTGTGTTTTCAATAAACCGATCTCTATCCTAACCTCTCAGGTAAAGATTCGGACCCAAATATCTGCAAAAATCACAAAAATTGTCAGTATCCCCAGCACTATACTTCAGGAGTCTTGAACTCCGCTCACTTCACAGTATGGGATGACGAATCCAATCGCCCGCAAATTGTGATCTTGACCAAAACGGGCAACCAAACACCATCTCAAATGCATTTATGCCCGAAAGAACATCTTGAAGTCGGATAATATCCTCGTACATTCCCATTAGCAAAGAAACAGCATCTTGGGGCGATGGACCTGATCGATCAAGGGTCGGGATCTTGACCAACCCGCTGAGCAAACATCCGCATTAAAAAAAAAAAAACCCAGGGAAGCACAACCCTGCAAGCAATAAGCTCAACATTCTCCGCATCCCCCAGCGAAAGCAAAATCGTCAAAACTGAAAGAGAATGAGCCAAAGCCATGCATTCATCATACATCTCCATGCATCAGCATCCATCGCATCAATCATCATGTTTACTTGCTTTCAAAATAAAAGTCGGTTAGCCAAAGACCCCACAGGCATCCCTAGTGGAGGCGCATGCAAACCAGATTTCCATTTCAAAAAAGATAAAAAAAATATTCCTATTTGCAAATAAAAACCCCACGGAGTATCACTCCCCAAAGTGGGTATCTTTTCAAAAATCCAAAAAATATTTTCCCAGTATAGCGTTCTGCCTCCAACACACCAGGAGATCTTCCATATCTCTGGGTAGGAGCCGACGCAAAAATCAAATAAGATCCGATGTCTCGCGGTTTCCCCGGAGACCATCGGATCCAATGCACTCAAAGTACGGTCGAACTGAACTCCAGTGTCAGTGCGGTCGTACCACATGCCAAGATACAAAAGATGAAAGCCAAAAGGCTCGGTCACAGAAACCATTTGAACAGGTGGAAACGATGAATTGTAACCCAAGTATCAAAATCAGCAGATTGGGTGGAAAGAGTTCACCCGCACATACCTAGGCGTGGATGCCTGAAGTACCTTGACTGAGTCCAAGTCGGCGTAGTAGAATCCCGTAAGACTATCTGACGCAGGGCATCTAACCACTTTGACAGTCAAGCGAAACAAGTACTCTTGGAGTGATCTGGGAAAACATCAAACATCACACAAACAGTCTCAGGGTCAGTATCCTCGTAAGACTAGCGACGCAGAGGCTCTGCTGTACCTTTCCGATGTTAGTACCGATCGGGAACGGAAGGGTTGCGATTGGGTACCCAGGTTGCAGCAAACTGTAGGGACAATCGCAACGTTTTCTCCTAAACTCCCGCGGTATGTGCGAGTTATCCATTTCCAGACAATCAACTGACTCAGATACAAAGGATAACAAAGATTCTAGACCACAATCAAGGAAAGAATGAATTGCAAACCAAGCATCGAAACCAGCAGATCGGGTGGAAAAAGCCCACCCGCACATACCTAGGCGTGGATGCCTGAAGTACCTTGACTGAGTCCAAGTCGGCGTAGTAGAATCCCGTAAGACTATCTGACGCAGGGCGTCTAACCACTTTGGCAGTCAAGCGAAACAAGTACTCCTGGAGTGATCTGGGAAAACATCAAACATCACACAATCAGTCTCAGGGTCAGCATCCTCGTAAGACTAGCGACGCAGAGGCTCTGCTGTACCTTTTCGATGTTAGTACCGATCGGGAATGGAGGGGTTGCGATTAGGTACCCAGGTTGCAGCGCATGCAGGGACAATCGCAACGTTTTCTCCAAACTCCCGCGGTATGTGCGAGTGATCGGTTTCCAAACGATCAACTGGCACAGATGCAAAGGCAAGCAAAGATTTCAGACCATGATCCATGAATGATCGGGTCAGAAGTGGGGTGTCCACTCGCTTTGGCATTCGGTTGCACGCAACCTCTGACAAAGAGGGGCATCTGTAGACACCCCACCTTCGGCTACACTGTTAGTAGAGATAGCTGGATGAATGGAGGACCATACCCCCAAATTCCAAGTTCAAACTTAGCCAAACTCACCCTTGTAAGCCCCATTCCATAGCCCAGTTCAAGCCTGAACCCAGTCAACCCAGTCCTAAACATCACCTTGAAAAATCCCCCATAAGAAAAGCCAGTCAAAAAATCCTAAAAAAGTCAAACTCACTGAGTCAACCCGCTAAGTTAACCCACTGAGTCAACCCGCTGAGTCAACTCGTCAAGTCAAAACACCGAGTCAACCCGTCGAGTCAACCCGCTGAGTCAAACCATCGAGTCGACCCGCTGAGTCAACTCACTGAGTCGACCCAGCGAGTCAAACAGCAGCCCCGAGGGAGCGACCGTACCTCGCTGGAAATCGAGGAACGGCCGTACGGGCGGCCCATAGCAGGCCGCCCAAAAATATTTACGCGAAATGCCACTGCCTGCTGCTATAAATACCCCCCTCCCCTTCTCATTTCGACATCCCTTCAAGTCCATCCAGCCCTAGTGCGATTCGAGCCCTCTTTCCCCTTTAGTCCATTCCTCCACCAAGGAGAGCCTAAGTGAGGAGATCCTAGCCCTGGTCCAGCCCAGCCTGACCACTGGTCCAAGTCTCCCATGCCATCCAAGTCTTGATTCAGCCACTCGAAGCCAACCCTTGCGACACCTCCGTCCATCCAGCTACTCTTTTTCCAGCATCATCTCATTTGCATCTAGCATAAGTGCAACATTTACTTTTCTTCCAACCCCCCTGCTTCACTACAAGCACCTTGATTCTTCAAGCACACTGCATATGTCTTAAATTAAGCACCTGTCAGTTCGAGCATATGCTCTGGGCTTGCCCGTTGTTGGAACCTGCCCATCAGAAACTCTTACTGTTCAGACCTGCATTCATGCTTCACTCTAAAGCACCTTGATTATTCAAGCACACTGCATACGTCTTAAATTAAGCACCTGTCAGTTCGAGCGTATGCTCTGGGCTTGCTCGTTGTTGGAACCTGCCCATCAAAAACTCTTACTGTTCAGACCCGCATTCATGCATCATGTCATCTATGAGAATGCACGAGGATTAAAACAGACTTTCAAGTATTAGTTCGATTCTGTGAAGTAGAGACCGTACTTCGGTACGGGCAGTGTGTGGGGTGCTTAACCTCTTCCCACCCTGTAACCGTGATCCCTTACCTTGAATCTCTGGCCGCAGATCAAAAGGAGTCATTTTAGAGGAAGGAATCTTCGGATCCCCTTCTCTAACGTTTCTACGGGGTCTAGCCGACTGTAGATTCGAAGTAATTGGCTAGTGGCGACTCTGGTCTTATATAAATTCACTTAAACACATCCAGCTTAACACGACAACCAAACAAAGCCCTCGAGAACGAGGCAAGCCAGTGGCATAAACTGCGATTTCGCACTCACGCATCCTCCTCTCCTTCTTTACCCGAAAGGGGAAGGGACGAGAACTTCGTGTGGGAGCGCGGAAACGGCGAGGGTCCACACATAACACGCTCGAGCCTCCTTTTGGTTGCCTCGAACTACTCCCACCCCGCTTGGAGTGGGGAGCTTGATGCATAAGTAGAAGGGGTGTCGAGCCGCCTCTATTTTAGTGAGAGAAGGGCGCCCTAAGATTGCATTGTATGTTGATTTTTGATCGACCACAAGAAAGTTGAAGAAAATCGTGACTTTGGTCGGAGCTTCACCGAATGTGATGGGAAGGTCAATACTCCTTTCTGGCTCCACTACTTCACCTCCAAAACTGACAATGGGGGTCGAGACAAGCTTAAGTAGATTTCTGGCGAGAGCTATTTTGTTGAAAGCTTCCAGATAAAGTACATCTGCAGAGCTACCTGTATCCAACATAATACGGTGAGTTAAATAATTCGATACCTTTAACACTACTACGATGGAATCTTCATGAGGGAAATGAAGTTGCTACAACCCGAAGATTGCACACCCAAGTACAGGTAGCGAAGTAGTAAAATACTCAGTAAGACCGAGGTCGATCCACAGGGATTGGGGTTAAGAACACTTAGAGGAATTAGTTTAGGTGAGTGAGATGAAATCTGGTTTATCCACGAGAGTGGAGCAAGTTGTGTGTGGTGAAAGACAAAAATAGAAAAGGGGCTAAGGCATCAGGGATCCACCTTTGATTCATTCACAAGATTTGATTTATTGGTCCAACTATAACTCGACTGGAATCGAATAAAGATTCATTCCAATCGGAAGATGAAACAGTTAAACCACTGCATATTTCATAAAAGATTGTGATCTGAACCGATTGATTTGACCATGAAGCACTCGTTAGTTGATCGCAGGGAATTCCAAGTATCCACTGTTTTCGGAGTCGATAATGGATCAAGGAATTGTATAGATCAACAACTTTGCCAACAAGTCAACCGATAAGATCACAATTCATACGATCAAATGCATACTTACAAGATAAGAGGCTTTGATTGACCGATCCAACCGTTAAGATCTCGTCTATCGATCGCAGGGAATCCAAAGCATCCAATGTGCCCGGAGTCTACAATGGATCAAGGGATTTTACAGATCGATGACTTTACCTGCACTAGCTTGATGACCGTAGGGAATCCAAAGCATCCAACGTGCCCGGAGTCTACAATGGATCAAGGGATTTTACAGATCGATGACTTTACCTGCACTAGCTTGATGACCGTAGGGAATCCAAAGCATCCAACGTGCCCGGAGTCGACGATGGATCAAGGGACTTTATCGATCATGAACTAGCTAATTGGTGTGCAAAGGATCCCAAGCATCCAACGTGCCCGGAGTCGACGATGGATCAAGAGGCTCACACAACAATAGCGTCTGCAGAGGCGGATAACTGAACCAATCAACCAAAGAGAACTCCAACATTCAAGCACAACTGTTGAACCGAAAGAACCAAAGCTTGCAAATTTCTTTAAAGGCTTCACCCCTAGCCTTAGCTAGAGGTTTAGCCAACCATGCTACAATAGAAGACTAAAACTTACTAAGAAAGAAAATTCTACACTACTCTACACTACAAAAGAAAGAAAGAAAGAAAACTAAAGAAGAGAAGAGAGGAGTTGTAGAGAATTGGATGGGATTTGAGGAGTGGGATGCTTGAAATGAGGAGGAGAGGCCTCCTTTTATAGACTTTTGAGAGGCTCCCAAGCCTCCTCCCAATCCTAGGTGGCACTCCAAACCCAAAGCAGATTTTTATTTAGGTTCGGGAATGGAGTTAGGCTTGGAGTGCCCAAAGTAAACTTTTCTTTTAGGTTCGGGCTTGGAGTTAGGCTTGGATGGACATGTGGCAAGAAAAGTACTCCAAGCCTAAGTGGCACTCCAAATCCAAAGCAGATTTTTTTTTTTTTTTTGGTTTGGTAATGGAGTGAGGCTTGGATGATGAGGTGGCATTCCAAGCCTTACACATGTGTTGGGAAAGAAGAGAGAGAGAGAGAGAGAGAGAGAGAGAGAGAGAGAGAGAGAGAGAGAGAGAGAGAGCTTCTCTCTTGTAGCCATGTGATGGTGAGAAGGATCAAGGGCCAGCACGTGTGCTGGAGAAGGTGGGGTCCACTGCTGCAGCTAGGACGTGCTTGCAGCACATGTTGGTCTTGAGGCGTCCCAACTGTTGGACGGCTGGGAGGATGTGCTGCTGTTCTTGGACGGACACCCACTGCTGGAGATGGTGGGCCTGCTGGTGCTGTGGACGGCTGCAATGATCCAGCCATTGATGATTGCTGGATGCTGGTTGTGGACGGTGGAACTTTGATGGATGGTCAGAATCAGCTGGACGCTGATGACAGCTGCAACGTCCACCTATTGCACGTGGATGAACAACATCCATAGCTGTTGGACGGTCGTCCACTGCTGGACGTTGAAGATGTGAGGTTCACCATATCTGATGCTGATGTTTCTGGGGTCCACCTTGATGGAAGGTGGTTGATGGTCATTTGATGCCAGTTGGCCATTGATAGGTCATCGTTCCAAACTACAGATGTTTAGGCCGTACGAGGCAATTTAAATAGGTCATCGTTCCAAATTACAACTGATCTCATCCTTTAAGAAGAATCATGAAAACAGTTAAATCTTGCCGTTTTATGAAGGCCTTCTGTAGATGGAAAGATGGAAAATAAAGAAAAGAGATGGGAGACAGATGGCAATGGTGGGAACGTGAGTGGAGTGTTTGGGTTAGAACCCTAACACCGTCTCTTGTATATAAATGGGATAGGCTAGCTCAATGGGCTTAACTCCTTTTAACACTCCTCTCAAGCCAAGGCATCCTAATGATCACAGTTTGCAATAAGAGCTAAAATAATCTAAAAGTAAAAGAATACCTTAATTATATCCCTTCTCAAACTCAAGGTGATGTAGAAAATAGGAACTTTATTTTTTTTAGTCATGAAATGCACCCACCTTATTAGCTGCGCACCACACCCACACGGTTTGTCACACGATATAGAAAATAAGAACTTAGAGTTTGAAAAAGCACATTGATTAAAAGTAGGAAAGATGATGCCGTTGAGTACGAACAGTGAAGGCCATGAAGAATTTTAAGTAAGCAGGCACTTCAGTAACTTAAGCGATGCAATATAATGGACAAAATATGTAAGCAGACTGGACAAACTGTCTAAGTATAAACAGGCCGCCCGACCAATATATAAATGAGTCAGGCCAACTGCCCTATATAAATACTAGTCATATTATACATGTCAACAAAAGAGCGCCTGATAAAAATAATTAAGCTACTAAAGCATCCAAAAAGGTGGTGGAGAAGTGGCTTGTCCTTGTAATAACATCCCAACATTACAACAAAAAATGATGGTAGGTGGACAACAAACTAGGCCAGTTATGTACTAGGGCGGCCCAATAGGCACAATTCTAACAAATTTATTTGCAAACATTGATTGTTTATATTTTTTGTGCCTGTTTAATATCCACCAATTATCTAGTTAAGAAGACAAGCCAATGTAATTTTCAACTTGAGAACCATCTGAATCAAGGACCATGATTTTTATGTAGTTTGAAGTCGGTAATGACACACACGATTTCTACTAACAGTACCAAAATTTCCCTGCTTTGAATACGCCCAGGCCCGGCCTGTTGACAACCCTGGTAAGGGTTCGCATGCAGTTGGGATCATCCCTAATAATTCCACATGCTAATGACCACATATGGTCTATTATCAATGCTAAACAACTTATCAAAGACTTAATCTCTTTAGGCATGACATGTGTGCGAGATCTTTCAGCCATTCATCTTCTGGGCTTTGTAGCTGATAGGCCATCCATCAAAATCACACCAATCTGATCATCTTAGCTGTCTAATGGTGGAATTTTCCCATTTAAATTAATTAACCGTTGGCTGACTCTTTTTTTTCTAATTGCCCATTTGCTATCTTCAAGAGTGAAGCAATCAGCGGCCAGGATCACCCGATTAATGTGCTTATCGGGGTGGCTCAACAGAGAGTGGGGCCCAACCGATGAAAGGTCCTGATCTCATACACCTGTCACGCCATAGGAAGCGGATTGCGTCCGAGGCCCGGGCAATAATCCATCCAATCTTGTGGGGCCACTGTGATGTATCTATTTTATCCAAGCCGTCCATCCATTTTCTAAGATCATTTTAAGGTATGAGCCCGAACATGAAGTACTGGACCACACCAGAGATGACACTTGCATTTAATGCAACCCAAGCTTACTATTTGGTGTGGTCCACTTTGAGCGTTGGATCTACTTCATTTTTAGTTTAATAGATTAAAATGATCCGAGAAAATGGATGGACGGCGTGGATAAACTGATACGTCACCATGGCCCCACAGGAGCCCCATATAGACGGACGACATATAGGAATAATGATTGCTTAGACTGTAATAGCTTTGAGGAAATAGCTTGTACCTCCTTTGAAAGCGTGCGCTGCTGTCCGTAAAACAAATGGCTCGACTCTCGTGATCTATGTCCAAATCATTGGTAAAACGGAAAGGGAGGCCTTAGGCATGAGTTGCCAGTTGTACGGATGTTCCACCAGTGGGGCCCACCATAAGTAGCCCATAGTACGCGTCGGCTATGTAGAGATTCCCAGTCTTCCCATCGAACCGCAGTCCCAAGGGACGTCCACACACGTGCTCCAATCCGGGGTTCTGTGAACCCTCGCAATCGTTCCTCCTCGCCAAGCTAACCAGAAAAGGAGAAGGGAGGTCAGGTCTAACAAGAAAAGAATTCAATAAGTATGAGGTTACCAGACTACTGTTTCACATGCTTTGATATAGACTGTCTAAATCATGGGCCATGGTAGGGAAAAAAAAAAAAAAAACCACGAGGCAATTTAACCATTGAATAAATATTGACGCCGAATTTCACAGCATTGATTATTTGCTTTTGACCTCCAGTTTGGTGCCCATAAATCAAAAGATTAGGTTAACCAAATGTTTACACCCATTTTTGGCGGGCTAACGTAGACCAATGAAAGGCCAATTGTTATCATTATGAATTTTGTACTCATCGAAATCATACTCAGTAGACATATTCGATTTTTTTTTCTTTGGTGATATACATTTCGTAGTTAATGGGGTGGCACAAACCCTTATGCATGCTTTTAGGGGAGTGAACCCACTGAATGCCACTTGGCCTCGATTAACAAAAAAATTAATGAAGCAGTGTGCCGGCACGTCTATAAAGTCCACCAAGACCTCTGATTGTTGATGCTTATAAATTAGTAAAGGTAAAGACTATTGACTGCTCAAGCTAGAGAAGTTGCAGGACTGAAGAGACTTTATCTATCTGTATCACACACTTCCTACAATCCGACCTAAACCTTTGGGAAGGCTCTATATGATTAACAACCTTAGCTGCACGGAATACGATAGAATTCCCTGGTACAGTTCGGAGAGTTGGCTTGAGGATGGATAATGAAAAGACTGTGACAGAAGATCTGGTCGAATGATAGAAGAATCCATGGGTTTGTTTGGCCCCTACTTTAGGCACTGGCTTCCTCGCCCAATGATAATGGGGAGTCAAAGGTGAATATCTTTTTGCTCGAATCAACGATGGAATCAGGTTAGGTCTACTTTCGAGAGACGCATAAACCTCAAATCTTGCTGGATGAATAGGTATAGGAACTATTTGTTCTTGAAAATCCAATCGTCTTTTATTATTATATATATTCTATTCTAAGTTATAAGTAACATCGAAGCTACCATTTATTATATATATTATAGTTGCTGCATGAATAGAAGCAGATACTAGAGTGGGACCCTCCATTGCATCGGGTGACTGGGTGACTAAGTTGACTATAGGAACTAGAGGTGTATTCTATGATCCACCTACCCTAGTGAATTGATGGAAAAACCAGGAAAGATTATCACTCCCTTTATAGGGAATCAAATTTGAAAGAATGATTGGATCTCCAATCACATGATTTGTGGCTCCAGTATCTGGATACCATGCACATCTATACAGACCCATAGAGAAAAAGAATCCTATCACAAATCTAGTTATGAGATACTCGATAAGGCCATCTCTCACAGTCCTTTTAAAATAAGAGATTTTACCAAAGATGTTCGGAGGGTTTGCGAAGATCATAAAGATTCCAAATATCAGAAGATCGGATTGATAGTCGAGCAAAACCGATTGTAAAATGGACCTAAATCAGGAGAAGAGAAACACCAAATGGATCGGGCTCTTATCCATACATTTATTGGAATTAATAGAACGAGAGAACTTATTGAAAGATCTAGTCCCATCGGTTCTACGATTAGAAGGGACATGAAGGGAGGAACGGTAAAGATAGTTCCAATCGAGTTATTTTCAATGCAATAGTGTCTTGAATGATCAAACCCCTCCATGACCACGATCAGAAGGGAGAAAGAGTTCAAGATCATATAGGAGGTGGTTTGATATTAGGTCATACAAATGCATGACCATGATCAATTTAAGGTCTGAATCAATGGTAAAGGTTTCCCTGATTGGTCCCAAAATCTAGATGCAATTGTTTTCTAAAGGGGACTATCTACATAAGCAGAGACCTTTCTATTCGAAATGCATGCCGTAAAAAATGCAAAGAATCCAGGATTAGTAAGGAAACCAGGCTAGCAAGGGTGATGTTGCCTGAACAACTTATAAAAGGAGCACGTAATGAAAAGCTTGAGGCTTCATGCCAAAAACAAATATATCTTTTTTACATTTATCTTTCACTTATCTTAGCATAGCATAACTTAGTGTAATAGTGCCACCGCTACAGTACCGTAAGATTAGATAAATGTCCACAACCTTAAGTTGTTGGATCCTGGTCAATTGAGTTCTTACTTACGCAATCAGATCTCTGGTCACATCCTGTTGACCATTCACCTCGATAATCTATTCTTACAGACGGATAAGGTATTTATCTCTCATTTGTTTATTTCACTAGTTTTTTTACACTATTAATTATAATGAGCCAAATTTCCAAGCATTAATAAAAAAAATTGGTATTGTTCAGCTTTCTTTTTATTTATTTTTTCATCTTTATTCTTTTGAAAAAATTAGATCGCAATTACTGATGAAAAAAAAAGGCTAAGTCGTAAGGCAAAAAGAATCCATCAGAGAGGACTAACCCCTACACTTTTGCAAATCGCCTAATCGTAGATCACAACTGGTGGCCGAATCGATGCTGCATTTTCAAATCTGGTCCTACTCATTCGTTTTGGTACGGGGTCATCAGCGTTCAATCAAACATTAAGTCAAGAATGAATTTGGCATGCCCACGCATCATAATCACACACAAAATGTAAATACAGGCCCTCGATCACATGTGTGGCCTTGTGTTTGATTGAATTTCCCAAAACACTAAGCAAATATGATTTTCAACATATGTCCCATTTGCTAAATGGCCCATGCTTTAAACGACTTCGATTGATGCCCAGGTGGTTATGAATTGGGGGAGAACTCATGGGACTTAGATCACATAGGTATCACACAACATTGGCATTAGTAGAAAAGTTATGTGGGTCCCACCATGATGTATGTATTTTATCCATGTCATCCATCACTTTTGCCAGCTCATTTTAGGACATGAACCCAAAAATGAGGCAGATCCAAAGCTCAGATGGACCACACCATAGGAAACAATGGTGAATGAAAGCCCACCATGAAAAACTTCTTAAGGCCCACTGTAATGTTTATTTGCCATCTAACTTGTTGATTAGTTTATAGAAACCTAGATGAAGGGAAAACACAAATATCAGCTTGATCCAGAAGCCCTTGAGAAGTTCTTAATGTTAAGGGTTTAATAACAATGGTTTCTCATGGGGTGGATGTTGTTACGGGTAAATTCGGGCTGAGCTCAAAACATGGAAAGCTTTCCACCGGGGTTCATCTTCTACATCAAGTATGGTCATGGACCGACTATTTAGGAGAGGAAGCTAAGTAGGCTTCAGTTCACTCGGACCCGACATTCGGCCTTCTCAGGCCTCGGCCCACTCGGGCTCGACATTCGGCCTTCTCAGGCCTCGGCCCACTCGGGCTCGACATACGGCCTTCTCAGGCCTCGACCCACTCGGGCTCTGCATACGGCCTTCTTAGGCCTCGGTCCACTCGGGCCCGACATTCGGCCTTCTCAAGCCTCGGCCCACTCGGGCCCGACATTCGGCCTTCTCAGGCCTCAACCCACTCGGGCTCGGCATTCGGCCTTCTCAGGCCTCAGCCCACTCGGGCTCGGCATTCGCCCTTCTCGGCCTCGGCATTCGCCCTTCTCGGCCTCGGTCCACTCGGGCTCGGCATTCGGCCTTCTCAAGCCTCGGTCCACTCGGGCTCGGCAGGGCTCGGCATTCGGCCTTCTCAAGCCTCGGTCCACTCGGGCTCGGCATACGGCCTTCTCAGGCCTCGGCCCACTCGGGCTCGGCATTCGGCCTTCTCGGCCTCAGCCCACTCGAGCTCGACATTCAGCCTTCTCAGGCCTCAGCCTACTCGGGCTCAGCATTCAGCCCTCTCAACCTCGGCCCACTTCGACTCAACATTTGGCCCTAAGCTTGGCAAGAGGCCTGGCCTCATCTGCCTTGGTTTATCTCTCTTGATAAGATAAGGATAAGACTTATCCCACTGATCCAGATAAAATAAGGATAAGGCTTATCCCACTAATCCAGATAAGATATGGATTATCCTAACAAATTTGGATTCACTTAAATCTCTTCAATAATTATCTATAAAGAGGCCTACGCACTCTCTCCAGGTATGGGCAATCTACCGCCATTAAACTTCTAGCAACCTTTCCTTTCAGTATCCGTACTGACTTTGCCATCAGAGGGCCGTAAGCCGGGCCAACCGGCTGTAGTCCTAACCTTTCTTGGTGATTGCAGGTCCTCAATCTATACCATTCATCTCTGAGTGGAGATTAGACGACGACGAATCAAAGTTGGTCCCTGACCAACATCTGTTAGCCAATTTTTGGCGTTAACAGATTGGCGCCGTCTATGGGAACGATTAGATCTTTCTCATCTACCTTTTTCTTCGTCGTTCAGTCATTTATTCCATTCCACCTCCATTGAAGAACAGATTGGTGCCCACCGTGGGCCCAACTTGATCTTTTCTTCCTCATTTAATCGTTCTTCACCTCATCAAATCAGCTCCGCCATCATTTTCAATCCTTCACACGTGTCCCAACCGTGCATGGGAGCTCTCTAGTGGTTCAACAGTCCACCTATGTGGACATCCTTCATCTTCAACATCCCACCAGAGAAGTGGACTTCACAACATCTCTGACTTCACAACATCTCCAGCCCATCCATCCAATGGACGTTTAAGATGGTTCATGACAGGCTGGTCTACGGCCAGCACAAATCATGACCGATGCACCAACCATCCATTCAACTCGGCTAAGACATTCAGGACAGCCATGGGTCGGGTGACCTTTAGCTCTAGCGTGCAAATCTCTTTCAACGATCTAGATGATGCAGCTATCTCGACCGATCAGCTCACCATATGTTCTCACGTGTGACAGGCCAGCATACTGAGGGATATCACGTCCCACCTTTAGCTCACACGTGCTAACCATGGAGCACTTACAAAGTTCCCTCATCCAGAACCTTATCACAGACTCTGATATGCCAAAATTGATAAACAACTTGGATTTCTCATAAGACTTCTCGGTGGATCCCACCTAACGTCTATAGCAAAATCGCGCTCCTGCATCTGTTACAGAGTATCCGTCATAGCGGAACTCGCTCCTCACCAGCGGCAATGTCACATACATCTCCCACTGGAAGTCCGTGCAAAACCCCACCAGTTCAGTCATCTTCTCCCTTTTTACCTAATCAATGGCTAGCATCATCTACCACACATGCTCAACTAAGAGTTGGCGGATCATTTCACACATGCATCTCCACCAGTCTCATCTTCCTCTCCAGCACTCCAACGTCAGGGGGGGCCCACATCTCCACCAAGCCGCTCAGTCGTCCATCAGTTGAGGACGTCACACCCATCATCAATGGCCTTCATCTTGCATGTACATCCCGTCTTCCAAGCACCAGGGTGGGCCCCACCACTTCAACGTCTAGACATGTCAATTTAATCCAACTCATCCATCTTATGGATGCCTCAAGACAAGCAGGTGGACCACACTTGACTACAACGTGTACAACCTCTCATCCAACGTCCCTGATTCCACGTCACCTAGCCCTCGTCCCACCTTCATAAGTGTAAACATCCAGCCTAATGGTGGACATCATCAACACCCAACAAGTGGGCCATCTTCAATCATCAGCACCTGATCAACCAACAATGCAGATGGGTATCCTCTCTGTTCAGCGGGATCTGCATTCACATGTCATGCAACCATCACATCTTCTCAGCTCCAACATTCCGCAACTGTCTGGAACGTGCAACCCCCTCAAAGCTCAGCCGTTGATCACACCTCATAGATCTGCCCCATTCATCAGCATGAGAAACCTCAGCCAACAGAAGCCCCCCAGCAAGGGACGTTTATCCAGCAAGTTGGACTCATTCACCATCACATGTGAGCTCCACCTCCTAGGAGCTCCCACTCCATCTGCAACGTCCAGAAGCCTTGGGCGTCGCCTACCGTCCACCATCATCTTCACCGTCTAGACCTTGTGCGTAGAACAGCACTACTGCTGCTCCATCCAAACGTCCATCACCACCAAACCAACTAGCAGCTCTGGAAGAGATCTCCACCATTCAATCAGCAAGGAGGGAACATCCAGCACCATCAGATGTCCCACAATCTCAGCCGTTCCTTCTACATCATCCAACGGTCTTAGAATCTCCAATAACATTCCTTCATGTCAGCACAAAGCAATTTCCACCACCCATCAAATGATCCAGAAATAGATGTCAAACTCAGCTCAATCATCACAGCTGTGCCATTTTTCAGCACCTCAGCACATCCGATGGTTTTACTTCCAACAGCTAGATAAGATGGATGTTTACTCCGAACCGTCCATTATTCAAAAGCTACACACGTGGAGAGATTCAGCCGTTCTCAAGCAAATTCGGATCTCACAACGTCCACACGACCAGCTCATCATCAATCGTCCAACTGAGGACCTTACCAATTTAATTCTGGCAATCAACGTCTATCAAAGTGGATTCCCCAACAAATTAATGGCGAGATCTGAACATTCCACGTTCCATCAAGACGATCACCATCCACCTCGTGATCCAGTGGTTACAACATCCAACCCATCCGCTGGATGATCATCCATCAATCTTGCCACCGAGAGTGCTGAAAGTCCATTCATCCATCAAGGTGGATTTCATGTCCAACAATCAACAGTCCAGCACAGTGGACCACAACTCAACCATTCTCCCACGTGCAAGCAATGGATCACATCATCTCATTCTCTCACATAGTAAGGAAGGACTTCTCTCCAACTCCATCTCACGTGCTGCATCTCCAAGTCTGGTATGGCTGAATGTCCTCCCTTCTCCAAACGTGCGCCTCTCTCGCTACATCTAGCTGCGATAGACCCATCTTTAATTTCCACCTTCCAACCAGTGGAGGTCCCACCTTGTCCAAGTTTTTCGTTAATTACTAGACACTCCATATCTCAACCGTCCAATGTCCCATAGCAGTTGCCATCAAGTAAAAAAGGTGGATCATCTTCCCAACCGTTGATCATGTCTTTGGGAAAAGAAGAAGTGATTCAAAGAAGAAGTACAGGCTACCACACATCTCATTGAACTCTTCAATTCCAAGAAGAACGGGCTCAATTTCACTCCATCTACATTCTGAAGACGAGTACGACCATGCACCAATTATTGAAATATATTTGTTTGTTACCAAGACACGGGCCACTTAGCCTCCGAGCATCATCGCCTACGGACATCGCCTCCAGGCACCATCTCCTCCGGGCCATGCTAATTAAGCTCAGCCTACTCAAACGCTTCAGTAGTAACCTCTTCAAAGTTCCGTGCTCAGACTTTCTAACCACGAAACTTGGGGGGCTTCTGTTACGAGTAAATTCGGGCTGAGCTCAAAACATGGAAAGCTTTCCACTGGGGTTCATCTTCTACATCAAGTATGGTCATGGAACGACTATTTAGGAGAGGAAGCTAAGTAGGCCTCAGCCCACTCGGGCCCGACATTCGGCCTTCTCAGGCCTCGGCTCACTTGGGCTCAGCATACGACCTTCTCAGGCTTCAGCCCACTCGGGCTCGACATTCAGCCTTCTCAGGCCTCGGCCCACTCGGGCTCAGCATACGGCCTTCTCAGGCCTCGGTCCACTTGGGCTCAGCATTCGGCCTTCTCAGGCCTCGGCTCACTCGGGCTCGGCATTCGGCCTTCTAGGCCTCAGCCCACTCTGCCCGACATTCGGCCTTCTCAGGCCTCGGCCCCTTAGGCTCAGCATACGACCTTCTCAGGCCTCGGCCCACTCGGGCTTGACATTCAGCCTTCTCGGCCTCAGCCCATTCGGGCTCGACATTCAGCCTTCTCAGGCCTCGGCCCAGTCGGACTCAGCATTCGGCCCTCTCAACCTCGGCCCACTTCGACTCAACATTTGGCCCTCAGCTTAGTAAGAGGCCTGGCCTCATCTGCCTTGGTTTATCTCTCTTGATAAGATAAGGATAAGACTTATCCCACTGATCCAAATAAGATGAGGATAAGGCTTATCCCACTAATCCAGATAAGATATGGATTATCCTAACAAATTTGGATCCACTTAAATCTCTCCAATAATTATCTATAAAAAGGCCTACGCACTCTCTCCAGGTATGGGCAATCTACCGCCATTAAACCTCCAGCAACCTTTCCTTTCAGTATCCGTACTGACTTTGCCATTGGAGGGCCGTAAACCGGGCCAACCGGCAGCGGTCCTAACCTTTCTTGGTGATTGCAGGTCCTCAATCTATACCATTCATCTCTGAGTGGAGATCAGACAACGACGAATCAAAGTTGGTCCCTGACCAACATCTGTTAGCCAATTTTTGGCGTTAACAGATGTGAATTTGGATCTACCTCATTTTTTGGTTCATGCCTTAAAAACAATACGTCATTGTGGGGCTATAGAGCTTTTCCATTTGCACACAATATAGACATCGATGCTATATACTCCACCATGCGGAGCTCAGAAGGGGAATGGAATATTGGGAACTTCCCCACCACAATCTAGCTAGACATTAAGGTCATGTCAGGGTCTCTACAAGGCCTACCGTGATTTATATGTTTTATCCATGCTATCTATTTATTTTGACAATCGTTTTAGAGCATGATTCAAAAAAGGAGGTAGATCGAAGGTTCAAGTGGACCATACAAAATAAATATCACGGTGGGCCCTAGGAAGTTTTCAATAGCAAGAGGTGTTGTCCACTTGAGCCTTCGATTTGCCTTCTTTTTTGGGCTCATGCCCTAAAATGATCTATAAAAAAAATGGACAACGTGGATAAAATATATAGATCATGGTGGCCCCACAGAGCCCTTGACTTGACCATCCGTCTCTAGTTGAGTCCTTGTAGGGTATAGTACCCTATTGCTGTCGTCGAGAACGCATGCCAGAGTACGGCCAAAGATGATAAGACATGCATATTGCAACATTATTAGAATAGGAAGCGGTTAGGTGTAGCGCGGCCCAGCACCGGCCTCACTCAAAGTTGTGTGGCACTTACTATGGGGCCCACATTGATGTATGTACCTATATTAGCATTGTTCATCCGTCTTTCCATATTAGTTTAGGACATGAGCCCAAAAATGAGCCGATCCAAATCTCAGGTGGAACATACTATAGGAAACATTGGTGATCGACCATTCATGTTTATTTTCCGCTATCCAAAACTTTTGTGGCTCATTAATGGTCAATCACCACTGTTTCCTATAGCATGTTCCACCTGAGAATCGGATTTGCTTAATTTTTGGGCTCATGCCCTAAAATGATATGAAAAAATGGATGTACTTGTGGATATAGAATACATACATCGTGGTCCCATGCTAATGGACGCACCGTCCTGGTGAGGCCCAGGCCTCACCTAATCCGTTCCCTGTGTAAAATTTTTACACCCAAGTGTATGGAGCCCATCGTGATGTTTTGCATGACATCCACTCTGTCAATCACGTGCAATCACTCATGTGCTCCCTACGCAACGAAACACGGCTGCGGATTAGGTACCACCCGCACCAAGATGGGCGTGGTTTGGGTAGATCCCCAGATCCACTGAGGTCGGTGGATAGGCAACTATGGAGCCACTGTGATGTCTGTGCCTTACATCTACGTAGTCCATGCATTTTGAAAGCTCATTTTAGGGCATCATCCAAAAAATGAAACAGATCCAAATCTTAGGTTGACCATACCATATGAAGCAGCAGTGATTGAATCCCCACCATTAAAAACTTCTTGGGGCCCACTCAAGTGTTTATTTTCCATCCAATCTGTTGAAAAGTTCACAAAGATCTGGATGAAGAGACCACACAAATATCAGCTTGATCCAAAACTTTTGTGGCCCATGAGAAGTTCTTAATGGTTGAGTACTATTGTTTACTGTATTATGGTCCACCTGAGATTTGGATCTATTTCATTTTTGGATTGTGCTAAAAAATGAGTTTTCAAAATGGATGTACAGCGTGAATGGGAAGCGGATTAGCTGGTGAATCTTACACCAGGGTACGTGGAGCACGCAGACGACGGTGTCAGTCCTCGAGCACCGTGATTGTACGAACGGTCCAAAGAAGGCCAAGGTTCTGTGGGCCCCACAATGATGTTTATTTACCATTCAAAATGTTCATAACGTCGCAATGACCTGGATGAAGGGTAAAAATAAATATCAGATTGATCAAAGACTTATGGTAGACGTTCAATCTCCACTACTTTCTGCATGTGGTCCACTTGAGATTTGAATCCATCTCAGTTTTGGTGTAAATCCTTACAACGACCACAAAAAATGAGTAGACGGTTTGGATATAACACATACCTCTTGGTGGGGCCCACAGAACTTGCTGATGTCAATGCACCAGCAAAGTCAGTGGTGTAGGGTTCACCAGCCAATCCGCTTCCGCGTGAATGTAAGTCACGCACATCACACAGTGGACGCCATGGTCAGGGATCCATCCAACTCAATGGATCTGGGGATCCACCGAAGCCGCGCCCCACCAAGACCTAGTTAGAGACTTACTGTCCTGCCAGGGGGCTCTATGGGCGCCCACCTTTAATGTATGTGTTTTATCCATGCTGTCCATTTATTTTGATAGATTATTTTAGGACATGAACTCAAAAAGGAGGCAGATGGAAGGTTTAAGTTGACCACACTGCATGAAGCAATGAGGAGTGAAAGATTGCCGATGAAAACTTCTTGTAGGTACGGAAGTTTAATTTGGATCAAGATGACATTTGGTAAAGGTTTATGTGACCTTATGAACAGGTTGGATGGAAAATAAACTTCATGGTGGGCACAGGAAGTTTTCAACGGTGGAAATTCAATTCCCACTTCCTGTTATGTAATCTACTTGAGCCTTCAATCTGCCTCCTTTTTTGGGCTCATTCCCTAAAATGAGCTGTCAAAATAGACGATCAGCCTGGCTAAGATGGGCGCGAATTAGGTGTTACCTTGGGAACCGCTTAGTGGGTGTTACCCCTAATGTATGGGGCCTTCTTGATGTATATTTTATATATCAACAAGGTCTATCTATTTGTTCATATCATTTTAAGATGTGATCCAAAACCCTAAGAAGATCCAAATTTCAGTTGAACCATACCACTAGAAACAATGATGAATAACCATTAAAAACATTTTTTTAAGCCACAAAAATATTGGATCAATATGATATTTATATTTTCCCTTCATCAAGACCTTATTGACATTATCAAGAGCTTGTATTGAAAACAAACATTACCAAAACCCTATGATGGGCTTTTTGGAATTTTTAATGGTGGAGCACTCAATCACGCTGTTTCTAGTGGTATGGTCCTCTTGAGATTTGATCTGCATAGTATTTGGAACTTCATTCTAAAATGGGCGGTAGAAAAGGATGGACGGCCTGGATATACAAAATATCATCCATGTGGGCCATACGGTGGGGGTAACACCCACTCAGCTGTTCTCGGGGTAACAACTAAGTCGCGCCCGGCTAAAACATATACATCATGGTGGCGCCTACAGATCCCCTGGTAGGACAGTCGGTCTCTTGCTAGTTCCCGGTGAGGTAGTACAGAACAGGGCAACAACCGCGCCCCTAAACACGTGCGATTCAAAAGTCAAGCTGACCCTAATGGCCCGTTTGGCACCCTGGATTCCAGGAGAAAGTGAGGGAAAGGAGGAGAAACTGGTTGCTTTATTATGTTTGGCACCATGGATTTGAAGAGAAGTGGATTTGAGCGGAATCCAGGAGAACTCAAAAAGGCACTTTTAGCCCTTTTTCAAATCCTCAAAAAAAGGTGGGATTTGAGGAGAAATCCTTCCCAACGTGGGACCCACCATAATGTGTCCCTAACTATGGGACCCAACATGATGTACATTTTCCATCCAACTTGTTGATAAGGTCACAAGGACCGGGATGAAGGGACCACACAAATTTCGGTTTAATCGAAGACTTTTGTGCATCATAAAGGTCTCACTCTCCATTTTTTCTTGTTTTATGGTCCACTTTAGATGTGGATTTGCTTTATTTTTTGGATCTTGGCATAAAATGATATGTAAAAATGGATGAATGGCATGGATTTAAAAATCGAGGCTAATACGGTAGGCATACGGTGGGATTAAAATTTACATCGTCCATTCCTTCATGTTTGATTTCTCTCAAATCTTGGCTGCCAAACAGAAAATTTGGAATTGATAAGAAGTGGAATCCGTGAGAATTCATATCATGGAATCCACTTCTCCTCACTTCTCCTCAAATCCATGGTGCCAAACGGGCCTTAAGGAACTCGTATTTCGTCCTGCCCCCGCTGGGAAGGAATCGGTCCAGGCAGGGGCTCTGTGGGGACCACCGTGGTGTATGAGTTTTATCCACACCGTTCATCCATTTTCCGTTTATCCATTTTCCAAATCATTTTTAGGATATAATCCTAAAAGTGAGGCAGATCCAAGGCTAACTATTAAAAAAATTCTTGGGTGCCTCCGAAGTTTTGGATCTGGATGAAGTTTGTATTTTCCCTTTATCTAGGTTTGTATGACCTTGTGAATAGGTTTGATGGGAAAATAAACATGACAGTGGGCCCTAATAAAGTTTCAATGGTAGACGTCATTATCACCACTACTTCCGGTGGTGTAGTCCACTTGAGCCTTGGATCTGCCTCAGTTTTGGGCTCATATCATAAAGTGATCTGAAAAAATGGATTAATGGCATGGATAAAAACTATACATCTCGCCGGGCCACACAGATACCTGTCTGGACCGATTTCCGTCAAACGGCGTCAGGACGTACGCAAACCGCTTTCAGCCCAACCTGTAAACCTGAAACGGGAGCGGTTCGGTTGGTGCTAACTGGTGTCAAAGCCCTGTGGGCTGAGAATCATGTATTTGTTACATCCATGCTATCCATCCATTTTCTCAGCACTCAGGTGGACCACACCACAGAAAACAGTGAGGATCGTTTAAAACTACCTGTGGTGTAGTCAGCTTGAGCTTTATATCTGTTTTTTTTTTTTTTTCCATACTTCATATCTTAAAATAAACCGATAAAATGGATGGACAGCGTCGATAAAATACACACATCATAGTGGGGCCTTGACACCAGCTAGCTGGCTGGTATTAGGGGCGTCACCAGCCAAACCGCGTCCACCTGAAGCAATGAAAATGCGTAGGATGGCCCATTTGAGTTTTAAACTAACTTTTATGGTGACTATCCATTCTAGTGGGGTGCATGTTATACTGAGATTGGAATGCATGTAAAATAGAGTACGGATCCTCTGTTGAAACCTAGCAGAGAAACCCTGCTAGTCACTTCTCTAATTGGTCCAGCTCATCCTGGCTGTGTCAGCCAGGATGAGCTGGACCAATCAGAGCAGCGGAAGCAGAGGTTCTCTGCTCAGTTTCAACGGAGGATCCGGATCCGGTAAGACGTGGATTGCGTGGTGTACCATACACCACCAACTTGGCTGGTTTATTGACATAGCAAGTTCTGTGGGCTCCATCAAGAGGTATGTGTTATATCCAAATCGTCTGTTTATTTTACCAGATCATTGTAAGGTTTATATAAAAAATGTGATGGATCCAAAGTTCAAGTGGACCAATTTGCAGAAAGCAGTAAAGAGTGAATGCATATCATTAAAACCTTCTTGGGGTCACAGAAGTTTTGTATGAATCTGATATTCGTTTCTACGCTTCATCCAGGTCTGTGTCACCTTATGAACAGTTTGGATGGAAAATAAACATTATGATGGGCCCTAGGGATGTTTTAATGGTGAGAATCATTGTCCCAACTTCCTTTTGTGGTGTGGTCCACTTAAGCTTTGGATATGATTTATTTTGGGTGTGATGGCCTAAACTGATCTCGCCAAATGGATGGATGGTATAGATATACTAAATACATCAGTGTGGGGTCCACCGAACCTTAATCCTTTCTTAGTACGTTTCCTCGGGGCTGACGCTCTCCTCTGTGCTCCCCACGTACCCACACCAGCAACGTAGCTGGTGTAGGGTACACTAGCCAATCCGCTTCCGTAAAATACACAGTGGGTCCCACTTACGACATGGAATTCTTTAATCTTGAGTCATCTCCAACCCAACTGCTCTCTCTTGGGTGATCTACCTTTGGAATTAAAGGAAACTGAATAGGCTAGACTTTTTAGATTCTGAGAGACCATGAATGCTTTGGTCTTACGGACAGAGTAGAAATGCCAAGATTACTGTATCCCCTACGAATGGAGTTGTAGAATAAGCTTATTCTCTCCTGCTGTAGAGGAACCTGTCTCGTGTAGTAAATACAGAAGGGAAGCAAATGCAATGACCAACTTCCTACTGAAGCTATGAATATTTTGTATATGGACTCATCATCAGCTTCTCTTTATACATAACTAAATCCTTATTAGTACTAAAAGAAGACTTACTAATGGGGGGAAGTGAATGCAAATTCAGTCCATCCAACATCTTTTCCTTGCCACTTGAGAATGCGACCGTCGGATACGCCGGTGTAGGGCCCTCCTCCGTTGGGATCGAAAGCGAGGCTCTCAGGGCCCACTGCACCAACGAGACTGATTAATTCTGAGTGATGGAGCTTGTTGGAGGTTCCAGCTAGAAGGTGGGTATTGAAAAGAGGATGGAAAGGATGGACGGCTAGAGAGATGGAGATGAATGCAATTGCAATAGTAAGGAAGATAATCTTCAACTTCATGGCTTTTGCTTGGTTGCTAATTGTTGGAAGCAAAATGAAAATGGTTTGGATATGCGTTTCTCTCACTTATATTATTGTTAGGAAGGTTAGTCTCATTTGGGACCACAGTTTTTACAAAGAGTTATTATCATGCTATGACGGTGCAGGTTGGATTGGACAAGTGGGGCCCACTTTCTGTATCCAAACCGTTGCTTGCATTTTTTTTTTGTTTAATTTTTACCGTAAAATTTCTCAGGAATACATTTACCGTTGGTTGCAATGAAAGCCGAGACTTCTGGGGCCATGTATGTGTATAACATCCAACCCATCTACCATATGCATCCCACAATATTAATTACAGGAACAAATAGCCAGCCCTATCAGATCATCAAATGGGCTACTATTGAATTTGAATATTTGTTTAGTAGTGTATATTATTTTTAATGGATTGGCCCAACTTAAGATTGGAGCTGCCATTTTTTTCTTCTTCTAATAGTCATGTTGGTGTGCATCTGCTGGATGAGCTGAATGTCAGACCCCACCACCCCAGCTAGTGGAGGATGGTCCTGTCAGGGGTAGGGCTGCACATCGATTCGATCAATTCGATTTTGAATGAAACTGAAATTGAATTAATTTTAAATTTTTGAAATTTAAATTGAAATTGAATTGATCTTAATTTTGAAATTTCAAATTGAAATTAAATTGACCCAATTTTTTTTTGGATTGAATTGAGATTGAATTGATGAATATTTCTATTTGATTTTTCACACATTGCAAATTGAAAACTTATAGATTTTGTTGATTTGGATTTTATAGTACCTTAAATAATAATATTAGTATAAATACTACTGAAAACATATGCATAATAACTAGTCCATACATGGAAAATAGAAAGATCGTATTGATCCAAAGCTTTTAAGGCTCAAAAAATATTTTTAATGATTATTTATCATTCTTTCTCTTTGTATGGTCCACCTGAGATTTGATCTTCTTATAATGTTGGATAATGTCTTAAAATGAGACGTAAAATTAGATGGACGTAATGGATATACAAAAAATACATCAAGGTAGGCCCCACACAGTAAGGGTAACACCCACTAAGTTATTACCAATGTCACACTTAATTCACTCTTGGGTGAACTTCACGTACTAAGTTAGCATGCTTTTGTCCTACTTAGCAAACTTAGTTAGGCCTACTTTGAATGCATTTGGTTAATTTACCACACCATCTATTCATTTTGCCTACTCGTTTTAGTCGTTGAGCCCAAAATTGAAGCATATTCAAAACTTGGTTGGACCATGCCACATGAAACAGTGGGAATAATGATTTCCACCGTTGAAACCTTCCTAGGGCCCACACTGATGTTTATTTGTCATCCAACCTGTTCGTAAGATAAGGTAGACATGTATGAATGAAAAACACAAATATCAGCTTGATTCAAAACTTCTGTGGCCTACAATAATTTTTCAATGATAGAGGTTCAATTCACATTGTTTCCTATGGACTTGAGCTTTGTATACATTTTAATTTTGGGTTCGAGCCATAAAATTATCTTTTAAAGTGGATGAACGGAGTGGATAAAATGAATAAATCACCGTGGGACCCATAGAGTTTACTTAGTACGCCAAGTGTACTGAGTTACTAAGTAGGCAATTCGATTTTTCTTGGACTCTTGGGTGAGCACGGATATGCAGAAGGGTGATTTTAAAGCTCCGTGGGCCCCACCATAGTGTGTGTGTTTTATCTAGGCCCTCCATCCATTTTTCCATTTGATTTTAAGAAATTATCCTAAAAATGAGACATCCAAATCTCAAGTGGACCACACCACAAGAAAACAGTGGGGGATTGACGCTTATTGTTGAAAACTTTTTGGGGCCTTAGAAGTTTAGTATCAAGCTGATATTTGTTTTTTCCCTTCCTCTAGGTCTATGTGACTTATCAACAGGTTGGATGGCAAATAAACATTAATTACAATGGGCCCTAGGAAAAATTTAATGGTGGATGTTCAATCCCCGTTGTTTTGTTGTGATGTGGTAATCTGAGATATATATCTTTCTAATTTTTGAATTTTTTCCTTAAATTCATATGTAAAAATAGATGGACGGCATAGATAAACTATATATATATATATATATATATATATATATATATATATATATATATATATATATATATATATATATATATATTCAATTTGATCAATCGATTCAATTCGATTTTCGATTCGATTCAATCAATCGGAGTTGAAAATTGAAATTGAATTATTTTTTTTTAAAAAAAAATTGAATTGAATTGATGTTGGAGAATGATTCGATTTATTCGATTCGATTCAATCGATAAATTGATCATAAATTGAATTGTGTGCAGCCCTAGTTAGGGTTCTGTGAGGCCACTGTTATGTATATATTTTATTCATGCCATCAATCCAGTTTGACAAATTAGTTTAGGGCATGAACCCAAAAAGGAGGCAGATTGAAGGTTCAAGTGGACCACGCCAAGGATTCAATGGGGATTGAAAGTTCATCGTTGAAAACTTCTCAACGGCATAGAAGTTTTGGATCGGGCCGATATTTATGTTTTTCATTCATATAGGTCTATGTGACCTTATGAATGGGTTAGATGGCAAATTAACATCACAGTGGGCCTTAGAAAGTTTTCGATGATAGGAATTTAATCCCCACTGCTTGCTGTGGTGTGATCAATTTGAGTGTTCAATCAATCAAGGCTGTCTCAAGGCAAGTTGAGGCCTTAGGCAAAGATCCAAATGAAGCTTTTTTTTATTTAAAATATTAATAAAAATAATATTAATTAAAAATTAAAAATAATAATTATATATAATAAAAAATACTACTAAAAAAGGGTAAATTAGACGGCGTTTAGTCGTTGGAGAAGGTTTTTCCCAACTACTAAGAGCCGTCGAATGAGCGCATGAATAAAAAAAATGTTATTGTAGCCTATATCAGTTGGTATTGGCCAATATAACGGTGGTATAAACAAGAAGATTTTGTATAGAAATTTAAAATATGAGGCTTGAATTTTTTTTTTTTTTTTTTTTTTTTTGGATTTTTTAGTTGGATACAAACCCCCTAAAATAAAAAGAAATAATGGAACAAATGATCCCAATAAATATATTCATAATGAAAGTCAAATAGCAACGAATGCAATCATGATCGTGTATTTGCAAATATTTTTCCATCCACATAGCACCATATACAATCACCATTGTGTATTTGTAGCAGGTTAATGGGTATCTGGACTACGTTCAACTTGGGCTAACTCAACTCGGTGTGCCCCTGGTCGTGGGGCCCTCCTTGATTTATGCATTGCATGAATGTGGGACCCCAATCCGTAGCAAAAGGAGGACGATCCTTTCTGGGGATCTGTAGGACCACTGTGATGTATATATTTTATTCACGCCGTCAATCCATTGTGATAGATTATTTTACAGCATGAACCCAAAAAGGAAGCAGATTGAAGGTTCAAGTGGACCACACCATACAAAGCAATGGGGATTGAAAACTTCTCACGAGCACAGAAGTTTTGGATCAAGCTGACATTTATGTTTTCCATTTATACATGTCTATGCAACCTTATGAACAGGTTGGAAACCAAATTAACATCACCGTGGACCTTAAGAAGTTTTCAATGGTAGAAATTTAATGTGCACTGCTTCCTGTGGTGTGGTCCACTTGAGCCTTCAATCTGCCTCCTTTTTGGGCTCATGCCCTAAAATGATCTTTTCAAAATTGATGGACGGTGTGGATGAAGCAGATACATCATGGTGGGCCCCACAGATCCCCTTACGTCCACCCCTAGCTAGGTCCTAGTGGGGTTAGTAACCAATCCGCGCTCGTCGGACACATGCTGCGTGGGCCCACAATTCTCAACTCTCCGCGCTTTGTGAAGGAAAAAAGAAGGGCAGAAATGCAATTTGCATTATGAAAAGGCACTGCCAGAATGTCGGATCTTCCAGGCTGCACGCAGTAAAGTCATACTACTCAAGGATTTTTTTCATTAAAACTCCCCAATTTTTGTTTTTTACTTTCTAGTTTTACTGTGAGCTGTTGCTATATTTTCTTTCCTATTGATCTATATAGTCGGTATTTTCATTATGAGCTGTCTATTTGTTAAGCCACTTAGGGCCCGTTTGGATACTACCAAATAAGTTACTTTTAATCGGAAGTTAATACGTTAAGTTACTTTTCGCACTTAAGCTCGTTTGGTAAGTATAATTGAAAGCAACTAATCTCTTAAAAATTACTTATCTTAATAAGTATTTTTTTTAGCTTTTTGACTTTTGACTTTTGGCTTTTCTACTTATCTCCTTCATGTCAATCATTTGCTCCCTTTAATTTTTTGGAAGGGAGGGGGGTTATTACACACCCACACTGTTAGTCACCCTCCAACGATAATTAACCACCCTCCAATTTGCCTTTTCTACTTATCTCTCTTAGGTCATGCCACATATTAAAGCTCTCTCTCATAGTTCACTCAATTACTGCTCTCTCATACTGTCCATATCAAAGGAGGCCCCACATGATGGACTGTCCCATCGTGGACGGCCCACATCAAAGATGGCCCTACATTAATTGGTGCAAGATCCAATCCACCAATCAGGTTGATCTGATCTTTTACATCTTTCCCAAACATGGTTCTAGTCCACTCACCATGTGGACCGACTATTGGAAACAAGTGAATGTGTTAGAAAACTTCAGCCAATTCTTTCAAAGCCGTACATTTGTTTTGCAGACTGTGGCCCACCTCACCAGTGGATCAACCTGATTCTTGTGCTAGGGCATCCATATAGTGGTCCCGTTCTGATGGATGGAATGTATCTTGGACCAATCGTGCTATGCTAGCACATGCATGGCATGTACATGAAGATTAGAAAAGCTAATTCTGTTAGGAAAACTACCTCACCGCTTTGCTTTTTCTTTTCATGTCAATATGTTGCTTACTATATGTAGATTTGAAATTTTCTATCGAAAGGTTACTTATCAATGTGTTATTACCAAACATACTTACTTACTTATTGGCTGATGAGTATGTTGTTTACCAAACGTACTTATCTACTTAATAAGTAAAACCAAGATAAGTAACTTATGCTGTGAGTAGCTTATCTTAAGTAACTTACAATCCAAACGGGCCCTTATTGAATGAGTGATGACTTTTTAAATCTGGGTGATTTTTGTTGCATGGGCGATCCAAGGTAAGAGCCATGGCATCAATGGTTCGGATGACTGGACCGTGGCCCTACTTGTACAAATTGAAAAGATGGATGGTACTGCACAAACTTTTGGACGTATGGAAACGAGTACACTTGTAATTGGCTATTTGGGTCACTGCCGAAAATGAATCTTATCTTTCAAAAACTCTAGGGATTCCCGCCGTTTGGCTCATGTGGAGTGAATTCATTGTCGTGATCGGGTGAAGAGGGCTCCATCACCGTGAGAACGAGTGGTTATTGATACTCATCACATGGATAGCGGTATAGCGGATTGCCTGCACCAGGATATCCCTGTGGCACGACGTGGCCCGAGCCCTTTGGGGCCTACAGTGATGTATGTGTTTTATCCACGCCGTCCTTTCATTTTGCCAGCTCATTTTAGAACGTGAGCTTAAAAAATATGCAGATCCAAAGCTCAACTGGACCACACCACAAAAAGAAATGGGTATTGCATGCCCACCATTGAAAACTTCTTGGGGGCTACAGAAGTTTCCGATCAAGCTTATATTTGTGTTTTCTCTTCATCCAGGTCGGTGTGACCTTATGAACAGGTTGGATGGAAAATAAAACATCACTGTGATCCTCAAGCAGTTTCTAACAGTGGGCGTTTAATCCTCACTTTTTCTGTGGTGTAGTCCACTTGAGCTTTGGATATGCATCAATTTTGTGCATGCCCTAAAAATGAGCTGACAAAACGGATGAACGGCATGGATAAAACACATATATCATAGTGGGCCCCACAGAGCTTGGGCCACGTGGCAGCAATCCACTTGATCCCTTATACGACCCGGACTAAAGATGGGCGCTCGGGATTACTCCGGATTGGATGATCCGGACCTCTCCGACGGTGGCATACAAATAGATGTCATGAGAAAATAAAGCAACTGTTTGTTTTCAACACAACTAGAACAAACAAGAGAAGGGTTGGGATGCTCTTACCTGAAAAATGGGAAGATCCTGATGCTTTAATAGATGATCGTCCATATATATATATATATATATAGAGAGAGAGAGAGAGAGAGAGAGAGAGGTACTTTCAAGTCCAACTGGTTGGACCACAATTTGCAGTCCAGCCAGTGAATTGCTTCTAACTTGTTAAGTGTTTGTGAAATCCAATCCTCCTAATAAGTTGGCCCACCACAACGACTAATTCATACAAAAATCAGCTGCATCCACTGACCCAACATACCACACTTGTATTTTGCCATTAATAAATGGCTGTATACTGCTTTCTATATTGTAGCTCACTTAATGATTGGATAGGGCTGATTTGTTGTATATTGTAGCTTACTTAATGATTGGATAGAGCTGATTTTTGCACCAAGGGATTCTCATGGTGGGGCCAACTTAATAGGAGGATTGGAATTCATCAATACTCAACAGGTTGGAAGAAATACATTGGGTGGACGGCAAATTGTGGTCCAGCTGGTTAGACTTGAGAATGCCATTTGCCGTCCACCCAGTGGAGTGCTTCCAACCTGTTAAGCGCTTGTGAAATCTAATCCTCCTAAGAAGTTGGCCCCACCATAAGAAACAATTCATACAAAAATCAACTGCATCCACTGACCCAGCGTACTACACTTGTATTTTACTATTAATTAATGGTTGTACATTATTTTCTATATTGTAGCTCACGTAATGATTGAATAGGGCTGATTTTTGCACTAGGGGATCCTCATGGTAGGGCCAACTAATAGGAGGATTGGATTTTACAAGCACTCAACATGTTGGAAGAAATCCATTGGGTGGACTGCAAATTGTGGTCTAACCAGTTGGACTTGAGAGTGACTCTCTCTCTCTCTCTCTCTCTCTATATATATATATATATATGAGTAATGCTCACACGTAACTAGTTGTACGTCCAACTAGTTAGCATGTGGGGCCACTATGGTGTTTGTATGATATTTCCTCCGTACAACTAGTTGGACGGTCCAACTAATTCACGTTCTCAAAGAGTAATTAATGCTTGTAATATATATATATATATATATATATAAGAGAGAGAGAGAGAGAGAGTAATGCTCACACGCAACTAGTTGTACTTCCAACTAGTTAGCATGTGGGGCCACTATGGTGTTTGTATGATATTTCCTCCGTACAACTAGTTGGACGGTCCAACTAATTCACGTACTCAGAGAGTAATTAATGCTTGTAAATGCTACAAGAGGTAGTAACTAATGCTAAAAATGCATCTCTAATGCACCGCACCATGGTGTTAATATGAAATCCATCTTGATCATCAGATGTGTAATCCTTTGTTAGACTAAGGGCCTGAAAATCAGCCCCATTGGTGGTTAAGGTGCACCACACTGATCGAAAACAATGTACTGGAACACCTCACCCTCCAAACACTTTTCCTTGGTGTGGCCCACTTGAATCACTTATGAGCCGGACTATCAAGTCTCTTGTCCAAATTTTGATGTGGCATCTAATGGTTAGAATGCGTTTTTTATAAACATCACGGTGGGCCCTGAAAAAATCAAGGGTGGACGTCTCTTTCAACTGTTTCCCTTGGTGTACCCCATCAAAATCACAAATCACCATGATTTTATAGATATGGACCCAACGTGGGATTGCAAATCTAATGATAGGAGTAGATATCACATACGCGTCATGTTGGGCCTTATAAAAAAATCACGGGTAAAAAACGATTAGTAAAAAATTGAAGCGGATTACTTGAGACCTCGAATCCACTAAGGTGGGTGGGACCCTTGATTGTGGGGCCCACAGTGATGTATGTGCCTTAAATCCACACTGTAAAAAAAAAAAAAAAAAAAAAAAAAATGAAGGTAGCTCAAATCTTAAGTGTATCACACGACAAGAAACAGTCGTGATTAAATCCCCACCATTAAAAACTTCATGAATTCCACCGAAATGTTTATTTTCAATCCAACCTGTTGACAAGGACACAAACACATAAATTAAGAGACCACACAAATATCATGTTCATCCAAAGCTTTTGTGGCCCACAAGAAGCTTTTAATGGTCAATCATGACTGTTTCCTGTACTATGGTCCATCTAGTATTTCGAACTGGTTCATTTTTTGAATCATACTCTAAAATAAGCTTTTAATACGAATGAACAGCGTAGATTTAGTCACATATATCAGAATGGCCCCACAGTCAGGGTCCCACCCACCTCCGTGAATCCAGGGTCTCACTTAATCTGCTCCCGTTCAAAATACCTTACGTGCATGGTTTAGAGCACACCACCATCTTCGTTATGTGTACACATGGCAAAGCTCCACCATAATGTATATGTTTTATCCATGCTGACTATCCATTTTTCTAGATAATTTAGGGTATGATCTAAAATAATTAGCCATATCCGAAGCTCAAACGAACTACACCACAGGAAACAATGGGGATGAACACCTACCATTGAAAACTTCCTGGGGGCTACAAAAGTTTTGGATAGAGTTAATATTTGTTTTTCCCTTTCATCCTGGTTTACATGACCTTATGAACAGGTTGGATGGGAAATAAACATGATGGTAGGCCTTAGGAAGGCTTTAACAGTGGATGATATTGTTCCTACTGCTTCCTATGGTGTGCTCCACTTGAACTTTGGATCTTCCTCATTGTTTGTCCTATGCTCTAAGATGATCTGAAAACATGGATGGATGGCATGGATAGAGTACACACATGATGGTGGGATAGGTAGAGTTTTCCCTCCGTAAGAAGGCTTTCTTAGGCAAATGAATGCAGCATGTGGTTTCTAATATCATAGGGATTGAGAGCATTAAATGAGGAGAAATGACATTAAATAAAGAAAAAGCTGAAGAATAACGGACTTGTTTGAAAAATAAAGAAGGGGATGACAAGAGAAACTATATACCTGTGATGCATTCGTGTGATGCATTATATGAATTAGAAATCTGGTCTGTGAATTAAATTGGATTTCTTGTAAGAATGTGAGGAAAATAAAATATTATTTATTTGTGATCAATGGTATGATATTTTTCTATAAGAAAACTGGGCTATTAAAAATTCATTCTAACTATCCTGATTCAACTTGAACAGTGTGGCTCCAATGACAATGATAATTTATTAAATTTTTATAAATAAAATTTAACTAGTGGTACTTATTTGATGAACGGGCTGGTTCTATGATACTTATTCCCATCGGACTTATATAAAACTTAATGTCACATAGCTTCTTATGGGAGGAATTACGTGTGATTAAAAAGAAGTAATTTTGCTATTTAATACCCAACTAGTTGAAGCAATTTAAATGGTCCAACTAGTTGTGTGTGAGCATCTTTCATATAGGATATAACCCGAGCTGAACTAAAAAAGAGAGCAGCCCATGGGCCCGGGCCTAGGCCCAGGTTCACTAGCTCGACCACCATGAATGCCCTAGCGCCGGGTAGGAAGAGAGCCAAGGACTATGGTCGAGCCAGCGGCAGCTCGTTCTCTGCGATAGTTGTGTCAGATATGCAAGAGCGGACTCGTGGGTGCCTAGTTATTTGATGTGGCGCTAGCGCTACCTTTTAAGCTTCTCACGTGACTTGCCCGGGAATATGCATGCACTTGTGGGGTGGCTAGTTGACTATTAGAAAAACCGGCGCATCATTTTCTTTTATTTGCATGTCATGCATTCCCCGCATTAATCAACTAGTTTAGGAATTTAATTGCTTGTTATGTTGTCATTGCCTGCACGTGCTTATGCGGATAACATGTGTAACTTGCTTAGCATTTTTGCGTTAGAGTTAACATGCTTAAGAATAATGCACTCATGTGAACCTGTTTATAAACAAAATGTCCCGAGTATAATCTTGGAGATATTTCTTACTATGTTTGCGTTTGACACCTTCCATTTGACATATGCAGATGCCCTAGGATTAGGACTAGATGGTGGTGCATTCGAGGTGCTCCAGTAGTCTTGTAGCTTCATCTCATTAGTAGTTACAATTTCTCTTCTTGTTATATTTATTATTATTAGTATAATTCTTAGATGGGCTGATACTACATTTGAATTGTACCTCTGGGGTCTTAACCCTATGTTTTATTTTATTTTATTATCTCCGCTTTGCTTTTGATCCACTAGTTGAAATGTGTTACTTTGATTATTTGTGAATAGAATAAATATGAATCTGAATGAGAATGAATGTGGGAGCATTTTCCACGTGCGGCATTCCTAGACAAGCATTTTACTAAGTTAATGCCTAGGAACATGAGATCAGAGTTTTCGCACTCGCATGCCGATTTTCGGGGCGTTACAAAGTATATCAATAGATTCACCATGCAGCGTGGTGAGGCATCACTTAATGACTTTTTGAAACTGTGACTCTTTGAAAATTTTCTAATTGGCATGACCTTTACATTGTATATCAAATTCTCACCTAACTTTATTAATTCCTGGCAAAAAATGGAGGAGAAGTTTTATGTCCAATTATTTTGAACTAACTTAGAAGTCTTTATGACTAATTCTTTTGGACTGACCCCACAGGTACATTGCTCAATTTAAGAAGGCAAAGAACAAATGCTTAGTCACTATGCCTAAGGCCAAATTTGTGAAGTTGGTCCAAGATAGTTTAGATATCAAGCTTTGATGGAAGTTTGAAATGATAGAATTTCATTCGATTTGTCCGCCTGAGTGACTATATATGAATGGGGACCTATTACCAAGACCCAAACTTTGAACTGGATATGGCCAAATTGGTCGCCAAGAAGTCATTCATCTATAGGCTCTGTCTAAGAAAGAAATGATCACTCCAGCCGGCCAAAATGCAAGGAAGAATCTATTCAAAATAGAAAAATAGTACTCCAATATATAACTCGAGTTTATGAGATTTTTAATAATCTCTTATAAGGAAAGTTTAACAAAATACTAATAAATTAGAGATTACTGTCAACTGAGGAGTTAAAAAAGGAAGAGTATTGCAAATGGTATGGTACTCGTTCTTACTCCACACAAAAAATGCGTGGTTTTCAGGAATATAGTTCCAAACAACACTAATAAGGTATTGTTAAAGTTTTCCGAGAAGGAGAAAGAAACCATGATGGTTGATTAATTCGCTCCCCTAGGTGGCTAGAGTGAATATTGTGTGCCCTGCCTATAAAGTTGGATAGGCCGAAGTTGAATGTTGACCTAGCGATGGCTAAAGATCAATGAATAATGATATATTCAACGTTTCTTAGAGTAAGGTCAGAATTGCCCAAAACAGGGGGGGGGGGGGGGGGTAATCTCATGATCTCCTCTCAAGAACTCACAGAATTACTTGTTGTTCAATCGATGCAACCAAAAGCTTAAAATGACACATTGGAAATTCTACCTTGGGCAGACGACCAGGGAGGTGAGTTCATGGAAAGGAAATCACCCATTATGTCAACAACCTTATCAACCACCTACAATAACACGCCTATGTCAATTTATGAACCAAAGTATGGAAATATCGGAAAGAATTGACTATTTTGAGAACCACATAAGAATGGTTAAACTGGCCAGTGTAAGAGAAGATAGTTGGACAAGAGTTTCCCATCCAAACTTCCCTCAACAGATCGTGGAAATGAAACCAAGATAGAAGCACTAGTGTTAGAGACAGTAAACACCTCTGAACATCCAGGAGGTAGAGAGTAGGGAACATTAGAAAAGTATAGAGTAAAGATAAGTTTGATGGAACTAAGACTTGTAGCTCAACAATCAACTCAGTCATCCCAATTAAAGGAAGATTAAAACTAAACCCAACCAAAATGATGATTGACAGGCTAACCAAAGACAATATATACTGAGAGTTCGTTGGTATGAAAACCCATGCTCCAAGCCAAAACAAAAAATTATAGACAAATGAAGTCATATTGTGCTCAGGAATATCCTTTTTAAAAAAGAAACTCAATTAAGAGAGATCATACCCATCGTAGGATCTAAATGGTCAAACATAATAATAATAAAAAAAAACAACTCAAAACAGGTGTGATTTAAATAGGTACATTTCCTCCTTGAGGGAATTGACAAGAAAATACATGAATCATATCATACGATTAATTAGTAAACATCAAGTAATTCAAAAAGAGAACAAATATCCCAATAACAAAATTTGTAACAAAGTTAAGAACGGTCACACGACCGCCTAATAGAATTTATTTACAGTCGCACGACTAAATCATAGCAAAAAAGCTTATATAAAGAAAGCCAAATAAGCAAAGTTTGATGGCCAAATATGGCTCTTAATGGATTGGATCTGGAGCGGTGTTGGGGTCCCAAAAGTGAGAATCCTCGAAACAATGATTCCGAGTGCCTAAATCATCACTTGGTTGAACTAAGGGCCAGTGCATCGGTGATCGTACCACAGATCGCAACACACATAAGACTTAACCAAAAGGCAGGAAATTGGGCCAACGGTGGACCACACCGGTCATCATGACCGGAACTTCCCAAATTTGGAAGGGTACCTCAATTATGGAAAAATAGGAGCAGTGCATCGACATTCATCACAAAGCGGGCCCCACAAGCCTTCCGTTGCGCAAAACCCAATTTTGTGAAGCACGAATACGTCCAGCGCATCAAGAAAATCCACGGCCAGCGCATCATGAAATTCAACCATTCAGAAAATGAATTTCAGGACGCACTGCCCCCAGCGCATCACAAAAGTCCTCCGGCGCATCAAGAAATTCGGACGGCTTGAATTTCAGGACGCACTGCTTCCAGCGCATCCACAAATTCACCCGATGCATCATGTAATTCAATTATTCTGAATTTCAGGACGCACTGCCCACAGCGCGTCCAAAGAATACGTCCCGCGCATCTAAAAAACCAGCAAGTTTCAAGACGCACTGACAGCTGGCGCGTCCTGTAATTTCGAGACCATTTCGAGACGCGCCGAGTGATTTTTATTGATGCGCCGACCCATTTTCTCGACGCGCTACACGTGTCAGCTTCCTATTGGATGACTTAGGCTATAAATACCCCCTCCCACCACCTCATTCGCATCATTCAGCGAGAGAGAGCCGAACCTCGTCGCCGAAAAATCTTTTTCCGATCGCCGGAATCCTTTTCCGATCACCGGATCCCTTCGCCGGAAATCGCACCTCCGACCATAACAGGTCCGGAGATGAAACAACTTAAAGTCATCTTTTTTTAATGCACTGATCCCAGCGCATCACAAAAATCATCCGGCGCATCAGGAAAAACCCTCGGCGGATCAAAATAAATCATAAGCAAAGTTATTTTTTGGACGCACTGGCCCCAGCGCATCGCAAAATGAGCCAGTGGATCAGAAAAATACACATTCCTAAACAAAGTCATCTTTTTTTGACGCACTAGCCCCAGCGCATCGCAAAATGGGCCAGCGGATCAGAAAAATACACATTCCTAAGCAAAGTCATTTTTGGACGCACTGGCTCCAGCGCATCGCAAAATAGGCCAGCGGATCAGAAAAATACACATTCATAAACAAAATCATTTTTGGACGCGCTGGCCCCAGCGCATCAATAAAATCAGGCCAGCGGATCGCAAAAATCAGCACCTTGAGCGTTCATTCCAGCACCCTTAAATCTTCATTTTATAACGTTTTCAAGCCCTGTTTGGGCCTATTTTGGGTATTTCGAGCGTTCCGGACGCAACGGAGCGGTCAAATGACTCATCCGGCCTGCCCAGGGAGCAGAATACAAGCCTTCAGAGTCCGATCCGATCCTACGAGCTGAATAAAGCAACTCTCCTGAGGAGAGGCCGCCAACGCCCAGAACCATACCGATGTATTATCATTGCATGTGCTATCAAAATGCGACCCGGATTCAGGTCCAGACTAAGCAAAGGGGACTATGGTTACCACGATAAACCATACCAGGAGAGTTCTAAATTATTACACATAATTTGTTAGAGACTGACACTTCAAGAACAGTCGGTGCCCTACCCATCCAAAACGGCATCCGCTGGTTGAGCTTTTCAGGTTCACATGACTGCGGAATGGACTTCCCGAGGTCACCTGTCCCTACATCGACAGGCGCGGGCCCAGAGTCGTCCTTTCCGGCCATAAACCCTGACAGTCTCAGCCCGGATCTCCGGTCAAAACGTGGGACATAGACATTCGACTCGTACAAAGATGGATCAGTCCATAACAAAATACAAAATACAGGTCTCCGTGACCATACAAAATACAGGTCTCCGCGACCACATACAAACACAGGTCTCCGTGACCATACAAATACAGGTCTCCGTGACCATACAAAATACAGGTCTCTGTGACCATACAAAATACAGGTCTCCATGACCATACAAATACAGGTCTTCGTGACCATACAAATACAGGTCTCCGTGACCATACAAAATACAGGTCCCCGTGACCATACAAAATACAGGTCCTCGTGACCATACAAAACACAGGTCTCCACGACCACATACAAACACAGGTCTCCGCGACCACATACGAACATACGGTCTCTACGACCATGAACTCTGAGACCATAGTCCCCGCTGACTAGTCTTTTGCCTTTTAATTAAGGGTCATCGATCATTCGATGTAATTAAGGGCTCGTGCCAGATCACGGCCTGGAATGTACAAGATCTCAGAATCTCTGGAATAAAATTCACCTTGCGATATCTCCTCTTGTGTACTTTTGTGAATGCTTGTGATTGCCTACGAATGTTTCTATTATTCAGAATCCCAGAGCAACAAAACACGACATCTCAGAAGATGTTCCTCCGCGGAGCATTTTTCTAGTTCTAACAAACTGGCGACTCTGCTAGGGATCGAACTATACCAGAATCTCTGGTTACATCTGAATATAGGAATACTCTAAGATTAATTACTTACAAACACGAATCTACGCATAGAAAAGTTACCGCGAGGCGTAATGTTTCGGCGCCCCTCAGGCGTCAAACTGGCGACTCTCAACAGGAACGTTCTTTCCTTCATCTTTAAGGCAATAGACATTTAAAAGGTTTTCGAACCCACAATTTCCACAACTACACGTATTTGCCTCCGTCTTGCTTATTTGTGTCAGTTTATGCACTGCGATCGATGGGCTCATACTCCCGACCGCACTTGTGAACTGTTCTAACGATTTTGTGACAAAACAGAATTAGCAAGATACTAGGACAGACAGAAGAAATGGCATGCTCGATGAACAGCTCGTGCACCTTCCTTGCCACCGGAGGCTTCAGCTTCCCTCGCTTCGTCCCAACCACGACAACTGCTTCTAACTCAGGTTGGCAGTTGGTCAAAACGCGTCGACAGAAGAAAGAGCAGAAGAAACCAGCCAGCTTAGCCACATATAAGAAGGTGAATGTTGCAAGGCCTCGCCCTGCGACCAAGAGACAATGGCAGCCAAAACTAGGGCAGAAGATTTCCATCAGCAGTCAGGTCGCATCAACCAGGTCCCCAGTGCCTGCGATGACGGTCGAACAGTTTCCGCCATTGTCCAAAACCACATGTGTCACACGTAAGTCGAACAGGACCACAATTGCGAAGAGCTCCGAACCCATGACAATTCTCAAGCCAGGACAGGGGCAGGTTCGAAAGGCCCGACCAGTGCTGATCGCAATGGTTCAAGTAGCAGAGGCAGAAGAGGGATTGTATGAAGCGGACGAATTGCCTACAGTCTAAGATCAGATCGACAGATTAGTTCAGGCTAATCGGGAAATGAATGAACGAATGAGGGTAATTCAGGAAGCATTGACCACTTTGATAGCTCAGAACGCTACTCGAAGCCTTGTACCACCTACGCGCCCATTGGCCGAGGAATCTCAAGGGGCAGCAGAAGGGCCAGCTAGTGCCGAGCCACTTACCCAGGCCAGGAGAGTTCCAGTGGAACGAATAGCAGTCCCGACTACTGCAAATGACGAGAGAAGAACTGTTGCAAACAATTACGAGTCTCATGCGACAAGAAAAGGAGAAGGAAAGAGGGACCGGGTATAAGTATCAGGTCCCATACCCGCTGGAGATAGAAGAAATACCATTCCCGGTCAACTTCAGATGTCCGGATTTTGAAAATTTTGATGGTAGGGGGTCGCCAGAGGAACATATCACTCGCTTCCTCACAGCATTGGGAAATTGGTCGACCGTCCCGTAGTACTGCATGTGGTTATTTGGGTCAACACTGACAGGGAAGGCTTTTCAATGGTACATGTCGCTACTAGCTGGATCAGTGAAGTCGTGGGAGCAAATGCGAGACAGTTTTATCTCAAAATTCTTCTCTATAGAAAGAGAAACATCAGTAACAGATCTGGCCTTGATCAGACAAAGACCAGGCGAACCCGTGGAGAGATTCATGGACTGATGGGGGACAATAGCCGCTCAATGCCAAGAGTTGGCCAGTGAGAAAGAACAGATAAAGATGTGTATGCGAGCCCTGGACCCGATGATATCATACGGGCTATCAGGGAATAGTTTTCACTCTTTCCGAGAACTGGCTACCAAAGCACACCTGGTAGAAGAGGCAGCAGCACGAGTGAACCTCAGGCCAGAAAGGCAGAAAAGAGAAGGAGTAAGGATTGCTAAAACACACAATGTAAACAAAGGTAAAAGTACAATAGATCGAAAACGGCCCGCCGTGGATTCGAAGATAGACACGAAAGCAACGCCTACTCAAGACAGAGGCAAGAGGCCCTACGTTTCTCAGAGAATAACAATAGCCGAGAGAGAAAGAGCCAACGGCCCATACACCTTCGACATGGCCGATCTGATCCCCATCATGGAACAATTAGTGGAAGAAAACGTAATCCGCTTGCTAGAATCGATTCGGCCCCATGAAGTTGGGAAGGTAGATGACCCCCGGTATTGCAAATACCACCGGTGCCTGAGCCACAAGGCGGAAGACTGTTTTAGTCTAAAGGGAAGAATACAAGGGTTGATCAACCAAGGGGTGATCAGTATGAAATCACCAGAAACGACAACGAAGGAAACAGCGGGGGTAGTTTCAGCCTTCCCCTCAGACGAAAGCATCCGATTGCGTATCCCGTTCCCTGAACCTGAAGAACCCTGGACTTTGGTTAGCAGCCGGAAGAGGCTCGAAAATCGAAGAAGACTCCTCAACCGCAAGAAGAAAGGGACGAGAAAGAAGGGCAGCCAAGAGAAGAACCGACTTATAGAGACTCGGGTACATTGCGCGATGGTGTCGTTTATAGAACAGCCATCAACAGAAGAGACATTGCAGGCAGATAAAGAAGAAGTCAATGCCATCATCCTCCGATCCAGAAGGCAAATGTCGGAGCGCATTCAGCCAGAACCAATCGACCCGATGCAAGAAGACGGAAACTCGGATATACCCTCAACGAGGCCCCAGGGACAGAAATTGAAAGAGAAAGTTATTGAGGCCACGTCCAGTCGGCCGGAGCCAAGACAAGGGGCAGCACCCGTAGCCTATGATGTCGTATCACACCTGCGAAGGGTCCTGGCTCGCCTGAGCATATACGACGCCTTGTGTCTCTCAAAGGTGTAAAGGGAAATGTTGATCAACGCGCTGCTAGACAGTGAAGCCAGAGAAGTGATGATGACAGAAATCGAAGCAGAAATGAGCGACCCAGATAAGTTTTGGGAAGGAAATGCACCAATTCAGCAAGCAATGCAGATAGATCACCCCTCCGTAATCACATTCTCCGAAGAAGACCGCACGAATTGAAGCCAAAGACCACAACCGTCCGTTGATGGTCACAGGAACGATTAGAGATACGAAAATTAAGCGATGCATGCTTGACGATGGGTCCGCGGTAAACATCATGTCGTTAAAGACACTACAGAGGTTGGGTTACAGACCATCAGCCCTGCGACCCAGCACCAGTGGTCATTCAAGGGTTCAATCAAGACAGCCAGCGCACTCTAGGGTCAATTACTGTGATGCTAGAAATTGAGAAGCTGAAGACGAAAGTAACATGTTAAGTAATCAACGCAGTAACGACGTATAATCTTCTGCTAGGGAGGCCGTGGCTCCATCAGAATCGCGTCATTCCTTCAACCTATCATCAGTGCTTTAAATACAACAGAGAGGGAGTTCAGTACAGAGTGGCAGCAGACCCAAAGCCGTATACAATTGCAGAATCATTCTTGGCTGATGCCCGGTACTATGACCTAGTCGAGAAAGAGAGGTCACAAAGAAGCCCGACGTAACGCAGAAAGGGCAAGGGGCAAAACCTAAAAGTCAGTAAGTTCGAACAAAGAGGCAAACCTCAGTTCATTACTCAGAAAGAAGCCGCAGGTCAGCCAGCTGAAGAACCTCAAAGGACTACCAAGAAATTTTACATAATCCCGAAGCACTTGCGACAGCCCGTGCAGTCCGTCCTAGAGATGATATCGAACCAGCACATGAGTGTGCTCAAATCTAGCCTCAATATGCTAGTATCAAAAATAGGAACGTCAGACCTTTCCCAAGAGCCCCTAGCCAGTTTGTAGTACCGCCAAATACCAATACAAAGAAAGAAATCAAATTCTATTCAGTGTCAAGTGAATCTGCGCAGTCTGGAGACGAGGCCGAAAAATCACTCCGTTTACCTCGACCAATAGAAGAGGAAAGGTACAGTGAGGTTAGTCGTAACATCATGAAGAATATGGGCTTCTGTTACTCAGAATCGACCTCGAATGATGTTAGCACCGTTCGAAGAAAACACCGAAGCCTACCAAGGAAGAGGAGGATTAGGGGCAAAGATAAAGATTAGACATGTCAACATGGTAACAATCAATCCTACGGAAGAGGTACAGCCACAAGAGGTAGTCGACGTCATCCAACCCAGTGCCGCACCTGCACAGATAGAAGACGGGGGACAACCCACGATAGATGAGCTCGAAGAAATAAATCTGGGAACCCCAGAAGACCCCAGAAATACATACCTGAGTAAAAATGTCCCAGGAGAGGAGAAAGGGAAATACATCCAACTGTTGAGAGAGAACCGGATTCGCTTGGACATACTCAGAAATGCCGGGGCTTAGTCCAACAATTGCGATGCACAAGTTGGGCATCCTGAAAGGCAAGAAAGCAGTCAAACAACCTCAACGACGATTCCACCCAGACATAGTGCCTAAAATTGAGGAAGAAGTCGAAAAGTTAATCCAAGCCGGGTTCATCTGAGAGGTTAAGTACCCACAATGGATCTCAAACATTGTACCGGTCAAGAAGAAGAGCGGTCAAATCCGAATCTGTGTAGACTTTCGGAACCTCAATGAAGCATGCCCTAAGGATGATTTCCCACTGCCTATCCCAGAACTACTAATCGACAGCACGACAGGGTACGCAGTGATGTCCTTTATGGACTGTTACTCGGGGTATAATCAGATTCGTATGGCCCCAGAGGATGAGGAATCGACAGCGTTCCGTACAACGTTGGACATATACTGTTACCGTGTGATGCCGTTTGGGTTGAAGAACGCAGGTGCAACGTATCAGCGCGCGATGCAAGCGATCTTCCAGGACATGATGCATAAACATGTCGAATGCTATGTAGACGATCTGGTGGTGAGGTCGGCCGGGCATGAACAGCATAGAGAGCATCTACGGCAAGTGTTCCAAAGACTAAGAAAGAAAAGCCTTCGCATGAATCCATTGAAGTGCGCATTCGGGGTTTCCTCTGGCAAGTTTTTAGGATTTGTTATCAGACACCGAGGCATAGAAATCGACCTAACAAAGATTAAGGCGATCAGAGAAATGCCACTTCCGAAGAGTCTCAAAGAGCTAAAAAGCTTCCAAGACCGGGTCGCGTACCTGAGAAGGTTCATCTCGAACTTATCCGGTCGTTGTCAACCGTTCTCGCGCCTCAACAAGAAAGGAGTACAGTTTGAGTGGGATGACACTTGCCAAAAAGTGTTCGACTCTCTGAAGGACTTACTCGAAAAATCTCCAGTCCTTGCAGCACCAATCAAAGGGAAACCACTAATCCTCTACATTGCCGTCGGCGAAAATTCACTTGGAGCCCTCTTAGCCCAGAAGAGCGAAGAAGGGAAGGAAAGCGCACTCTATTACCTTAGCCGCACACTGGTGGGAGCCGAGTTTAACTACTCAGCGATCGAGAAGATCTGTCTGGCACTGATCTTTGCTGTCAAAAAGCTTAGACATTACTGTCTCTCTCACCAGATAACGCTGATATCCAAAGCGGATCCCCTCAAGTTTCTCATGAACAGGCCCATGTTGTCTGGGCGGCTGGCCAAGTGGGCTCTGCTCTTGTCAGAATTCGACCTGACATACATGTCGGCTCGGGCCGTCAAAGGGCAAGCTGTCGCAGACTTCCTTGCCGCACATCCAGTACCGAGCGGTGAAGAAATAGAATATGACCTCCCGGACGATCAAGTTATGACGATTAATGAAACACGCCATTGGGAGATGTACTTCGACGGCGCGGCCAGAACAATAGGGTCAGGGGCAGGAGTTATATTCATCAGTCCGCAAGGAGGACCTGCTACCCTATTCATTCACGTTAGTCCCGACATGCACCAACAACGAAGCAGAATACCAGGCTCTTATCATTGGATTACAATTGGCCCTAGAAATGCAGATCAAGGAAATACGTATCTATGGTGACTCTAGGCTTGTCATCGGTCAACTAACAACAGAATACGAAGTTCGCAAACCCGAGTTATCGCCCTATTGTCACCAAGCGCAGTCCATGTTCGGTCAGTTTCGGAACAGTAGTATCTCGCACATACCAAGGCAGGAGAATGTACAAGCAGATGCGCTCGCCAGTTTAGCCGCTGCTCTGGTTAACCCTGGAGGCAGCCCGCTTCGGGTAACCATTGAGGAAAGGAGAATCCTGCCGACGACCGCGTTGCGCAGTGGAGAATTGAGTGCCAATCCCATCTGCTGCTTTGAGATCACAGAGGAAGACGATTGGAGAAAATCATTCATTGATTATCTGAAGTACGGATTTCTGTCGGAAGAACCCAAAATGCACACACAAATTAGAAGACGCGCCAATTCATTCGTACTCCAGAATGATGTGCTTTACAAACGATCGTACGAAGGAGTGCTGCTGCAATGTCTAAACCAAGACGAAGCGCGTGACACACTGAAAGAAGCTCACGGAGGAGAATGCGGTGCTCACCAGGGAGGGAAGAATTTACATCATCGCGTGCGACACATGGGTTATTACTGGCCTGCTATGGCAAAAGACGCGATAGAATACGTAAAGAAGTGTCACCAGTGTCAAGTTCATGCCGATATCATCCATTCACCATCGGAAGAATTGCATCAGTCAGTAATGTCCTGGCCTTTTGTAGCTTGGGGCATGGACGTGATCGGGCCGATTAATCCACCATCCTCCCAGGGGCATCAGTACATCCTTGCGGCGACCGACTATTTCTCAAAGTGGGCCGAAGCAGTCGCCTTGAGAAACGTGAAAGCCAAACATGTCGAAAGTTTCATCCGTCACACCATATTATACCGGCATGGTATCCCCGAGAGAATCACCACGGACAACGGGACACCCTTCAAGAACTCTATTATTAATAAGTTGTGCGTAACATTCAAGATCAAGCATTGCTACTCATCGCCCTATTATCCTCCCGCGAATGGACTGGCCGAAGCATTCAACAAAACTATTGTGAAGATTCTGAAAAAGACAGTGGCAGAAAATAAGAAGGACTGGGACAGACGGTTGCCCGAAGCACTATGGGCTTATCGAACTACGCACCGCACAGCCACCCGGGCTACGCCCTACTCATTGGTATACGGTACGGAAGTTGTGATCCCGATGGAAATACAAGTTGAATCGCTACGGGTCGCTCTCCGGCACTCCCTGACAACCGAGCATAATGCCAAGAGCCGGATGGTCGAACTCGATGATTTAGACGAAAGGAGGCTCGCTGCCCAGCAAAGGCTCGAGATATATCAAAAGCAAATTTCCGCCGCGTACGATAAGCGTGTCAGGGGTAGATCATTCAAGAAGGGCGATCTTGTACTAATGATGAAGCGTCCGGTACCGGCCCAAGGGCTGAAAAGTAAATTCGACCCAAAATGGGATCCCGTCTGCATTATTGATGAAGTATATTCCAACGGAGCCTATCGAGTGATAGATTGCAAAGGGCAGGGCATCAGTTCGCTGGTGAATGGTCGGTTCCTGAAAGATATTACACTTAACAAAGGCTTGTTGTTACAAGTTGTAAACGCCCCAATAGAGGGAAAAGTGTAATAAAACAGATACTAAAAGAAAGGATGCCATGCAATCCACTAAACCAAAATGCTAATCATTTATTTTGTGCTGACACAGGTATCGGAGAAGCCAATAAGACTCTGGGTACGTCAAGCATGGCACCTCAGTATTTCCAAGGGCATCCAGAATTGGGATAAGCCCTGAATCGAGACCCGATTAAGTCTTTGTTCCCATAAGCGTGAGTTTAAGTCCTAACAGGGGGACGCTCCTTTCCGAAAAGCCCAACCCAGTTGCATTCAAATCCAAGTAAAACAAAAAGAAAAAAGCAGGCTAAAGGCACAATATAAATTCGAGACTGCAATAGTATACATATCGTTACAACATTCACTACAGCGTATCCTAACGTGTTTCAAATTACAAATGAAGATTATTACAAGTTCAACTGTCTAGAGTCTTCAGACTTGTTCTAACAAGTTGACCGCAGATTCTCTGATCGCCTTCTGTCTTGCCTCGGCCGCGGCCAAGACTTGGGCAGGGTCAGGAATATCTTGGAGAGACCGCTTCAGCTCCTTAACTTGTGCCCTCACGGCGTTACACTTCGCCTTGCGCTGGTCGATAGAAGACTGCAGGCGTGCCTTCTGACTGCCGAACTTCGAAAGTTTGAGATGGATGACAGAATGTTCAGCTCGTAAGCGGGCCATTTCATTTTCGATCTCCGCGAAACGTTCGGTAGCCTCTTGGCATTCAGCGTCGACAGCCTGCCAATCCCTCCGTACTGCGGCCACGTCCGCCTCATGTAACTCAAGTTCTTGAAGAAGGGACCGCAAGTGACCACGTTTTTCTTCGACGGAAGGGTCAACTTTGAGGTGCCTCGCCTCGTTCACTTGAGCCACTCCATCTTTGAACTAGGACACGTGGCTGACTATCGAAGAGATGTCAATCCCGAGCCACGCGGCGGTAAGCTCCAGCGCCTGTAGTGCCTCGTCCAAGATAGACCCTTCGTCTCCGTTCCTAAGCGAATCGATGATGTCGGACAGTAAACTCTTGAGAAGATTCGCCTTAGTCCTTGATAAGCCTCGGGTAAGACTACAGGAACCGGGACGCTGGCAGGGGCAGTGGCTGGTAAAAGAAACGATAAACATTAGCACACTGGGGAAAGAAGAGAAGCAAGCAAAGCGACAAAGGAAAGTAGTGTACCAGCAGGGATTTCATCACCCGGTGCACTAGTTGAGGCAACAGATATCGACGAGCTAGGAGCACCTCCAGCTGCGACTTCCGCTGCCGGCTCAGGCAATTCAGGGGAAGGAAGAATAACGATCTCAGGGGAGGAGGTAGCTTGAACGGGTTCAGTAGGTCAGGGGTACTTCGGCCACAGGCTCTGGTGCGCTAGCGGCATCTGCAGGCATGGTTCCTCGGGAAGGGAGTGGTGCCTCTTCCGTAGCAACAACAGATTTCGCCTCGGGAGTGGGGCTAGGGTTCGCTGCAGCCTCGGATATTGACAGGGTCGGCAAGAGGGGGATCTTCAGCTCGCAGCTCACCATCGATGTCCATGGGGACGGGTTCTGTGTCTGCCTCGGGAACAGATCTCTCATATATTGGCTCATTACCTTCACCGTCTTCCATAGGACGATCTCCGCTGAAGCCCGCCTACGAGCTCATCTCCCCCTCTTCCCTTGGTCCGCTCGCATCATCAGTCGGGACACTACCGGCAGCCTGGGGGAGTCGGCTCCGTGCCTTCTCAGCCCTATACAGCTTCAGCAGGTCCTTTATTTTCTTCCCTCCGTCGGCGACGGGGACGCGAGGAGCGGTCTTCACTCGAGGACCAGAACGTTCAGGGGACAGTTCGGAATCACTATCCCCAGGAACAGAACGTCTGGACAGGCTCGTCCGACTTGCTGGAATCTGACCGCGGCCTCCCTGACCACCGGACGGCGGAGTACCTGCTGCCGCAACATCACCCTCACCATCACCTTCTGCACCCTCTCTGATGACCTCCTCACCGACATCACCTCCTCCATCATTGCCATCACCAACGTCATCATCATTATCGTCCCCTCGGTCGTCGTCGCCGGCATCCTCCTCTTCACCAACATCGCCCGCCACGTCAACCTCGTCGTCATCACCATCACCGACATCATAACGCTCTCTCTGTCCCTCTGCCATGGGACCGACGAGCGGGGAATCCGGATTCCCTTGCAGTGTGACCCTCTGCCCGTAGGCGACCCACCCTTCAAGCGTGTGCTCGGGTTTCTCATGATCTATTATGACAGTCAGAGAGGTCATGAACTTCCGCACGCCCGGAGTAGCCAGTTGACGAAGCGGCTCTGCCACATAACCTAAGCCGTTGGCGGGAGTAGGATTGACAATCGGAGGAGAGACGAAGACAGGATCGGTGACGTGTCGGTTGTTTCGGATCAAGGAATATTGGTGAGCCCACCACCGCATCCATCCATATGTGGCGCCAGGGACATACTCTGTGCCTGGGACAATGAAAGAACAACCCGATCTGGTGAGCAGAAGCTGTCGCCATATCCATTTGCAATGGATCGGTCCTGTGCCGTATGCCCGCTGCTCTCTCGTCACTGGTTCGAGCGACTCCGGTACCCCTTGGTCATAACCAAACTGCCTGGCAAATCGGTTCGGGTAGTATGGCTCTCTCCAAAACTCGGCACCCTCTCTTAAAGGCAGTGAGCCCGGATGGATAGATTTCAGAAAGCAATGCCCATAGGAGCCAAGACTCTCATCATCATCGAGTAATTCAGGATCCTCGCTGTTAGTCCCCGAGAAAAGGAAGAAGTCGACGTCGTCATGACGAGCTATCTTTGCCTCAATAGTCGCCAAGTTTCCGCTGATCATCTTTCGCTTCTGAAATGCGTGCAACGGAACCGATCCCCTCTGGATGAAGTCCTTGAGTTCCATGCCATAGACCCACGGGAAGTAGACCCCGAGCCATCCCGAGAAGAAATGCCACCCGCAATAAGAAGAATTTAGTCCAAAGGAAGCCGAACCCTTATTGCTGATGACACCGCCAAAGGCCCGATATATGGAGCACAATACCACCGGGGCCAATGCATAACGATGGCCGTTAGCCAAACTCCCTGCTACGGCGAAGCAGGAGACCCTCACACTATCTGCCTGCTTAGAGCTCAGGAGGGCCACACAGCACAGCCAGTAGGTTAAGAACCCAGCAAGTTCGCAGGTGGGAGAGAGTTTGTTCGGCTGCGGGAACTTCTTCTTCATCTTGGCCTCCAGAATCAACTTGTCCCTGCGGCCCTCATCATACGGTCCGTTATTTAAGCTGAGGCAAGAAGAAAACCATCAGTGGAAGAAAAGGATGAAGCAGGACACCAAGAGTGCAAGTCAAGTAAAGAAACTCACTTCAGACCATGATTGAAGTAAATTAGCCAGTCCTCGAAAGGCACTTTGTCCTTGGAACCCAGGAATTGCGGCAGCTCCGCAAATAATTCGTAGCAGGCTTCGGAATAAAAACCTTCGTCAACGCCCTTTTTCTTCTTGGATAGCTCCTCGTCACTGGGCGTCCATTCATCATAAATTCTGCCGCGGATGGGAAGACCGGCTATCCGGTACAAGTCCCAAAGCGATATGCTCATTTCTCCGTACGGCAGGTGGAAGGAATTTGTAATAGAGCTCCAGTGATTCAGGAACCCCTTATAAACGCATGGTTCTCGATGAAAGTAGCTCGATGTCGCCTGAATAACCCGTAGGAGACCCACTTGCTTCAGAGTCTCTTCATGTTGCTCAACTATTCGGCTGGCCCAAGCTTCATAGCCAGGGTGAGGGCTCAGGTGCCCTCGGGTCCTGAAACCCCCGGTTGGCCAAATCTCCGCGTCAGACAGAGGACGAAACCTTTGGCGCAAGGTCTCGTAGTAATGTGTTGGAAATGGCAGGTGAGGGTCGTAGTTTGGCTCCAGGAATATCATGGACGTCCAGGAGTCAACGCTGTAAAATGAATTCGCGCGACACACGTCGGATGGCTCGATGCTTGGTAGAGAGCGATATCTCTGGAAGCTCTTGGGAAATTGGATGAATTGCTTTGTATAGGGGTTGCGGATCACGAGAGAAGACACCGCCAGCTTTGCGAAAGACCAGACAACCCTCATCCTATCGGACTTCGACTTAGTTTGATTCTCCATATAGACCTGCTTAGCGCTCTTCCCAGTCGTCTTTGGGCGACCTCGCTTAGCAGACTGAGCGGGCACAATTGGGCTCGCTTCACCCTCTTCAGACCCGACAACCTCGTCGGTCCGGAAACCTTGTAAGGGAGCGTACCACGCATCCCATTCCTCCTGAGTACCCTCGTCAGGAGGGGGCGGTAAGGCCTTGTCACAGAGTATCTTCCGTTGAACATTCTTCGGAAGAGTCAGAATGCGTTCATAAAAGTTGAATGTCTCCGGCGGGAGAAACCACTACGGATTCTCAGCCGACGGCATGGAAACCTGCTTGGTGGCAGCACGCTTACGCTTTGATGGAGTTTGAGGCGGACCTGAAGGGCCGGCTTGTGAAGGATTGCTGGCCATTATAACCTGTAACGGCATAGAAAGGGCTTAAGCACAGAGCAAATGAAAATATCCTCATAAAAACCAATCAAACATCCACAAAATCCAAAGGGATGCGAAACAGCAAGTGAAAAGAGTACAAACGCCGATCCAAGCCCCGGCAGAACACATTCGAAACCAATGAAAAAGAAACGAAACGACAACATCCGCAACAACATCATCGCAAACATACAAGCAAGGAAAGGCAGAAGTAAAGCGGAAAAGTATAATTAGCATTCATTAAACCACGAGGGCTATTCCAAAGCCCAAATCGATAAATGTCAATTGTTTAAAATGATAAAAAATATACAGTCAATGTAAGATGACTCAAAATTGCAGGGACCCCTCCCCAAAGCCAAAAGCTGGGAATCTCAGTCCTGCGTCAGCGGGAGAACCCGAGCCCTCAACTCATCGACTTTCGCTTGAATCTGGGCCTCCTTGAAAACCAAGTCCACTAGGATGGAGATGCATTGTTGCACGAGATCAAAGTTCAGGTGCTCAGCATTGGCGTAGTTCCTTATTGCAGACACGTCAATCGCCAGGTCGTCGTGCTCTCGGATAGCCTCTCTTACCATTCTCCAAATGCCGGCACGACGATCCGGGTACTCGGCCTCCGCCAAAGGGATAAGCCAAGCCAGGAACCTCCTGCTCTCCCTCTTCTCCTCCTTTAGGAAGTTGAGACGCTTCGAGAGGGATAGGAAGGAAGCAGCCAGAGAAGGCTCCGCCGCCTCCAGGACTGCCAATTCTTCAAGGAGGGAAGAATCGCCGATGAAGCCAGAGATAGCCTCCTTACGCTCGTCGGAGATGGAGGCCATCGCCGAAACATTCTGGACAGCTCGGAGAATGGGGCGGGAGTCTGCGCCGAGATGGGTCAAGGCTTCGGCCACCTCGTCCCATTGACTGGCGAGAGATGACCAAGCCTCGGGGTGGTCTAGAGCATTTAGGAGCCGCCTCATACAGTCCCGGGCCGCGTGAAGGGAAGCGCGGGTTATGGCCATTGTCAGCTAAAAAACAAGACGGATGAACCAATGAGGCAGTCCGACAAAAGAAAAGAAGAAAAACGCATGAAGCCACTCACGTAAAGTCAAAAGCCGAGAAAAGACATGCAGAGGTATGCTCGAAACATCACCTAAAATCACCATTAGAATCGCCCATTAAACTGAAGCAACCAGGAAGTCTCCCAAGTGCGTGAGACCCTACGCCTCCCTAGGACAACTGGCACGCATGCGCGAATACGAAGCAGAGGTATAGGGGCTCACACCCTTTGGAGACACGGTGGACCGCCGGTGCGAAATTCACAGAAACCCCAGACTCCACCAAGGCCCATGGGCTAGGTGCGCGAGGCTTCACGTGCCCTGTTAATGCCCGAAGGTGAATCATGTTTAATAAGAGGGTGCGCGAGACCCCACACACCCGGAAAAAGTCCCAAAAATCGTGAGCTATGGTCAAATGAACCCGCAGGTGAGCGCATTAAGCCACGATAAGCGCACTAAAATAGGACGCTAGAATTGGACAACTTCTCAAAACTCAGAGATCAGTGCCCGTTGGCCTTAACAAGCTCTACGATCTGGTCAATTGACCAAGTCTGGAAATATACGTGGGGGAGCCGGTATGTGTAACAAATCCCATGAATTTCACCAAGTCCCAAAAACGTGCGCGCAGAGCTCGGCGCGTCACGAAAACCGCGTAAACTTCTAAGTCCATAAAATATGACGCGCCGGCCTCAGCGCATCCAGAAAGTGACAACTCCAAGCTCAAATTTTCATAAGCGCCACCGTAGCGCGTCCACCAAAAGAGTCCTCAGGCACACGAGTACGCGCTGGGGCTAGCACATCGAAAAATGCACAAGTGCAACCGCGCTGGGCTTAGCGCGTCATGAAATGGGTTTCTACAAGGCACGGGAGGACGCGCTGACCTTAGCGCATCGATAAAATGGAGAATATCAAGTTAACCAATGCGCTGAGGCTAGTGCGACCACTTAATGAACGCGCTGCGCTATGGCGCGTTCGAAATTCTGAAATATCAAAAGTCCAATTCATAGCCGCGCTACGCGTAGCGCATCGCCAAAATGCCAGAGTCCAAAAAAACTCGACGCGCTACCTATTAATTCGATGTGCTGGCGATATTAATTCGATGCGCTGGCGATAAAATCGATGCGCTGGCCGAGAGTTTCGGTCGTCGAAAATGAACAGTGAAGTGACGAAATGACCTGGATTCCCTTATTTATAGTGGGACCCGAAAAATCCAATGCGTCGCCATGGACTGCCGCGCGTCCATCCCAACACATTGGAGGGGCATCTGTTGGGGTCCCAATAGTGAGAATCCTCGAAACAATGATTCCGAGTGCCTAAATCATCACTTGGTTGAACTAAGGGCCAGTGCATCAGGGATCGTACCAAAGATCGCAACACGCATCAGACTTAACCAAAAGGCAGGAAATTGGGCCAACGGTGGACCACACCGGTCATCATGACCAGAACTCCCCAAATTTGGAAGGGTACCTCAATTATGAAAAAATAGGAGTAGTGCATCGACATTCATCACAAAGCGGGCCCCACAAGCCTTCCGTTTCGCAAAACCCAATTTTGTGAAGCACGATTACGTCCAGCGCATCAAGGAAATCCACGGCCAGCGCATCATGAAATTCAACCATTCAGAAAATGAATTTCAGGACGCACTGCCCCCAGCGCATCACAAAAGTCCTCCGGCGCATCAAGAAATTCGGACGGCTTGAATTTCAGGACGCACTGCTTCCAGCGCATCCACAAATTCACCCGGCGCATCATGTAATTCAATTATTCTGAATTTTAGGACGCACTGCCCACAGCGCATCCAAAGAATACGTCCCGCGTATCTAAAAAACCTGCAAGTTTCAAGACGCACTGACAGCTGGCGCGTCCTGTAATTTCGAGACCATTTCGAGACGCGCCGAGTGATTTTTATCGACGCGCCGACCCATTTTCTCGACGCGCTACACGTGTCGGCTTCCTATTGGATGACTTAGGCTATAAATACCCCCTCCCACCACCTCATTCGCATCATTCAGCGAGAGAGAGCTGAACCTCGTCGCCGAAAAACCTTTTTCCGATCGCCGAAATCCTTTTCCGATCACCGGATCCCTTCGCCGGAAATCGCACCTCCGACCATAACAGGTCCGGAGATGAAACAACTTAAAGTCATCTTTTTTTGATGCACTGATCCCAGCGCATCACAAAAATCATCCGGCGCATCAGGAAAAACCCTCGGCGGATTAAAATAAATCATAAGCAAAGTTATTTTTTGGACGCACTGGCCCCAGCGCATCGCAAAATGGGCCAGCGGATCAGAAAAATATACATTCCTAAACAAAGTCATCTTTTTTGGACGCACTGGCCCCAGCGCATCGCAAAATGGGCCAGCGGATCAGAAAAATACACATTCCTAAGCAAAGTCATTTTTGGACGCACTGGCTCCAGCGCATCGCAAAATAGGCCAGCGGATCAGAAAAATACACATTCATAAAAAAAATCATTTTTGGACGCGTTGGCCCCAGCGCATCAATAAAATCAGGCCAGCGGATCGCAAAAATCAGCACCTTGAGCGTTCATTACAGCACCCTTAAATCTTCATTTTATAACGTTTTCAAGCCCTGTTTGGGCCTATTTTGGGTATTTCGAGCGTTCCGGACGCAACGGAGCGGTCAAATGACTCATCCGGCCTACCCAGGGAGCAGAATACAAGCCTTCAGAGTCCGATCCAATCCTACGAGCTGAATGAAGCAACTCTCTTGAGGAGAGGCCGGCAACGCCCAGAACCATACCGATGTATTATCATTGCATGTGCTATCAAAATGCGACCCGGATTCAGGTCCAGACTAAGCAAAGGGGACTATGGTTACCACGATAAACCATACCAGGAGAGTTCTAAATTATTACACACAATTTGTTAGAGACTGACACTTCAAGAACAGTCGGTGCCCTACCCATCCAAAACGGCATCCGCTGGTTAAGCTGTTCAGGTTCACACGACTGCGGAATGGACTTCCCGAGGTCACCTGTCCCTACATCGACAGGCGCGGGCCCAGAGTTGTCCTTCCCGGCCATAAACCCTAACAGTCTCAGCCTGGATCTCCGGTCAAAACGTGGGACATAGACATTCGACTCGTACAAAGATGGATCAGTCCATAACAAAATACAAAATACAGGTCTCCGTGACCATACAAAATACAGGTTTCCACGACCACATACAAACACAGGTCTCCGTGACCATACAAATACAGGTCTCATACAAAATACAGGTCTCCGTGACCATACAAAATACAGGTCCTCGTGACCATACAAAACACAGGTCTCCACGACCACATACAAACACAGGTCTCCGCGACCACATACGAACATAGGTCTCTACGACCATGAACTCTGAGACCATAGTCCCCACTGACTAGTCTTTTGCCTTTTAATCAAGGGTCATCGATCATTCGATGTAATTAAGGGCTCGTGCCAGATCACGGCCTGGAATGTACAAGATCTCAGAATCTCTGGAATAAAATTCACCTTTCGATATCTCCTCTTGTGTACTTTTGTGAATGCTTGTGATTGCCTACGAATGTTTTTATTATTCAGAATCTCAGAGCAACAAAACACGACATCTCAGAAGATGTTCCTCCGCGGAGCATTTTTCTAGTTCTAAGAAGCGGATCTAGTTGAATCCGACTCCGAATTCAGAAATTTATAACTCTTACCGAATCCAACTAAGATCCGAAATGTGAAATCCATATCTAATTCATTTATAAATAGTGAGATCCACATCCAATTCAAAAATCCATATTAACATTGGATTCGGGTCGGATTATGATCCGAATCCACCATATAATCCAAGTAGGAATGACATTATGAACGGTATGGATCGCATATAAACATCATTGTGGACCCAGGGAGGTTTCAATGGTAGGAATCTCCCTACCCACTTTTTCCTTTAGTGTGGCCTACTTGAGTCTTTGATCCAGCTCATTTTCAATCTCATGTCCTAAAATGAGCTAAAAAAATGGATGAACGAAGTGGATTTCTTACAAACATGATGAACGAAGTGGATTTCTTACAAACATCATGGTGGGCCTCACCTAGGTTCCTAGCATAGGAATTTCCTGTCAAAGAAAATCCACATCCATGCTTCCCCGAGATTTCTTAGGGCGCAAGTTGGCAGTTACATGGGTAACAACTTAATGGGTCTTACCTCTATCGTGGGGCCCACCTTGATGATTTATTATTTATCCACGTTGTCCATCCATTTCTACAAATCATTTTAGGACAAATTATACAAAATTAAGCAGATCCAAATCTTAGGTAGACCATAACACAGTGTGATTGAGTGTCTCACCATTAAAAATTCCAAAGGGCCCATGGTAAGGTTTTCGTAATGTTTAATTTCCATCTAACCCGTTGATAATGTCAAAAATATCTAGATGAAGGGAATATACAAATATTAGCTCGATCTAAAACTTTTGTGGCCCATAAAATGTTTTTAATGGTCATTTATCACTATTTCTAGTGGTATGGTTCACCTGAGATTTGGATGTTATTAAGGTTTGGAATCATCCCCTAAAATGATATAAGAAAATAGATGGACAGCGTGGATATACAAAAATACATCAAGGTGGACCCCACACAATTAGGGTAACACCCATTAAGTTGTTACCTTGGTAACGGCTAATTCACTCCCGATTTCCTACGGACTGACCTAGCTTGAGACCGATGATCCTATCAGGGGATATGTGGGGCCCACAATGACCTATATGTTTTATCCACGCTGTCCATTTATCTTGACAGATCATTTTAGTGCTTGAGCAAAAAAAGGAGGTAGATCTAGCTCAATTGGACCACATCACATGAACTAGTATGTATTAAACTCTTATGTTATCTAATAGTAAGGATCCGGTCGAATCTTAGTGTTAGATCTAGATCTTACCCGAATAATATTTGAATTTTTCTTGGTGAACCCGAATCCGATCCATTTATTTTATTGGAAAAAATTTAGGATCCAAATCCGTAATATATGGGGTCGGAGCGGATCAGATCTCGGATCTTACCCGCTCCATTAAGAGCCCTATGGCCAACTTAGTGGGAGAAAAATTCCTCCTCAACCACGCGCACAACAATATCGAAATAGAAATAAAGCAAACAAAAAGGGTGCAAATCAAAGCACAAAGATTTACATAGTTCCCTTTCGGTATGTTCACAGATTCAAGCTAATCCACTCTGCTCAAAGGCAACAAAAAAGAAGAAGAAATAGATCTCAATATAATTGCAGTTCTCTCTCTCTCTCTCTCATAAAAGAATATATATTACCCCAAACGAACTAGGGTTTACATAAAAACTCTATGTGAAATTATCCCTCTAGATTGGGGGCACGCCCTGAAACCCTAAGCAAGGGAACGTCAAGCTTAGCGCATGCAGAGCTCAACTTGCGAAAGTGATGGCTAGATAAATAGTACACCCCTAATGATCAGGCTCCATAGATCCTAACATAACTAAACATACCAACTATAAAGGTAGAGTACTGCGACTTAAATATTACAGACCCAGATGTCCTAGAAATTCATTTCATAAAAAGAAGAAAAATGATTTGAAGATCTACCATCATATTAGAGGCCTGATGACGTGTCACCATGATCTCTCGGATGCGAAGTTCACCTCCTTCATGGCATTTCTCAACAACAATGTTCTATCCTTCAACACTTTCATTTTACGATCAAGAACTTTGCACCCCTCTTCTCTGGCCCATTTCTTCGCAACGAATCTTGTATAATAGGACTGTAATTCTTGGTCTGGTGATATAATTCTTGAATCTAGCAATCAATTTTGTAACACCTTACCTTAAACTTTTCGATACTTGAGTATTAAAAGTCCTTGGGTATTACCATAAAAATCTAATTAAACACTTTAAATCAATCTAACTACAAAAGTTAACCAATCCCTTAATTTTGTGATAAATTGATGTGTACAGTCCCTTAACTTAATCATGGACTTAAGCCATTCATATAATTGACCTCAATATCAGCCCATATATTCAATTATACATTGATCCAACTATCGAGAAGACTCCTTATAGACAGTTAAAGTGATACAACCGTTAAAGTTTGATCTGGACTATCACAACATTATAAAATCGACACTACACATAATTAAGCCCTTAGACCCAATCATCAACAAGTCTGAATGTTAGATCGTGATCTTGATATGTAGAAAAATATTTTATACTATTGAAATCAAATGTTAATGGGGAGAAATACATCATTGATCAATCTTAAGTTTCAACAGTGTATATGTTTATACCCGACACTGAATCTCAGAAAACCTATTTATGAAAACCTGATCGTGATGTACAGACAATGCTTAGTTAGCCCAATTTATTCGTACATTATCAATTTTAGGACTTATCTCACTAGATCCACCATTGACCATACTCACATCATACTTGTTGATGATCCACTCAAAATGTATACAAATCTAACCATTTGATAGGGGAGTCAACCATTCAATTTCATCTAGAAACTTCTTAGGAGTCCTAGGAACACTAATCAAATATTTAAAATAATTCAACTATTAAATTTCAATAATCGATCGTAGGATTTCAAGCCTAACTTCTCTAACCCATTTGATCAAAAGGATTAATTTGAAATCAATTTCACATTAATCCGAACCTCACAACAAATGGGCTAGTGGACCCAAGAAGGTTTTAATGATATGAAATTTTCCCCATTTATTCTCGAATGATGGCCACTTGAGTTTTAGATTAGCCTCATTCTTGGATCAATGGTCCAACATGGGCAGAAAAAACTGATGGATGGAGTGGATTTCTCCCAAACATCACGATGGACCTCACCAAGCCTCTCCAATTATTTGTGTGTGCACCGGTGCACGCACACCACCCAAACTTCACTCCCCTTTGAATCGAATTTAAAAGTGGAACCGTCTTCTTCATTGGTCATTTCAACAGAGGTTCCAACTTGACCCCACCTTGATTAGAGTGGCCCACCTTGGGCTTATCCAAACCATTCACCTAATGAGTCATGACCGTCCTATGATGCCCACGTGCAAAGAGATTTACAACACGTGCATACAACAATTCAAAAACTAGGAGGATATCTCTAACTCGCAAATAATTTAAAAAATGAAAATCTTCTTCATGCGTAATGAATCTGAGATGACCGTTTCATACAGATGCAAATTGTCCATATGATTTAGATTAGAAAATCTTCATTCATGATAAGCTCAACTAGAAAACCAAAGCAAAATTGCCTTATTCTTTAGCATTGCAAGTGATCAAGAGAAGCTTCGACATTAAAAATCTTCTGTAATACCCCGGTCCTTTATAACACAACCCGAGCACACACGCGTCTCAATTGATGCCTTTGATGGCCCGTATGCGGTGCCCTTGATCACTTAGTATCAAAACCTAACAATTTATCTCAAGAGATCTTGAAATCTCTATCATGTCAACCGCGTCGTCACTGCGGCTGCATTGTCGAAAACCGCACGTCAATCCGATACCCGAGCGCAAAGTTAAGGCCCTTTGATCGAAAAACATAGTTTTTACACACTTGTGTGGGGCCCACCACAAGGTCTCCTTTGCAATTAATATATTAATATATTCATATATATATATATTATAATAATAATAATAATAATAATAATAAAATAAGAAAAATATATATATATATAAAAGAAAATAATAAAAATAAATTTAAAAAAAAAAGTAAAAAAAAAGGGGGAGGCAATGATGGCTAGAATCTCACCACCATGCCTCCCTAGTCCTCCCCACTCCTCCCCATGTCACCCCATCCCTATCCATGCTTGCATTAAAATAAATAAATAAATAAATAAATGAATAAAAGGTTATAAAGGGGGGGAGGGATCGTGCATACCCTCACCCCCATCTTCCATCTCCTTTCATCCATATCAAGAGAGAGAGAGTGAGAGAGAGTGAGAGAGAGAGAGAGAGTAGCAATTTTGGTGGGCCATCATCAACCTCCCATTCTATCTCAACCATCCATCCGCTTCAACCGTCAAGATCGACCCTTGATCAAGGAGATCAAGGTGAGTGCAATCTTCCCCCCTTTTTCTCATTTACTTTTCATTTTCTTCCCTTGGGCCCACCTTGTGATGGGCAATCTGATGAATGGGGTGGATTGTCCCTAAGTGGGCCCCATATGAAATAACCATAAGAATAAAAAAAAAAAAAAAGAAACAAAAAAAAAATAAATAAATAAGGCACTGGACGTCCAGCGTCTGGACGTTCTGACGCTGGAACGTCCAGCGTCATTTGACAGTGAATGGGGTCCCCACTCGTGGGACCCACCTTGATGTTTTTGTTCCATCCACTCCGTCCACTTGTTTTCCCATATCATTTTAGGCCCAGGCCCCAAATTTGAAACTGATCCAAATCTTAAGTGGACCGCACCGCATAAAACAGTGTAAGTAATGATTTCTACTGTCAGAAATCTTTCGGCCCACTTTGAAGTTTCTAGACCGAATCATATACCCAATATTGGGCTTATTGAGTCCCCCATGAGATGGGGAACCTGATGAACGGAGTGGATCAGACCCATGTGGGCCCCACTTGATATGAACACAAAAAAAAGAAAAAAAGAAAAAAAGAAAGAAAATAAGAAGATGAAGGAGAGGTGCGTCTCTGACGCTGGTGTACCCAGCGTCCACGGACGCTGGGCGCGTGGTGTCTAGCTGGTGGCCCACTCTGTGGGTCCCACCATGCTGTATGTGCTATATCCACACCGTCCATCCAATTGGGGAGATCATTTTAGGGCATGATCTGAAGAATGAGACCGATCCACATCTCAAGTGGACCCCATTTGAAAGAAAACAGTGAGGACAGTGACAAGGCTGTTGGACCTTCCTACGGCCCACCATGATATTTATTTGAGATCCAACCTGCTCATAATTCCACACACGTGTGGAAGAGGGAAAACAAAATATCAGCTTGATCGAAAACTCAGTTGGGCCCGCCTAGAATGTATGTGCCTTATCTATTACATCCTTATGTTTTTCCAGCTCATTTTAGTGGCTGAGCCCAAAAAAATTAAGCACATCCAAATGTCAAGTGGACCATGCCACGGGAAACAGTGGGAATAATGATCTCCACCATTGAAACCTTCCCCAGCCCTACAGTGATGTTTATTTGTCATCCAACGTGTACATACCATCACATGGATATGGATGAAGGGGAAAACATTAATACCCACTTGATTCGAAACCTATTGGACCCCAACTGGGCACCATAGGTGGAAGTGTGCTTGGGCACGCTGACCCAGCGGGTGGCCCACCCCATGGGTCCCACCGTGGAGTATCTGTTTTATCTATGCCGCCCATCTGTTTTTCCATATTATTTTAGTCCATGGGCCCTCCAACAAAAGATGAGGCAATCCAAAGCTCTGGTGGACCACATTGTAGGAGAGAATGGTCATTTTATTTCTCTAAAAGATGGCCCCTTGTGATCACAAATTGGACCCAAACTTAGCCCAAAACCATTTATGTATGTAAAGTCCATTTAATTAAAAATCTACGTGGGGTCACATCTATGGAATCCACCACCTTCCTAAAGTGTTAAATATGTCATTTAAACCCTAAAACTTGAATTTAGATTATATAGGCCACCTCCTTAAAATTTTAGATCCACCACCATAGGGTTGATCTTAACCATATAAATTATGGATATGACAATCTAACCGCATAAATGGTCTAAAATATGGTAGGGTCGAATTCTAGCAAGCGTGTACATGTTTCAAGCAACATTGAAAGATGCTTCGATTCTTAAGGTGATGATTCCTCCCCTTGAGCTTTCCGCTTCCATACTGGTTAAGTTATAGTTCTATTTATTTTGTTAAGAAAACATGTTACAAATGATTTAAACTTTGTCTTATGATTATCTGATTTCATCATTAATTATATGCTAAATTATGAATTGCTCCACGTTTTTGTGAATTATTACGTATTTTGAATTGTCAAAGTTATTCCTCTTAGAAATCTGGAAGTGAATTGCGAATCTGGATTGTAGTGATCACATCTGTTAGATGAAACCTTAAACCAGTGGCCTCTGTAAGCAAGAAAATGGAATGATCCCTAAGGATGGAATCCTTGAATGGATTTGTTGGACTAAAAGTCCTGTTAAGATGAATCGTTGTGATTATGTCCCTAACTGAACTTATAATGGATACATTTGAAAGTTATGGAGATGAGAGGCCACTAGTTGTAAGGAAATGTCATAATTGGTTTGGTTGTAAATTGGACTAATAATGGACGATTAATCATGCATATCATGGCACTGACGGGACATGTGGTGACGAGCCATACTACTGTCGGGTGGTTTGGTTGCTGAGAGCACGTACCCTTGAGGTATTTTCGCTGGCCCCAGACCACCATTGGGTGAGCCATACGCTGATAGCACGTACCTTTGGTATTTCGCTGGTGATGGCCGCTCTTGATGGAATTGCATGGTGGGGCTGATGTGTGTCCTTAGGGACTTCCAGACCACGTTTTCCAGCTGGATGAGCATCCCCAGGCTGAGGGACATGTGCATGCATTCATGCATTTAAGAAAGATCACATCATGGATGTTTTGTATGTTTCCATTTCTCTAAACTGCTTTTGATTAGTGTGTTGGTGTGTAATCTTGAGGGGACCTCACACTGAGCTGGCCACTCATGTTTAGAATATCAACCGTACAGATGATGCAGGAGTGATGGTAGAGGATGGAGAACTTGGAGTTACTCCCGATGACACTCTTGCTAAGGAGGGTGTGGAATATGCTGAGGAGGAGCCATATGCCGATGTTGCTGAGCTTTACGAGCTCAATCAGTAGAGTAGTTATTTCCATCTATTTTCCCTATGACACTTGATATTTTGGGTTTGTACTGAGTCCCAGATGGGGGAAACTCGTGAACTATTAATACTTGTGTTTGATATGGTTATATTTTCATGGAATGGTTATCTTTTTGTCTCTATGGTGCCCACTAGTGCAATTGTGAATGTGGAAACATAATCCAACTGAAAAACCATACTTAAAGGTGATACTTTCTCCCTAAATTAACGTCCGGGTTCTCGTGGTAACAGTCATACTCAAGCCATGGGAATCGGGGCGTTACAAGTTGGTATCAGAGCACCAGGATCTGAGATAACTAGGCCTTGGGAATATAAAAATGGTACAAACCCCAAGAGACTTAAATGTCTAGGGATTATGAAGTAGGGGTATGAACTTAGAAGAAAATTTTCCAAGGAATAGTGTAATCTAAGAACTTAGAGACAATACCTAGGTTTCCTTGAGAACCTTAGGATAGCCATCAAACTTAGAAACCGAACTTAGGTACCAAGAAAGAGACTATTTCTACGTAATTGTAATTGATGAACTCCTTCATATCCTCAAAATTTTGGTTCTAAGTGACAATTAGAATATGAAAGTAATTGTGCTCTTGCACCTTTTCAGGAGAGTATGCCTCCTAAGTCTAAGCAACGGCGAGCACTGGCGTCGTGTGCGTTGGCACCCTCGCCTGAGAACCCCGAACGTGAGCCAAGCCCAGAATATGTTCCTGGAGAACAAGGAGAGCTTAGGGACCCTGATCAAGAATCAGAGACTGGAAGTGCTCCCCCACCCCCACCTATGGGCCCTGCGGGTGTACATTCACAAGCCGCGTATTCTGGGGGCCCTACTGGGGGCGTTCCATTTGGTGGCCAGGCCGGATCTGATGCCTTTGGAATTTTTGGGCATATGGCTGCGTTATTGCAGCAACAACAGGCCGCGTTTATGCAGCAACAACAGGCCATGTTCTCCACCATGATGAAGACACTTCAAGGTAGTTCGCGAGGATCGGCTTCCCGAACGGAAGATTCTCGTGAGGTTGAGGTCTTCGAGAAGTTTCAGAAATTGAGGCCACCTACATTCTCGGGGGCGGTGGATCCTGTTCAAGCAGAACATTGGTTGGACCGATTGGAGAAAATGATGAAGCCATTGGGCTGTTCTGATGAGCAAAAGGTCAGCCTCGCCACGTATCTGCTGGAAGGTGATGCGAACAACTGGTGGAAGAGCGTGTTGAGGGTAGTTGGGGAAGACTATACATGGACCTGGAAGAGTTTTAAAAAGAAGTTTCTTGAGAAATACTTCCCCCGATCGTGCCGAAATGAGAAAATAGCACAGTTCCTGAAACTGGAACAGGGCAACATGACTGTTGCCCAGTACGAAGCCAAGTTTGATGAATTGTCACGGTTTGTGCCCCGGATGGTGCAAGACGAAGAGTACAGATTACAGAAGTTTAAGGAGGGCCTCAGGCCAGGAATTCATTCTAGGTTGTGCACCCTGGACTTCAAAAGTCTTGCCGAGGTTGCCGATAAGGCGATGCGGGTCGAGAAGGATCACGAGCGCATGTCAAAGTTACGCACTCCAAATCAGAGTCTTATTAACAGGGTCAGGCCTATGCCTTCTACCTCAGCGCCATTTGAGAAGAAGCCGAGAGTTACATACCCTATTTCCTCATCTCCGTATGCTACAAAAAAATGTGACTACTGTGGGAGGATAGGCCATATCGCTCGCATGTGCTATAACAAACTCAGGGCTGAAGGTGTTAATCCCCCATTCCAAGCAAATCGTCCCCAGCAAACTCAGGTCGTGACAAGGCCAACTCCACAACCTCAGCCTACCAGGCCAGGAGCACCAGCACAGAACAGGAATCCTCCCGCTCGCATGTATGCCATCTCTGCATCTCAGGCTGAGGAAAATCCTTCTCAGACTATCCACGGTACGGCTTATATCAACGATGTTCCCGTTCTCATCTTGTTTGATTCTGGTGCAACATTGTCATTCATTGACTGCACTATAGTAGCAAAACTGGAACTGAAAACAAGTCGTATGCACACTCCCCTCGTAATAGCATCCCCTATGGGGAAATTTGTGGAAACAAATAAGATTTGTAGGGCATGCTGCATTTCCCTTGCGAACCATAAAATAACAGTAGATTTGGTAGTGATGCGCATCAAGCACTACGACATCGTACTTGGGATGGACTGGCTGTCTCGGGTTCAAGCAGTTCTGGATTGTCGTGCTAGGTTGGTCACCATATCCCTATCCGGGCAAGATTCTTTCACTGTGGGGGGTAGAAGCAGGCACGAAGAATTTGAAAGCTTACAAGCATTAGAAGTAGCTGAGTCAGACGAGGTCATGATAGACCAAATACCCATAGTGCAGGAATTTCCCGAAGTATTTCAAGAAATACCCGGGTTACCCCCCCAGACGGGAGGTGGATTTCTGTATAGACCTCCTGCCAGGGACCGCACCGATATCTTTGCCACCTTTTCGTATGCCTCCTTGTGAAATGGAAGAGCTCAGGAAGCAGATCGATGAGTTGTTGGCGCAAGGTTTCATCCGGCCCAGCGTTTCCCCATGGGGCGCTCCAGTGCTGTTTGTGAAAAAGAAAGACGGGTCGATGCGATTATGCATAGACTATAGGCGGTTGAACGGGGGTGACGATTAAGAACAAGTATCCTCTGCCTCGTATCGATGACCTGTTTGACCAACTCAAAGGCGCAACGTATTTCTCTAAGATCGATCTGCGATCTGGGTACCATCAGTTGAGGGTTAGAGAAGAGGACATTCCCAAGACAGCATTCAGGACTAGGTATGGACATTATGAGTTCCTAGTTATGTCATTTGGTCTTACCAATGCCCCAGCCGTGTTCATGGACTTGATGAATAGGATCTTCATGCCATATTTAGACCGTTTCGTCATTGTCTTCATCGATGACATCCTGGTCTACTCTAAAAGCCAGGAGAAGCATGAAGAACACCTGCGTACCGTCCTGCATACCTTGAAAGAAAACCAGTTGTATGCAAAGTTGTCCAAGTGCGACTTTTGGAAGGAAGAAGTCAAATTTTTGGGGCACGTAGTGAACAAGGAAGGTATAGCAGTTGATCCATCTAAAGTCGAAGCAGTAGCTAAGTGGGAGCAGCCCACCACGGTTACAGAAGTTCGAAGCTTCTTGGGTATGGCGGGATATTATAGGCGCTTCATTAAAGAGTTCGCCAGAATTGCGCGACCGTTGACCCAGTTGACAAAGAAGAATGCCAAATTTGTATGGGATGAAAACACGGAAGCAGCCTTTCAAGAGCTTAAGATGAGGCTAACATCAGCTCCTGTACTTACTCTCCCAAAAGAAGGTGAAAAGTTCATAGTTTTTAGTGACGCGTCCAAGACGGGCTTGGGATGTGTGCTAATGCAGAACAATAGGGTGATTGCCTATGCTTCGAGGCAGCTGAAGAAGCATGAGGAGAATTACCCGACGCATGATTTGGAATTGGCAGCAGTGGTCTTCGCTCTAAAGATCTGGAGACACTATTTGTATGGGGAAGAGTTTGAATTGTTCTGCGACCACAAAAGCCTCAAGTATATATTCACGCAAAAAGATCTGAACATGCGTCAACGGCGATGGATGGAGACTTTCAAAGACTTTAATTTTGAGGTGTCTTACCATCCCGGGAAAGCGAATCTGGTAGCCGATGCACTGAGTCGACAGAAAAGGTATGAGCTTGCAGCCACATTGATGATCAAGGAGTGGGAAATGATGAAATTTGTCCAGGACTTCGACGTTCAGCTTACGCTTGACGAGCCAGATCCGTATGTTGCTCTCATAACTGCAGAGCCGACCTTGGTCCGTCAGGCCATCACCGAACAAGACCAGGACGAATGGCTCAAGCAGATGAAAGAGGAATGTAAGGCCAGAGAAATGCCCGATTGGAGAATTAGTGCTGATGGTGCACTTAGGTTTCGCGGTCGTGTATGTGTTCCCGATAATGCAAACTTGAAGAAGGACGTGATGAGGGAAGCACATTACTCTAAGCTGGCTATCCACCCGGGCAGTACTAAAATGTATCGGGATGTGAAGAGACAGTATTGGTGGAACAACATGAAGCGCGACATAGCAGACTATGTGGCAAAATGTATGGTATGCCAGAAGGTGAAAGCTGAGCACCGCAAACCGCCAGGCCTTCTTCAGCCCTTGCCTTTAGCAGAATGGAAGTGGGACAGCATTTCCATGGACTTCATATCCGGACTTCCGAAAACCAAAAAAAGGCATGACTCAATCTGGGTGATTGTAGACAGGCTGACAAAATCAGCACGATTCCTCCCGATACAAACATCAAATACCGCTGATGATCTGGCAAAGCTGTACATTAAGGAGGTTGTGCGATCATATGGTGTGCCTCGAGAAATCATATCCGACCGAGATTCTCGGTTCACCTCAACGTTCTGGAGAAGGCTACAGGAAGAATTGGGCACGGAACTCAAATACAGCACGGCATTTCACCCTCAGACCGATGGTCAGACAGAAAGGGTCAATCAGATCCTGGAAGACATGTTGCGGGCATGCGTGCTTGATTTGAAAGGGAATTGGGACGATCATCTTCCTCTTGCGGAATTTGCCTACAATAATAGTTTCCAGTCAAGCATAGGAATGGCTCCTTATGAAGCTCTTTATGGTCGTCCTTGCCGAGCTCCGCAGTGTTGGGCAGAAGTTGGTGAGAGGAGTTTATTGGGACCTGAACTCGTCCAAGTTACGACCGACGTGATTGATATAGTTCGAAAACGTTTACGTGCCGCTCAGAGTAGGCAGAAAAGTTATGCAGACACCCGTCGGCGTGATCTGGAATTTGCGGTAGGGGAACATGTGTTCCTAAAGGTTTCGCCCATGAAGGGTATGATGAGATTCGGAAAGAAGGGGAAGCTAGCACCTCGTTTCATTGGTCCCTTCGAGATACTGGAAAGAGTTGGAGCTGTGGCGTATCGTTTAGCATTGCCAACAAGCCTGGCAAACGTTCATGGCGTCTTTCATATTTCTATGCTGAAAAGGTACAAGCCTGACGATGCTCACATCATTAGTTGGGAAGAAATTGAGCTGCGAGATGATGCCTCCTACATCGAAGAACCAGTCCGTATCTTGGACCACAAGGAGCAGGTCTTGCGCACAAAGGTCATTCCGCTGGTTAAGGTCCTCTGGTCACGTCATGGAGAAGAAGAAGCAACTTGGGAGCGGGAAGCGGAAATGAAGGAGAAATACCCTCAGTTATTCAACGACGCAACTCAGGTAATTTCGAGGATGAAATTTTTATTAGGGGGGTAGATTGTAATACCCCGGTCCTTTATAACACAACCCGAGCACACACGCGTCTCAATTGATGCCTTTGATGGCCCGTATGCGGTGCCCTTGATCACTTAGTATCAAAACCTAACAATTTATCTCAAGAGATCTTGAAATCTCTATCATGTCAACCGCGTCGTCACTGCGGCTGCATTGTCGAAAACCGCACGTCAATCCGATACCCGAGCGCAAAGTTAAGGCCCTTTGATCGAAAAACATAGTTTTTACACACTTGTGTGGGGCCCACCACAAGGTCTCCTTTGCAATTAATATATTAATATATTCATATATATATATATATATATTATAATAATAATAATAATAATAATAATAATAATAAAATAAGAAAAATATATATATATATAAAAGAAAATAATAAAAATAAATTTAAAAAAAAAAAGTAAAAAAAAAGGGGGAGGCAATGATGGCTAGAATCTCACCACCATGCCTCCCTAGTCCTCCCCACTCCTCCCCATGTCACCCCATCCCTATCCATGCTTGCATTAAAATAAATAAATAAATAAATAAATGAATAAAAGGTTATAAAGGGGGGGAGGGATCGTGCATACCCTCACCCCCATCTTCCATCTCCTTTCATCCATATCAAGAGAGAGAGAGTGAGAGAGAGTGAGAGAGAGAGAGAGTAGCAATTTTGGTGGGCCATCATCAACCTCCCATTCTATCTCAACCATCCATCCGCTTCAACCGTCAAGATCGACCCTTGATCAAGGAGATCAAGGTGAGTGCAATCTTCCCCCCTTTTTCTCATTTACTTTTCATTTTCTTCCCTTGGGCCCACCTTGTGATGGGCAATGTGATGGATGGGCTGGATCGTCCATGAATGGGTCCCACCCTTTGATGGTGTGGATCCCACTTGGGGACCCACTTTATGTCATAATTAGTGTGGCCAACGGCCCACCATGATGTATGTAGTTCACCCACGCTGTCCACCCTGTGGACCCACCATGCGATGGCCCAGCTGATGGAGGAAGTGGATCCTGCACGTGTGGACCCCACTGGTTAAGGCTCAACAACAAAAAAAAAAGGAAGAAAAGAAAGAAACAAAGAAAAGGGCTGCTGGGCAGCCAGCGTCCAGAGGACGCTGGGACGAAGCCCAGTTTGGGCGAAATCCATAGGGCCCACTCGTGGGACCCACCCTGATGCATGTATGTAATCCACGCTGTCCATCTGTTTCTCCAGCCCATTTTAAGACTGGGTACAAAAAATGAAGTAAATTCAGATCTCGGGTGGACCACACCATAGAAAACAGTAGAAGCTAGGATGCCTACTGTCGAAACTTCCATGGCCCACCGTGATGTTTATAGACAGAATCACCTGCCCAATATTAGGCTTATTAGGTCCCCAAGGAGCTGAAAAATCTGATGAATGGGGTGGATTGTCCCTAAGTGGGCCCCATATGAAATAACCATAAGAATAAAAAAAAAAAAAAGAAACAAAAAAAAATAAATAAATAAGGCACTGGACGTCCAGCGTCTGGACGTTCTGACGCTGGAACGTCCAGCGTCATTTGACAGTGAATGGGGTCCCCACTCGTGGGACCCACCTTGATGTTTTTGTTCCATCCACTCCGTCCACTTGTTTTCCCATATCATTTTAGGCCCAGGCCCCAAATTTGAAACTGATCCAAATCTTAAGTGGACCGCACCGCATAAAACAGTGTAAGTAATGATTTCTACTGTCAGAAATCTTTCGGCCCACTTTGAAGTTTCTAGACCGAATCATATACCCAATATTGGGCTTATTGAGTCCCCCATGAGATGGGGAACCTGATGAACGGAGTGGATCAGACCCATGTGGGCCCCACTTGATATGAACACAAAAAAAAGAAAAAAAGAAAAAAAGAAAGAAAATAAGAAGATGAAGGAGAGGTGCGTCTCTGACGCTGGTGTACCCAGCGTCCACGGACGTTGGGCGCGTGGTGTCTAGCTGGTGGCCCACTCTGTGGGTCCCACCATGCTGTATGTGCTATATCCACACCGTCCATCCAATTGGGGAGATCATTTTAGGGCATGATCTGAAGAATGAGACCGATCCACATCTCAAGTGGACCCCATTTGAAAGAAAACAGTGAGGACAGTGACAAGGCTGTTGGACCTTCCTACGGCCCACCATGATATTTATTTGAGATCCAACCTGCTCATAATTCCACACACGTGTGGAAGAGGGAAAACAAAATATCAGCTTGATCGAAAACTCAGTTGGGCCCGCCTAGAATGTATGTGCCTTATCTATTACATCCTTATGTTTTTCCAGCTCATTTTAGTGGCTGAGCCCAAAAAAATTAAGCACATCCAAATGTCAAGTGGACCATGCCACGGGAAACAGTGGGAATAATGATCTCCACCATTGAAACCTTCCCCAGCCCTACAGTGATGTTTATTTGTCATCCAACGTGTACATACCATCACATGGATATGGATGAAGGGGAAAACATTAATACCCACTTGATTCGAAACCTATTGGACCCCAACTGGGCACCATAGGTGGAAGTGTGCTTGGGCACGCTGACCCAGCGGGTGGCCCACCCCATGGGTCCCACCGTGGAGTATCTGTTTTATCTATGCCGCCCATCTGTTTTTCCATATTATTTTAGTCCATGGGCCCTCCAACAAAAGATGAGGCAATCCAAAGCTCTGGTGGACCACATTGTAGGAGAGAATGGTCATTTTATTTCTCTAAAAGATGGCCCCTTGTGATCACAAATTGGACCCAAACTTAGCCCAAAACCATTTATGTATGTAAAGTCCATTTAATTAAAAATCTACGTGGGGTCACATCTATGGAATCCACCACCTTCCTAAAGTGTTAAATATGTCATTTAAACCCTAAAACTTGAATTTAGATTATATAGGCCACCTCCTTAAAATTTTAGATCCACCACCATAGGGTTGATCTTAACCATATAAATTATGGATATGACAATCTAACCGCATAAATGGTCTAAAATATGGTAGGGTCGAATTCTAGCAAGCGTGTACATGTTTCAAGCAACATTGAAAGATGCTTCGATTCTTAAGGTGATGATTCCTCCCCTTGAGCTTTCCGCTTCCATACTGGTTAAGTTATAGTTCTATTTATTTTGTTAAGAAAACATGTTACAAATGATTTAAACTTTGTCTTATGATTATCTGATTTCATCATTAATTATATGCTAAATTATGAATTGCTCCACGTTTTTGTGAATTATTACGTATTTTGAATTGTCAAAGTTATTCCTCTTAGAAATCTGGAAGTGAATTGCGAATCTGGATTGTAGTGATCACATCTGTTAGATGAAACCTTAAACCAGTGGCCTCTGTAAGCAAGAAAATGGAATGATCCCTAAGGATGGAATCCTTGAATGGATTTGTTGGACTAAAAGTCCTGTTAAGATGAATCGTTGTGATTATGTCCCTAACTGAACTTATAATGGATACATTTGAAAGTTATGGAGATGAGAGGCCACTAGTTGTAAGGAAATGTCATAATTGGTTTGGTTGTAAATTGGACTAATAATGGACGATTAATCATGCATATCATGGCACTGACGGGACATGTGGTGACGAGCCATACTACTGTCGGGTGGTTTGGTTGCTGAGAGCACGTACCCTTGAGGTATTTTCGCTGGCCCCAGACCACCATTGGGTGAGCCATACGCTGATAGCACGTACCTTTGGTATTTCGCTGGTGATGGCCGCTCTTGATGGAATTGCATGGTGGGGCTGATGTGTGTCCTTAGGGACTTCCAGACCACGTTTTCCAGCTGGATGAGCATCCCCAGGCTGAGGGACATGTGCATGCATTCATGCATTTAAGAAAGATCACATCATGGATGTTTTGTATGTTTCCATTTCTCTAAACTGCTTTTGATTAGTGTGTTGGTGTGTAATCTTGAGGGGACCTCACACTGAGCTGGCCACTCATGTTTAGAATATCAACCGTACAGATGATGCAGGAGTGATGGTAGAGGATGGAGGACTTGGAGTTACTCCCGATGACACTCTTGCTAAGGAGGGTGTGGAATATGCTGAGGAGGAGCCATATGCCGATGTTGCTGAGCTTTACGAGCTCAATCAGTAGAGTAGTTATTTCCATCTATTTTCCCTATGACACTTGATATTTTGGGTTTGTACTGAGTCCCAGATGGGGGAAACTCGTGAACTATTAATACTTGTGTTTGATATGGTTATATTTTCATGGAATGGTTATCTTTTTGTCTCTATGGTGCCCACTAGTGCAATTGTGAATGTGGAAACATAATCCAACTGAAAAACCATACTTAAAGGTGATACTTTCTCCCTAAATTAACGTCCGGGTTCTCGTGGTAACAGTCATACTCAAGCCATGGGAATCGGGGCGTTACATCTTCAAACTTTAAGAAATCCACACTATTAATAGTACAAGACCCATTGGCATTACCAGCATAAAAAACACCATTCGAAAAGACCAAGGTTCAACACCCGAAAACCCTTCCATGTTTAACAGACGAGTGAGACAACCTAAATCTTCTACACATGAATCCACTGAGTAAAATATTACAATCGTTAGATTTGTGGTATCCACAAGCTTCACTAGACCTATCTAAACCAACTACAAGAATTGGTTTAAAGAAATACGACTAGGGTGAAATCCGTCACTAACACTTGAGCTTCTTCCCCGAGAATGAACATCAACCACATGTTCTTGTGCAACAACTAATCAAAAATCTAAAGTATGTATAATGTGGGCCATTCGATGAAATATGATCGTAGAATGTTTAGACAAGATCAAACTAGCGGCCAAGAACAAAAAATGAAGTTACAAATAGCATTGAACGCCCTAATAGCTAAAAATTTCTTCACGTAGGAAACCTCCTTTCATAAAAAAAACCTGTAGACAACTCCCTTTGCAGCTATGAATTTCAGACCTTCTAAGTATTGTATAAAATCCTCCATCGTGCGTAAGAACCATAGAAAATTAGTGAAAGAAAATGAGAAAAAGGGGCTCCAGTGAGTCAAGCTAAGTTATGGTGAGTCTAGCGACTTTGTTGGATGTAGTCAAGGAAAGAAAGAAGAAGAAAAGAGAAAGAAGAAAGAAAGAGAGAGAGAGAGAGAGAGAGAGAGAGAGAGAGAGAGAGAGAAGAAAAACTAGGAAGAGAAGGAGAAAATTCTTCTTGTTGAGTTGTCTTAGTGAAAGCATCGAGTCTAGTAGCGAGTCGGGCCTAGTTCAGCCATGACGAGAAGTGATTCACTCCACTTAGTTTTCCCTTATACACTTCATTTGAGGCTAAGTTTCTCATTTCAATTTTAAGTTTAACATGTGTAGATTGCCCAAATTATCGAGTCGATCCGAGACCGTCGCTTAAGTTGAGTCGATTCTTAAGATTTTTAGTTACAATTTAGATTTAATCAAATTTGTTAATTTTAGATATCATTTTATAATTTGGGAGAATTTAAAATCCCTAGAATAAGACCTAGACTTAGATCATAACAGTTTGATCTTAACCATATAAACCATGTAATGTTGCAATCTAACAATATGAATTGTGTTAAACATGATAGAATTTAATCATACAGTGTGTATACAAAATTCTAGCAACACTAGGGGGTGATCCAACTCAAGAAGTGAGAATTTCACTTCAACCTTTCCGACGGAATTCATGAAATTGTAATAATTTTATGAAATCTATTACTCTTAGTTTATCTCCTTTATAACATGATTAGATTACATGCTTAATATACCTATGAACCTTAACATATTTAAATTTTATTTATGAATGATTTGGAGTTTATTTAGATTGAAACTATGCTCTAGTATTCATCTATGTGCATTGGTGTTTACGATGGTATATTTTAAAACGATTGCATGCTAAAGAATGAATTAGTGATGTTTATAATCTGATTTGTATACCTTAGGATGTGTGGCATGGCTACCTACGTCAAGACTTGATTTGAGACATGATTCGGGTGGAAGACGTGGGTGGAAAACTATTTATGAAAAGACTATATGTTGATATGTTGAGAACACATCTCTTTCGACAATACCTTAAAACTTAGTCGGCCTTTATTGGTTATACCGTGATCTCTTATATGTTAGTGCACCTATTTTTTAATCACATTTGTTAAGGTGTCTTGAGTCGATTAAGCCTTCATTGGAAGAGTATTGAAGAGCCTTGAAGCACCAAGGCATGAAGATATAAGTAATCGTGAGGTGCCTTGGTAAATTAATCTAGCCTAGACCCCATTAGTTCCAAAACAACCATCCTCTAGATGATCCATTTCTAATAGAAAAACCTTGTTTGATCATCTAAAACCTTATGTTTTAAATTAAACATGATAGCTAGGCTTAAGAGGAATTTCAAGGTCCTTCGATTCAACTGAAACTAACCCAAATAGGTTAGCGAGCCAGATAGGAAAATCCATGTAATTTGGCTTTGGCTGAAAATCCTTCGCCCGAATTCGGTGGAATCAAATAACATTTTTCGGTTCGACTAAAATTGACTAAAACTGTCCAATGAGCCTTCTTGAAAATCCAAGATATTTCGGCTCCAACCGGATAGTTCTTCAGCTAGCTTCGGTGCGACCAGAGACTAGTAATTATAAATCCGTTTGAGCTTTTTATCTATATATTTTACATTCGGATCTTTGTAAGAATGATGATTTTGAGTAAGTTAAAAGCCCTAGTGTATTTCAATGCTTCTTATACCTTCTAGTATCTCACCCAAAGGGATTCATGCTCTATTCCTTGTGATTATTCACACTACCGAGCATTTCAAGCTCTATTTGGGAAAAAACATGAGTTCTTGCTTTCTCTAGAGTTTAGACTTAATTTTTTAGGTAAACCCTTTGCATAAACCATTTCTAAAAATGCCTATCTGGTTCAACCATTATCCTCCCTTTGCCTTGGTCACCTCATCAAAGCATCACATGTAAGGCAAGCCAATCATTTGAAACCAAAGAAAATCAATATCAAAGTTTGGGGGAGCAACTGAGTAGCCGATTCAAGCACTGGAGAGCATGAAGACACAACTCAATAAAACGCATCAATAGGGCTCAAATTGACAAGTAAGATTGCCAATTTAGAGTCCATACACTCTTTCCTTGTGTAGGATTGAGTGTAAGAGTTTATGACCCAAACTTATTAGGTTCTAGTGTAGGACCTTGGTTCTTCTGTATGACCTAAATCAAGTCCTTGTGTAAGCCTCTGATGGGAGTGTAAATATAATGGTTGTTGGTTAGCTAATAAAAAACCAACTAAGACTCCATGAGAGTCGGTCTTTGTGTAGGATTATGGTTTTTTGGTGAACCTATTGGAAACCAAGTGTAAAGGTTGGGAGGAACCTATTGAAACTCCTAGATAGTGAAATTTGGTACACTAGAGGAATGAGTGCGTCAGCCAGGAATGGAGTAGGGAAAGCAAACCACTATACATGTTTGTGTTTGTGATTATCTTTAAGCATTTATTTCTAATTATGCTTATGCGTTTAAGTTTTTAAATTATGAATGCATGATTAGATGTATAATAGGAATTGTATGATTTAAACATGAACACACACAAGTTTACTGTCTCCTTATAGACTAGTTGCTTAGATTATTGAATCTTTTGTAGTGTACGTAATTGAACCCACTTGATTTGGAAGTCTAAGTGTTAATTTCTTAATTAAGATTTACTTGGTAAATATTTTAATTAGACATGAATTTTTAAGTGGTCATATTCACCCCCTCCCCCGAGACTTACCAATATTCTAAGCTCCGCCAAGCTTTTGAGTGTCGTGGTTGACAATCCATGCAATTTTATTATACTTTTATCATCACTTTGTGATAGGTTGATGCCATATATGGATTGGATGATGAGCCCTTAATTTTTGTCCTTTTGTGACTGATTTTAATGACTTAAGTAGTATGGATGATGAACCAGACTTAAGTAGTATGGATGACGAACCATTTATTTTATGTCCATTAATGGACTTGTGATTACAATGATTATTAAATTGATCATGGTATGGTGATTTAAAAGGCCGCTAAGCATAAAGGGTTCCCATAATTGGTTATTTTGTAAAACGGACTAATAAAGGATTAACTAATCATGCATTCATAACACCTTTGACGCTAATGTATGTCACTTTAGATTTCAGGTAATGCTGATAATGTCTCTTGTGATTTTGGGTTATTGTTTAGAACTTACATCGGCGCTGATGTATGTATATCTTTTGTGATTCTCGAGGCGTGATGCTAATGTATGCGCTTTGTGATTCCTTGGTCATTGCGTGATATTTCTTTTCCATCGTGATACCAATGATTGTCCTTAATCGCTGTCGGTTCACACGTGCCGGTTGGATATGCATCCTCACACTGATGTGCATTCATACATCCATGCATTAAAAAGATTCACATTGTGACATGAATGTTGTATTTTCTTTGATTGATATTTACGAATTATATTGGATTGTGATGATGGATGTGAAATTTTGGGGACAAGTTTTCACTTAAATGGTGACTCACCCTTCCAATATCGGAAAACAATAATAGGTGATGTAGGACTAAAAGAATACTACATTGCACCTGAAGAATCAATTAAGTGGAGGAGATGTCGTACCTTATTTAGAATAGTTAGATTTATACTTTAGTAGAATTTTAATAATTGATAGATTTTTAATGTTGTAATAAGTCCTCAGCTGAGTGGATAAGGGATGTATATGATGTTTAGAACTCTAATTACAAGGTTCAACTTATTTTACTTTTGTGTGATGTATATCATACAAATGTAAAAGGTGAAAAAAATGTGTGATTCATTCATTATTTAGCTAACACCCTCGAATTCAGAATCTGAGTACTGATACACGGGTGCCAGGTTTTGGAGCGTTACAAGATGGTATCAGAGCATGAGAATGAAATAAATTGAGCCTTGGGTTGGAACTTATTACATAAGCTTCATACAACTTAAGATTATAACATGAAGCTAGAGATTTTGTCACCTAAGTGAAACTCCCCCATGGAATTAGGGTAGCTTATTGAATATAGAGACACAAACTTCATGTTCCCTTAGAAAAATTCTTAAGATAGCAGTTTGAACATAGAAGCAACACTGAAGTATCATGGGAGGCAATTGCCCACTATGTTAAACTATAAGCTAAACTAGAATTCTGAGGGACTTGAACCTCAAAGGAAACCTATGAAAATTTAGAAACTCAGACATTCCAGTACCCTCCCCAAGCCTAAGATAACATTTTCCCTTGGTATTGACAAGTGGAAATATTTTAAATTTTTCATGAACTCTTACAACATAGGCTAAAATTCTGGACCATATTAGTGTTTCTGGTTAAATCTAACCAAATACATGTCTAAAATTTTTTTTATAATTTTTTTGAATGTTACAAATACACCTCTAAACAACCCCACAAAATTTCAGCATAAACAGAGTTGTATAAAAATCATAACCATTCAGACAGTAGTTTGGAAATCGTGTAAAATGTTGTTGAACAATCAAATTTTTTTTACTTAATAGGATAAAACCCTAACCAAACGTAGGATTGTTGGTCTGACAATTTTTTTGAAGAATAACTAGATATTGAAAGAAGTAAGTTCCAAATTTCATGTCATTCTGATTTACTATTTGAAAATAAAAATTTTGAGAGTAATAGTTTTTCCATCTGTTCAATTTTTTTTTCAAAATCATCATTGAGACATGTAGGTGGATAGATTAATCTGTGATACTGATCTTAGGCTTGTAGGTTAACTAAGGCATAAGGAAAAAAGTGATTAGAATTTAGAAACATTGAATCATAAAATCCCCTGTTCGCTTCCCCAAGTGTAGGGTTGCGATGTAGTAATAAACTCGGTAAGACCGAGGTCGATCCACAGGGACTTATGTAGAATTTCACAAACTCATCCACAAGTATCTATTGAAATCTATAAACCAGAATGTTGGTATGAAATTGATATAAGTAACAAAAGCTGACTTAAATCGAAAGTAATTAATTATAAGAAGGCACTAGGGGTTCAAGGATCCACTTGTAGCAATCTTTAATGTTCAATCCGCTGTGGTTTCTTATTCTCTCAACTAGAGTCGACATTCAAGTCTATCTAGTCGGATGATAGAGCTGTTAAACCAAACAGTCTGTAATATGTAAGTTCTGTGTATAAGATTCACTCAATGTAGGCTGAGCTGAGCATGCTCAATTGCATAGGTCATTCCCCTTTTCTATAGGTCCAGTTCTCAATCATAACCATCCTCAAGTCCTCTCACAGGACAAGGCTAGATCAGGATTTGAACTGGATTCAAATCACATGCACAGTCCATACATATTCCAGAAAAACAGAAAAATAGAACTTTAGTATGAAGTCCCTTCACGAAGAGCTTAGTACTAGAGCGCACTCCAATTCCTCGGATCATACAGGTCTAGACCGTTGCAAACGAATTAAGAAGCTAAGTAATTCATCCAAACATCCATGAGTCATCACAAGACTAAGAAAAATTACTTAAAAACTTGTATAAACTTCAAACCTTAGATCATAATCATGAATTCCAAACTAAAAACCACTTAACTACGAATCAAAACATCTTGGATTCACTACAAGCTTCACCGCTTAGCCCTAGCTAAGAGGCTTAGCTGCTCATGATCCAAGGAAACATGAAACAACTACTAAAAGCATGAAAACAGCAAAGCAAACCAAAAGGAGTTGTGAAACTCCAATCTCCACTTCCACAGTCTCCAACCTCGCTTGAACCCTTCTAGGATGCCTTAGGAACAATCCCTAGGTGTCTTTTTATAGCCTGGAGGCTTCACAACTTCGGAATAATCGAGAACTTGCGTAATACTTACGCAGCGCAGAGAAAATCGGGATGAAATTAGAAGTTTCTAACTTCTTTCGCGCAGCCGACCGGTCACGACCGGTCGGCCTCAATAAACCATCACTCCAGCAAGCATGGCCGACCGGTCGTGACCGGTCGGCCTGGTAGAACATCATTCCAACAAACCTGTCCGACCGGTCAAGACCGGTCGAACGTTTTCTCTTGTATTACAGTAACCATGGCCGACCGGTCATGACCGGTCGGCCTTGTTCATTGAGGTTCCAACATGCATGGCTGACCGGTCGCTGACTGGTCTGGCTCCCTTGGCCGACCAGTCATGACCGGTCGGCAGTCTTCCAAGTTCTTTTTCTTCTTTTTCTTTTCTTTCCTTGCTTCTTTCTTTCACTTTCTCTCTTCTTTTCTTCTTTGATCATCAAATAATCTTCCTTAGAATGATGCCAAATGAGCCCTTTTTGTCTTCAATTGAGTGGAGTTCACTCTCAGTCCTGTAGTCACAAAACATGCATTGGATTAGCCTACAAACCATATAAACCTTGCACAATGAGTGATGAATTGGGGTTAGAATATGCACAATTAAGAGCTCAACATCCCCCAATGTAGATTTCGATTTGAACTCTTGATAATTCTATGTCTAGGTTAAGAAATTAGTAGAATATAAAAGTTCTTGAAAACATAGGACTCCCTATTGTGAACAGAAATCGAAATAGATTCATGATTTTTTGTGGATATTAAAATAAATTTCATGATTTTTTGTGGATATCGAAATAACTTCCCAACTTGGATGGTTAATGGAAACAAACTTTCAATTATTATGAAGCCTAGAGGTAGAAACAAGAAGAATCAAATGGATTTAAGTAAGGAGTATAATAAAGCATAAGTTAAGGTTGTAGGAGGAATTAGGCATGGTTTGTTAAGAACCTAGAGTTGGACTTGTCATAAACTTATTGGAGAAAAGACGCATCATTAAGATAAATCTTATGCTTAAATATCATAATGTTGTTAACTACCAATGTGTATTTTCTCGAATCTCAAAGCATATTAATCATGTGAACTAAAAATGATATGAGAAGTTTAACTTAAGATAATAGAATAAATGAATTATAATTGTTCTATGAATCCTAGCAGAAAGCTTGAAGGGATGTTCTCACCTCTTAAGTTGGATCACCTTCTAATATTACTAGAATCGTGTGTACATGCTTTAGAATCAAGCTCACAATTTGTACAGTTAGATTGCTACGTCACACACTTTGGTCAGTTAGGATAAAAAAAACTAAATTTTGATCGTACAGATTTTGGATTTTGATCTACGGCCTAAATCTAGGTCTAAAATTTTGGGATTTTGATTCCTATATTATAATAAATAAAATTTAAATAATAAAGAAACTAATCATAATAAAATTTTAGAGAGAATTAAAGTTGATGAACATATCTTCTCTCTTTCCTTTGTTTTCTCCTCTCTTTCTCTTCACATGAATTAGGAAAGGGGGGAAGGGTCTCACGTTGCCCCATCTTTATGGGGTAGCTGTGTGTTTGCACGAACATGCATTTGTGCATCTCCAGGTTGCGAGAACAAAGGTCTTCCCCATGTAAGGCCCACTAGATGATGGTTTGAATGATGTAAATCATTCAATCCTCAGAGTTTTCAATGGGATCCATGATGGTGTACTTTTTTAGATTTTGGACACTCAAATCAAGGTGTATTAGCCCTTGATCAGGTTTAACGGTGGGTCATACAAGATCAACGTGTTAGTACACTTTTCTGTGGCATACTAGTGCACCTTGTTTGTCAATCACTTAGGTCAGTAAGTCTAGTGTCGGTTGAGCTTAATGAAGATGAAGACCGAAGACTCAAGTGGCCCTGCTGCATCAAGGAAGAAGAAACAGGTAAAAGTGATGCCTTGGTGAGCCTTAAACCTTAGCCTACCCAAAACCCAAACCCTTTGATGACCCTACCCTTGGAAAATCTTGTAGTCATATTTAGATTGGCCCTAAGTGTCCCAAAAGACCATATCATCCTTGTCCAAATTGATTGGGTAGTGAAGAAGTAGGTCAGTAAAACCATCTGGCTGATTCCCTGGTTGTCTGACTGGTTGTGACCGGTCAGCTGGACTGGGCCGACCGGTGAAGACTGGTCGGACTGGCTTCCAGTCTGGATAGCAGTGTGCTGTGTGCACAGCCCTCTAGGATAACCGGTCTTGACCGGTCGGGACAGGTCGGTAGCTAGCTGTTTTTGCCCATTTTATGATCGTTGGAGCTCGTTTTCTTTAAATAAGGAGCTCGATTTTTGGGCATTAGAAGATGATTTTAAGAGCCTATTACCCACACCTTTTGCACATCATATGGGGCCTCAAAGAGGAGGAGATTCAAGTCATATCCCTTGTATTTAATCACAAGTAAGGGCATTCAAATGCAAACATAGAGATGACTTGATTTCTCTCTCAATTCTAGAGGTGAGACACTATACCACATAGTTATATCTTTTTTTTCAAGATCTCTAAAAGACCCTCTAGGTGAATCTCCTAGTTAGAACAAGCTACATATCCCATATAGGAGATTCAACTATCCTCCCATCACCTTGGTCATCTCAAAGAAGATCATATGTAAGGTGTTTGATCGATGGAGCTGAAGCGTTGGCAAAGCAGGAGGCAACACGATCGGGGGAGCACAAGGGGAGTTAATTCAAGCACGGGAGAGCGAGAAGAAGCAACCCGAAGCGGCGCTAAATAAGGGGCTCATCCAACAAGTAAGGTTGTCTTTGTTGAGAGTCCATCCACTCAATTCCCTATGGGAGTTGAGTATAGAGTTTATTTTTCAAACTCGAACTAGGGACGTTGGACGTTTCTTGGCCTGTTTGTCGGCCTAAAAACTAGGGGTTGTTTGGCACTCATTGGCTCGTTTGTCGGGCCTAAACAAAGTCTCCAAGGGGGAGCCTCCGACACGGGAGTGAACGTGCATCGGGTTGAGAATTAGCCTATGTCCAAAATTCTGTTCGGGTTGAGAGTTAGCCCTTTGTCCAAAACTCCGATTATGGTTGAGAGGTGAACCGGGAAAACCTCCGTGTAAAGGTTGAGAGGTGAACCTTATTTAAAACCTCCAATAGTGAATGCCGGTGTGCTCAAAGGAGTTGAGTACTTGAACCGGGAGTGGTGTAGACCCAAAATCGAACCACTATACATGCTTGCGTTTGTGATTGATTGAGCACATTGTTATCTTAGCATTGAATGTTTAATTGTTAATTATGTATGCTTGATAAGAATGTATGCTAGACACTAAATAGGCACATCCACACATAAGATGTACTTTCACTAGTTGTGTAGACTTGAGCTCATTGATTCATTCTCATAAGTCTACATAGGTTGTATAGATTAGGAGCTTGATTAGTTAAATCATTTTATTATCTATGCATGCTTAGAGTAGGTTGTTTATTGCTTAACCATATGCTAGTCTTGTGATTGGACCCACTTAGGCTTGGAAGCCGAAGTGTTCTTGTTTACTTAGTTTAATTTGTTAAATTGTGTAAGTAGGCGAAAAGAATTTCAAAAAATCCTAATCACCTCCCCTGTAGAACTTAGCCATAATTCTAGTTGCTCTTTAAGCTTCCGCACATACGAAGGTGTTGTGTTAGACTACCGACGTAATTTCACAATACTTATCTTTTAGAAAAAAAATGCATATTTAGGCTCCTACTATGATTGAAATCTCCTTGTGAATGGTGTAAGACCCGTACCCTGAATTGCCCTCCGTACGTTTAGTTTCCGGTACCGGTACGTCCCGGATGGACCAGATTAGAGAGCCTTGATCACGACCCTGATTTAGTACCGCAACGACCTAAGACTTGTACCCTTGCGACCACGCGGGCGCCACGATTTCAAGGCCGCGTGGCACGCCCCATTGCGATACTCGGTGTGTAAGATGCGTACTTTTGCGCAGTTCGAGGTGGGCGGCGCAACGCGCGTGTGGCGTGGGTCCCACTTGCACAAATCCCAAGAATATGTCAAATCAATCACCATCACCCTCACCCATACCCCTATCATTACCCTAGCCTACACACACCATACCTATCCCATTCCTCTCTCACCAAAGTCAACTCCAACCCATTCCTCCCATGTCCTCTCCCATCATCATCATCATCACCTAATGTAACCCCCTCTCTCCCATACAAGAGCCATACGTAGGGGGGGTGGCCTTCTCATTTTCCCTATTTGCAAGGAGAGAGAAAGAGATTTGAGAGAGAGAGAGAGAAGAGAAAGAAGAGAGAGAAGTAGAGAGATTTAGAGGGAGATCAAGAGAGAGAAAGAGAGAGTTAGAGAGATTAAAGGAGGAGATCAAGCTTGGAGGACCCCGATCATCATCTGGACCGTCCGATCGGCAATCCAACCGTCCAACCATCATTGTGAGTGCAAACCTCCCCTTTTTTTTTCTCGTTTACCTTTCATTTTCTTTTCTTGGGCCCACCTCGTGATGGACAGTTAGATGGATGAGTTGGATCATCCACGAATGGGCCCCACTTAGCTATAATAATAATAATATATTAAAAAAAAGAAAGAAAGAAAGGAGGAGGGGTCTCTGACACGCTGGAAGTACCCAGCGTCCGTGGATGCTGGGCTCGTGGGGTGCCAGCAGGTGGGCTACCCTTTGGGTCCCACCGTGTTGTATGTGTTATATCCGCACCATCCATCCATTTGGGGAGATCATTTTAGGGCATGAACCCAAGAATGAGTCAGATCCAAGTCTCAAGGGGGCCCCACCACAGAAAACAGTAGGGACAGTGACCCTACCGATGAAACCTTCCAATGGCCCACCATGATGTTTATTTGAGATCCAACCTGTTCATAAGTTCACACATGCATGGGAGAAGGGAGGGCAAAAATATCAGCTTGATCGAAAGCTTCTGTGGGCCCCACTTGAGGAGAGAATAAAATAAAAAAATAAAAAAAATAATATATATATATATATAAGAAATATTGGCCGCTGGACAGACAGCGTCCAGGGGACGCTGCTGCCCAGCAGCGCAGCCCTCTGGGCATGGCAATGGGCCCCACTCGTTGGGCCCACCTAGAATGTATGTTCCTTATCTATTGCGTCCATACGTGGTTCCAGCTCATTTTAGTGGCTGAGCCTAAAAGTTAAGCATATCCAAATGTCAAGTGGACCGTGCCACAGGAAACAGTGAGAATAATGATCTCCACCGTTGAAACCTTTCCAGCCCTACAGTGATGTTTATCCGTCATTCAACCTGTTCATAAGATCACATGTATATGGATGAATGGGAAAACAAAAATACCAGTTTGATTGAAAACTCTTGGAACCCAGCTGGGTACCATGCAGCCCAGTAGGTGGCCCACCCTGTGGGTTCCAACGTGATGTATTTGTTTAGTCTCACCACGATGCATCTGTTTTATCTATGCCGACCATCTATTTTTCCATATTATTTTAGGGCCGTAGGCCCTCATAATGAGGTAAATACAAACCTCAAGTGGACCACACCGTAGGAAACAGTGGTCATTGATGGCCACCTTTGAAACCTTCCTTGGGGCCATTGTAATGTTTATTTATCCATCTAACCAAAGGTGATGGGGCCCAACTTTGGGTCCCACCTTGATGAATGTTGGGTATACCTTGTCTTTCTTCTTGGCAGGGGTGTGACCCCAGTTTTGGGTGGGCCACACGTAGAAAATAAGAGTGGTTGAACGCCTACAATTGAAAACTTTACAGGACCCATCTGTTATGTTTATTTGCCATTCTTCCTGTTCATAAGTCACCCAGCCATGGGTTGGGTTCCACACGTGTGGTGTGCGGGCCCCACCATGGTGTTTGATTGCCATCTCCCTTGATTAGTGGGAAAGCACAAATATCGGGTTGATCCCAAACTGTTGGGGGCCATTGATGTATGTGGCTTCCCCACTCCTTTGTGCGGTTATCCCCAACCACGGGTCCACCTTGTTATGCATGTGTTCTATCCACGTCAGTCATTGGCCTCCATGGTGCGATATGTATGTCGGCCATCCATAAGGACCGCCTTAATTTTGTGCTTGATCCAAACCATCCAAATGAATGGACCCTAGCATGTTATGTACAGGATGGCCTTAGGACCACCTCAGTGTACGTGTTCGAATGACCGCGTTGTCCATCCCGCGGATCCACCTTGATGATTAGTTGTGTAAACCCTTATTGAAAGGTCATCCTTAGAGTTTGCTTGATCCAAGTCACAGGGCTACCTTCTGAAACTCACCCTGTTGAACCGTCTTGTCAATTCATCTTGTTAACTCACCATGTTGACCCGCCTTGTTAACCTGCCTTATTGACTCACCTTGTTAACTCACCATGTTGATTGATCTTGGTAACTCAACTTGTATACTCATATGACTCACCCCTTCTACCCTTGTACCCAACTATTAAAGACCACCATATCGTGTATATCCCATCCACACCGTCCGTTTACCTTTAGGGCGAGTGTGGGGCTCATCCTCGACGTTCGTATGTCATCTAGGCCATCTATTATATGGAGCCTATCTTGTAGTATGAGGTTAGACTTGTCGTCCCTTTTTGGACCTCATTGTATTGACCATCTATCTCAGATTACCCTACCATGTATGATTCTCTGTCATGACCTGTCTATCTTGCAACCCGTTCTATGACATTCCTTTTACGGACCATTATTGTGTTTATCTCAACTGTACTACAGGATTATGGGTCTCGGCATGATTTTGGGTATTCTACTCTTGCCGCTCAAGTAGGTTCTACCTTTGATGTGTCGGTAGTGTATTCAATCATTTTCTTTCCATTTGGGTTATTTGAATGTTGAAGGTTAATCCACACCGTTCAATTGTTGGACCATCTGTGTTGTTGTATACCATCCATTTAGGGTCCTATCTCTTTATGTTTGGTTGTGTTATAAGTGAATTATCTTTTTATGCTATTTTTAGTATGTCTGTTGCCACACGTAGTGTTATTTGGAATACTCTTATGCGATCTATATAGTATATGCTTTGACGACCACTATGCATGTGTAATGAGTACGCATCCCGAATCACCATTGTTAGTTGGGGACCACTGGGCATAAACGCATTCATAAAGCATTCGAGACGTAGTCGCGCAAATGTAATTCACGTGCTCTCTATCGCAAACCTCTCCAATAGGTATGGGACTATTCGAGGACAGGAATCTATCATCCTGACTTACACTGTATGGTAGGCATAACTTAGCATACCTTGTAGCCCTTGGTGCGAGATTCCCTGGCTAACGACATCCCGCACTATGACTCGATCATTCATATGTGTCCCCTCATCTTAATCATATCTCAAATAAGTCGGACTAGATTGATTATAGCCATCGTGGTAGATGGACTACTTGTTGGCACTCATACTGTATACTTGACTCATGCATTATGAATGTTTGGCTCATCTGATTGTCTTGTATCAACCGGCCATATCGGTCGTGATTGTCGTGCAGTTCATTACCAGCTGACGGTGACATTGTGTTTGAGACCTTATAGTTTTATGGTGCTCTTTGGAGACTTGCACGGGCATGTCGTCCCACGTTTGTATGCATGGTTGCATTTCGCACCGTCTGCTTGTGCCGCATATAGCATGGTTACTACGTTGCAACCACAGCTCCATCGTGGTTTGCAGAATACCGAAAATATGTGATCTTTAAACTGGATGCCAAAGATGTCCCTGGGTGAAAGTCCCTGATCCCGTTGGTACCAAGGTGGGTGCTCCATTCAAGGACCGGGTGGTTGAATCATACACCAGTATGCCGAATACCAAATGGCGGTGTTTTCCACTGCACGTGGTGAGTTTGGAAGGAGGTCTGACCTAATCTGCCGGAAGAGTGTTGACAAAGTGGGTTGAGTTTGACCAGCTGTGAGTAGGTCCACTATTGCACCAGATAGGCTTTGGCATTCTACTGGTGAGTAGTGAGGTCTGTGAGACCCCGATGATGTTCCGCTTCAGAGATGGTATTGGTATCACTGTATGGTGTTGGACAGTCCTGACGTGGGCGGGTGTGATGTGGGCGGGGCTGTAAGCCTGGGCAAGCTACCACACTAGGCGAGCTACCAGTTCCGAGTCCTGCATTGCTTAGGCGATCGCATTATGACTGTTAGTATCTGGACCACTGTACTTAGAGGTGGTGATTTGCATACATGCATTGGACCATTATATGCGACATTAAGCCCTGTAGGCCATTGCATAGTATGAGTATATAGCCTTGGTAGGCTGGTTACTTGTATTGCATGCTTGCATAGCCATGGCAGGTTAGTTATCTGTATTGCATGCTTGCATAGCCGTTGTAGGCTGGTTATTCATATCATATGATCGTGTAGCCTAATTAGGCTAAGTTTTGGTTTAGATTTCTCGTCATGTTTTACTGCTTACTCTGATATTTATCATGCTTGTTATACGCATTGCGCACGCACACACGCACTCACAAAGCTTCATTTCGAAGCTTATTCGCGTTTGTTACGCTGCAGGTTATACCAGAGTGTATCAGCAACGTTGAGTTGGAGTTGGGAGTGCAGTAGCAGGAGGTGCCGGATTGTGCACAGTTTTTATATTTGCGCATTGTGTATTTACTTTTCAGTACTGTTTATAAACGATTTGATTTAGTGAAAATATTGTGTTTGTCTTTGATGGTACTCATATGGTGATGCTCATGTTTAAAAAAAAAAAAAAAAATCAAACCCTAAAATCCTCCTTGTGGTATCCCAGGATCGGAACCTGACGTGTAGGGTTAGGATCCGAGATCGGGGTACTACGGAGGCTGCCACCTCTGAATTCGGGTTACAGCGAATGGACGTCGAGAATCGAATTTGGGGCGTGACAAATGGACGGTGGGAAAGCCTCAACTTAAAGTCTCATTTCTAAGTGCTTAAGGTATTTGGAAAGCATTAGGTTTCCTTAGTTTAAGTAACTTGATCGTTAAGGAAATAAAGTCGGTGCTTAGAATCCATAGATGGACCTATGTAAATATATGATCTAACCCGTTCATAAGGTTAAGAATATTGTCTTACGACTAATAAAAATTATTCCATGATCATGGGATACTAAATTAAGGGTTAAGGGATTTTTTTTGCTAGTTTGGTCCCTTCTGTAATGATATAAAGGTTGATATTTGGTTTGAATGGTTAAAATATGTCCAATGGTTTATGGTAAAAATTTGGCCTCGATCGAATTATGGAAAGTGGTTCTTTTGGGAAACTCTAGCTTTAGCTTAAGGTGAGTTATTAAAATGAACGCTTGCTTGAGCTAGGTGATACTGGATAGTAGAAAAAAATTGTAAATCAGATGTGATGAACTCATTATAATTTTCACAATCATCCAATACTATTGGCGTGAATGAATTATCGGATCAATTGGATTTTTAAGAGATATTCAAGGCTTTAATGCACACATTTGATTCTCATAATTAGGGTACTTTGACCTTATATTACGAAATTAATCTGGCGAGAAGTGAAGGATCGCGGAAATAATGAATGCGAGGAGTCAAGTTCGTGCTCGCGATAAGGGGTCGCGCATCTTGGAAGCGAGTAGCTTAGTTCGTGCTCACGACAAGGGGTCGCGCATCTTGGATGCGAGCAGCTCAGTTCGTGCTCGCGATAAGGGGTCGCCATCTGGGATGCGAGCAGCTCGGCTCGTGCTCGTCAGAAGGGGTCGCATCTCCCGGATACGAGCAGCTCGGCTCGTGCTCATCAGAAGGGGTCGCATCTCCTGAATGCGAGCATTCCTGACACGAGCAGCTCCCGAATCAGAGCAATCATGAGTCTTTGTTTTTGGTTTGGACGGTCTTCGTAGTTCCAGCACCCGATTCCCATCGAGCAGCTTGTCCAAATCCCTCTGCGACTCCAAGCAGTACGAGCGGCTTCCTTCAATGTTAGGGGAAAAGCCCTACACATGATTTCTGAACCATGTCCCTCCAACTCCATGAGGGACCTGTATGTTTCTAGATGTTCAAGAGGGTTGCCAATGCCTGTGTGCGGGGTGATAACAGGCGCTCGATACTTTCTGGGTAACGGGGCTTCCATAACCTCGCTGGTGAAGGGGGACTCGGATTGATGTATCGCCGCCATGACGGCAGATGGCCGATTTGCCTGGTACCGCTGCTCCATGACGTCAAAACGATCATGGATTCTTTTGAGATCTCCTTCCCATGGTAGGGTATAGCCTGATGTTTCCGCGGTGGAGCCTTGAGGTTGAGGTTGTCGAGATGAACCAGAATGTATAGAATGTGGAGACGGCACATGGGGATGGTTGCTAAGCGGTGCCTGGTGCGATGATGGATGGTGTGGTGGGACCTGTGGTTCGTCCACAGAAGGTCTGGAAGCCACTGGTATGGGTTGCGGTGGTAACTCTTCGGAGTGTTGTCTCTGCGGTTCAGGGAAATGCTGATAAGCCGATTTGACAGGGCCTGAACTCCGGCATTTAGAGTCAGAAGGGTGTTTCCGAGGAAACGCAAGACATCATCTTGATTTTCAGTAGCCTCCAGTAATGGGTTTGTTGACGGTATATTCAGGGCTCCTTGAGGGATATTCGTCGGAGCAGGTGGAAGGGCAAGTACAGGTTCCATCTCATCAGGCGGAGGTGGTGCCTGCCTTGAAGTCGAAGGATGAGCAGCCTTTTTAGGAGGCATCGCGAAAGGATTTTGATCGGTAGAACGATTGATTTTGACGATCCAGTCGTTTCCACAGACGGCGCCAAATTGTTAATGCCAGATTTCGTAACAGTATCCTCCGGACACTCACCTTCTTTCCAGCACAGATTTCCTCCGCCAAACCTGAAAGAAGACAGAAAGCAACTAAGGGTGGCTGGGGTCCAGCCGTTAGCCCTCCGATGCTTAAGTCAGGCCAAAGCAAGGAAGAAAAGAAGAAGAGTAACCAGGCCAGAACAGGATAGGGATTGAGTATTGTGTGTACCTTTCTGTTAATGGAGTCATTCCTTTATATAGATCTGAAGCGATGTAATCTGTTAGTAAAATATCGAGATCCCGCTGATCTCGTGTACGATACGAGATCCTGCTGATTTCATGGTATAAGATCCTTATCCTTAGAGACGAAATCCTACCCAATTACTTATTTCGGCAATCATGTTCCTTGATGACTATCCCTTGAGATCTGGAACCAGCAGGGAAGATAAACCCAAAATCACCATATACAGGCTGTTGATAGGCGTAATAGTGACGCTGATCACTCATGGAAATCGTAGTTGGAGTCATAACCGGCGAAAAGGAAGGAGACGCTGACGGGACGGAAACTACCGAACTGGGTGTAGCCCTGCTTGGTGTCGCAGAAGGATTGAACAAGCCGCTCGATGGGAATCGGGTGCTGGTACTACGAAGACTGTCCAAACCCAAAAGCGAAGACTCATGATCGACCTGATGTCGGATGCCGCTCGTGTCCGGAAAGCTCGTATTTGGGAATGCGACCCCTTCTGACGAGCACGAGCCAAGCTGCTCGCATCCGGAGGATGCGACTCCTTCTGACGAGCACGAGCTGAGCTGCTCGCGTCCGGAGGATGCGACTCCTTCTGACGAGCACGAGCTGAGCTGCTCGCATACGGAGGATGCGACCTCTTCTAACGAGCACGAGCTGAGCTGCTCTCATCCGGAGGATGCGACTTCTTCTAACGAGCACGAGCTTGAATGCTCGCATTCATTATGTGCCGCGATCCTTCACTTCTCGCTAGACTATATTTGCCTATAACATAGATGATCTCACGGATGATAAAGGTACACAATCTCTAAGCCTACATTTCACACTTCGTCTTACTATTAAATCATCTCTGACTTAAGCTTCAAAGGGCCAATGGCCAAGCGCCGACCACCCTTAGTTTTTCTTCTTTGGCTTTTAGGTCTAGAGGAGAGCTTATTAAAAGGAGGGTGAACGTCTAAAGGATCCTATTACCAGAATTAGGCGTTAACAGATTGGCACCGTTTGTGGGAAATTTCTGGTTCAATTCGCTCTCATAACCAGTTGTTAGCTCCCACTATGCCTCCTAAGAAGATGGCTCATCCTTCCACTTCAAGGCAAATGTTACCCTCGCCTGACATCCCTGAACTAATGCCCAATCTCCCTCAGACCGCTTTGACGAGGATTCCCCCGGAAGAGTCCAACCTACCATCGTAGAATCCATTCCACAATATGTCTGGTGGCTACGATGGTGTTATGCGTCTTGTTGGAGACACACTCCTTACCCTCAAAGCTGGGCTTCAAACCTTATGTAATCAATTCGATCAACATTTTCCTAAACCGCAGCAACCTCTAGAAGGGCAACCACTACGATTTGCACCAGTAGCCTCCAGACATTTTGTAGATGAACCACGAGCTCAACAAAATCTTCCCTCGAATCAAATGTCACTCAGCAATCAAACTCCAGCACCTCCTCCACAATCTATCCACTCCAGTACTTCTAGCAACAACGGTCCCAGGGATCTGCCGTCGAAACTTCGGGTTATACTTTACCTTGGGAAGGAGATCTCAGGAGAATCGAAGATCGTTTCGCTGATATGGAACAACGGTATCGATCTAATCTCTCACCTGCTGCTTTCGCATCAATCCATCAATTTGAACCCCCCTTTACCTGCGAGGTAATGGAGGCCCCTTTACCTAGAAAATATTGAACTCCTAGTATCATCCCATATACAGGTATCGGCGATCCTCTCGAGCATTTGGAGACGTATAGGTCTCTCATGGAGTTATAAGGATATAGTTCAGAAGTAATGTGTAGGCCTAAAACCTTGGTCTATTGAATCCTAAAACCTTGGTCTATTGAATCCTTCTCCCAATTATCGGATCTCTTCCTCTCTCAGTTCATGGGAAGCATCCATACCAAAAATCCTGCATCTCATTTATCGGATCTAAAGCAACAACATGGGGAAACAATTAAGGAGTTCACAGTTCGATTCACTGTAGAAGACGTCCAAACTGAAGGTTATACTGAAGACAAAGGCCTCACTGCCCTTATAGCAGGAATCACCAGCGAGAAATTTCAATTCACCCTAGATAAAAATCCTCCTAAGACCATGACTGAATTCCAAGCCAAGGCTCAGAAATACATTAATGCAAAAGAAGTTGCTTTGGCTCATCACGGTATACAAGGGAAGAAGCGTAAGTCTGAGGAGATCTCTTTGTTGAACCTCCAATTTATACATTGCATTGCCCATTACATCGTATTATATGCATGGTTTTCATGCTTAAAAGGCCTATCTAATGCATGTTTTGTGATTTCAGGGATGAGATCAGACTTCACCAAATTGGGGACTAAAAAGAGTCAATTGAAGCCATTGGATGAAGATTGAAGGACTAAAGAAAGTAGAAAGAGAGGAGATGAAAGGAAGAAAGAAGTCCAAAGAGAAAGCAGGAAACAGAGGCCAAGACCGGTCGTGCGACTGGTCGTCCATCGCCAGGACCGGTCGTCCGACCGGTCCGATTGTTTGCAGAAGAAGGGTTTGTCACAGAAGGTCACTGGACCATTCACGACCGGTCGTGCAACCGGTCGTCCGATGCCCAGACCGGTCGTGCGACAGGTCCTTGAATTAAAAGTTTAAATCTGATTTTTGGCAAAACTCACTAGACCAAAATTGACGTTTTGCGACCGGTCGTGCGACCGGTCGTCAGGGAGCTCAGACTGGTCGTGCGACCGGTCGTCTGCGTAACAAAGCTTCTTCGTGAAGCTCCGAGATTTTTTGCGGAATGCGTAACCTTACGCAATTTCTGGATGTTTCTGATGCAAGGGGCTTTCCCTCTATAAAAGGACACCTAGAGACTCTTCCTAGATCATCATAGAAGCCAAGGAATGTCGTGGGAAAGGAAGGAAGCCGTTGTGGAGCGTCTGCAACCCTCCAAACTCCGGTTTTTCTAGTTTTTATGCTTTCTTATTTGAGTTCTAGTTGTAGTATGACAATGCTCGACTAGAATCTCTCAGCTAAGGCTGAGAGGTGAAGCTTGTAGCTAATTTCATGTTTAATTCAAGTTAATTTAAGTAATTTTCAATTCAAGTTTAGATTTTGCATATTCTAGTTCTTCAAGTTGGTAGTTTGAGATGTTTTATGAGAGTTCATGTGCTCCGGACATGAGTTCCTTGCAATTCTCTGAGATTATCATATGTTGTGGTGTTCAGATTCGAATTATAGTAATCCTTGAGCAAGCCATAGTCCATAGGCATGGCTGTTACTCCAAAGGCTATGATTTCGAATTCTACATGTGTTGAATGGGGACTAGAACTTAGAAGTTCAACTTGAAGGGAATTGAATGTGTTTGAATGCTTTATTTTCTAACTAGATGAGAGATAGGACTTCAAATCTAGTTGTGTTCTCTACTTGGATTGATTGGATTGACATGGGATTGCTACAAGTGGATCCTTGAATGCCTTAGTACTTTAAACTACTGATTTTCATTAAGTTACTGTTTTACCATAATTATTCCAATTGAATCTCTTATCTAATGCAACTGAGTTGCTGGAATGGTTTGAAAGTTGTTTCTAATTCCCTGTGGATCGACCTCGGTCTTATCGAGTTTTATTACTACCTCGCAGCCTTACACTTGACGCGAGCGAACAAGTTTTTGGCGCCGTTGCCGGGGAATTTAGATAACGGTTTTCAAATTGTTTTAGTGGCTGTAGAAGTAGAAGTAGATAGGTTTTCTGACTTATTTTAGAACTAACAAATTATTTTGTTTTGTAGGATTTCTTCTCTAGTTCAAGCACATCTGGTAATACCTTTCTAACTTAGCTTTTTGCAGATTTTCTATTTTCAGATTAATTTCAGATTTCTAGGATTTAAGACTAGTTTAGTTTTTGGTTCAGTGGTTTATGTCCCGTTGGGAACAGAACCACTCAAATCATCTCCAATCTGAAGGTGGGTTAGTTGGACCATTGTCAGTCCATAGACGAGTCCGAAATTACCAAGAGCATTGTGAAAGTTTGGGGAGTATGGATCAAACACCTTTAAGGAATCCTCCCCCTCCTACTCCAACTACAAACGCAAATCAAGAGGGAGTAGGAGAGAATGAGGTACATAACGTTCCTCCAATGAGATCACTGCGGGATTAGCTACAACCAGCCCGTGCAATTACACCCTCTTGCGTGGTTCTACCACCAAACAGGGAAAACATTAACATAAAGCAGGGTGTAATTCAACTTATACCAAAGTTCCATGGGCTAGACTCTGACCGCCCATATCTGCACTTGAAAGAATTCGAAGAAGTGGTGGCTACCTTGCAATACACCAATGTTTCAGAAGATACCATTAAACTTAAACTCTTTCCCTTTTCATTGAAAGAAAGAGCCAAAGATTGGCTTCACTCTCTTAGACCACATTCGATTGGGTCATGGAATGAGATGACCCGGGAATTCTTGAAAAAGTTCTTCCCGACCCATAAAACGATTACCCTTCAAAGAGTCATAATGAATTTTTCAGCTAAAGAGGGTGAATCTTTCTTCCAATGTTGGGAGAGATTTAAGGACCTCCTACTTGCTTGCCTACATCATGGCTATGAGAGTTGGCAAATTATAAATTTTTTCAATGATGGATTAAGTTCCAATATGCGCCAATTTGTAGAGATGATGTGCAATGGCGAGTTTATGAGCAAAAATCCAGATGAGCCTTGGAGTTACTTGGACATGTTGGCTGAAAATGCCCAATCTTGGATACCTCGGATAAACCCAATAACCCCAAGCCTATTCAAGAGAAAGAAAAAGGAGGGATTTATATCCTCAAGGAGGAAGACGACGTGAATGCAAGGATAGCCAACCTCACAAGGAAGATCGAGGCTATGGAACTTAGTAAAAGTGGAGTTCCAAAGTGCAACGAAGCTATTGAGACCATATGTGGGAATTGTCACACCGATTTACACGCTACGCAAGATTGTCCCACAATTCCTGCATTTCAAGAGGTATTACATGAACATGCAAATGCCACATATGGGTATCAACGGCCTTTCAATGGACCGGTGGGTAATACGTACAATACTAGTTGGAAGAACCACCCAAATTTCAGTTGGACGAATGCTCCCACGAGCAATCCTACCAACTCTCAAGGAGGGCACCCATGCAAAATATGGCCCCACCTCAGTTCTCAATGGAGGATACCTTAAAAGCATTTATACAAGGGCAAACGCAAATCAATCAAATAAATCAGCAAATGTTCCAAGAGCTTAAAGTCTCGGTTGATGAGATTAAGGGACGCTTGAATGCTAGGGAAGGGACCTTTTCGGCCCAACCTCAGCCCAATCCAAAGCAAGTACATGAAGTGAGCATTCCTAATCCTTCCAACCAACACATGGAGCAAGCTAAATACATCACGACTCTTAGAAGTGGTAAACAAATTGACAAATCTATTCCGGTGAAGGCCGACAAGCCTAATGATTCGGTAAATTCTGAGGATGAGGATGGATCTAACTTAGCCCCACAAGAACCGGAACGCATTTACAAGCCCGTAGCACCATTCCCTTCGAGATTAGTTGCTCCAAAATCTCTCCCAAACTCTCATGATATTCTAGAGATTTTCCGACAAGTCAAGATTAACATTCCTTTGCTTGATGCCATCAAACAAATCCCCTCTTATGCCAAGTTTCTAAAGGACCTATGCACAACAAAACGCAAATATAATGTGCAGCAAAAGGCCTTCTTAAATGAGCAAGTGAGTGCCATTCTCACTTAAAAGACCCCCCCAAAATTCAAAGATCTCGGTAGTCACACCGTCTCATGTATCATTGGAGACTACCGAATTGAGCGTGCGTTGCTAGATTTGGGGGCAAGTGTGAACTTGATCCCATACTATGAGCAATTGGGTCTTGGTGAATTAAAACCCACCAAAATCACATTGCAACTCGCTGATAGATCCATTCGTGTACCGAGAGGGATAGTTGAGGATGTGCTAGTCCAAGTTGATAAATTCTTCTACCCGGTAGATTTCATTGTCTTGGACACACAACCGGTTATGGATGCTATCACCCAAATACCGGTGATTCTAGGCCGCCCATTCCTTACTACATCAAACGCAATCATAAATTACCAGAATGGAGTGATGAAAATGTCCTTTGGGAACATGACGTTGGAGGTGAATGTGTTCCACTTAGGCAAAAGGCATAAGGATGATGATGATGTCCACGAGGTTGATTTGATTGATTCAATCATGGAAGAGGAGTTCGCTTTAAGGCAGAATTTTGATCCTCTAGATGTTGTTAGCTTTGATCCCTTTGAGGATTAGGACGACAATGATGGCCCCCATGAGGTAAACATGATAGAATCCATGGATGATGGGGGGTTTTTCCAACATGATCTACCTAAAAGCTTGGGGACATGTTTGACACATTCTAAGGATGAATTCAACTCTAATTTTAATAAGACCTTGGAAGTGTCAATTTCTAAAAATTTATTTGACAAGTCACCAATTTCTGATTTACACAAAATTGTTATGCAGGATTTGGAAGAATTGGTGCTTGACTTGCCAACAGAGAGGCCAATTTTTGAAAGTGTAGAGGTTGAGGACCCACTCCAACCTACACAAAATTCTGAGAAGGAGGAAATCATGAAGGGTCCAAATCTGAAAACTTCCTCCGATGAAGTCTCCTACACTCTAGAGGAGTGTTTAGCGTATTTTGAAGATTGGGATGATCCCATGATTCAGGATATTGTGCATGCTTTGAAGGAGACGCCCCCGGTGCCTAAAAAGCTTCCTTCCACAAAGTGCCAAACTGAAAAATCAATTGTGGAAGCACCGGTGAATTCTGATTTTGTGGAGATCATATCGACTTGTGAAGAAGAAATACAAGTCTCCACATCTCTTTGGTTTGTTCAAACAGAAGAACACTTCTGGGATGATCCATATTTGAATAATTTTTGCCCAGACAAGAAGGAAAGGAGATCCATATTCAATGATTTCCAACCAATGCAATTCTCCTTTCCTAGTACATGTGACAATTGTGTTGAAGAACCCGCTGAAATTTTTTAGCAGGATTTTCGATGGGTTAGAATGATCAATGTCACCAATGTACTTTTCAAAGCAGGATGGTGGACAGTCCTACTGAAAAATTTGTTACACCACTTGATGATCCTGCTCAATTTTGTTCTTTTGGATGTTATACTGATAATCGATCTCCTAGTCTGATGGAGATCCTCTTTTTAAAAAGGGACGGGTTAGTTATCTTTATTGCTTTCCGTAGATTAGGTTTAGTTTTATTTACTTTTACTGTTTTAGTAGCTTTAGTTGTTGGGTTGTAGACTTCCATGATTGCTCTCTTAGGTACTATTGTTCTCACTCTCTCATATTTTACCATTGCTCTCATGTTCATGCTCAGTACATATCTTTTTACATTGAGGACAATGCAAGATTTGGTTGGGGGGTGAGATGAGATTCTCCATCTAGCATGTTGCAACATTTCGAGCCTCATATGCGTAAATTTTTTCGAATTTTCTAAAATTTCAAAACTCTTTTAGAAAACCTTATTTCCATGCATTTGAGATGATAGGAGTATAAGAAGAGGAGATACGAAGTGTGTGATGTTTTAAGTCTTGAATTTCTCCCAACATAATGGTTTTATATGTTAGTTCCCCTATTGTTGTGATCGATAGAAAATTTGAACACTTTTTACACCTAGTTCACATTACACGATTTTCATGGGTTGAAAGGATTATGTGATTTATGGATTAGCTAGAATTTGATTTAAAGGTGTTGAGAAACCAAGTCGGGGTATTTTGTCCATCCTTGTCCATGGGAAAATAACGAAAGATATGAATTTTTAAAAATCCTATCTAAAATCAATGGAAAAAGGAAAGAAAGGATGAAATCGGGAATGAAGGAAAATTGGTGGAAATTTTTGAAAAGGGCTACCTATTACCAACCGGGGGATGGTCGAACCATAACCAAAGCCGGAAATGGGACGTAGTGTGAAAGCCGTCAGAAGGACGGTAAGGCAAATTCCTGTCATAGGCTTGTTGTTGCTCTGTGCACCTTAAAATCCTTGGTTTACTTAATCTATGAAGAAGATAATCCCAGAAACTCATAAGATGAACTTTCACTATGCACACTAGGTTGAATTTGTTCGAGTTCTTCTATTTATCAATTAATCAGCGGGAATTTCATGTAGACACTTATTATGTTTTGAGAGTTTAAGGTTTCAGCTTCTAGCACCTAATTTCTCCAAATTTTATACTTATATCTCTTGGAATGGATAGAAACATGGTTTCTGATGGAGGTTTGGTTTGGAGGGTTGAAATTGTTTCACACATGTTTTGCTCGGGACTAGCAAAAAGCTGGTTGGGGGGTGTGTTGAACCTCCAGTTTATACATTGCATTGCCCATTACATCGCATTATATGTATGGTTTTCATGCTTAAAAGGCCTATCTAATGCATGTTTTGTGATTTCAAGGATGAGAGCGAACTTCACCAAATTGGGGACTAAAAAGAGTCAATTGAAGCCATTGGATGAAGATTGAAGGACTAAAGAAAGTAGAAAGAGAGGAGAAGAAAGGAAGAAAGAAGTCCAAGGAGAAAGCAGGAAACAGAGGCCAAGACCAGTCGTGCGACCGATCGTCCATCGCCTGGACCGGTCGTCCGACCGGTTCGATTGTTTGCAAAAGAAGGGTTTTTCACAGAAGGTCACTGGACCATTCACGACCGGTCGTGCGACCGGTCGTCCGATGCCCAGACCGGTCGTGCGACCGGTCCTTGAATTAAAAGTTTAAATCTGATTTTTGGCAAAACTCACTAGACTGAAATTGACGTTTTGCGACCTGTCGTGCGACCGGTCGTCAGGGAGCTCAGACCGGTCGTGCGACCGGTCTTCTGAGTAATAAAGCTTCTCCATGAAGCTCTGAGATTTTCTGCGCAATGCGTAACCTTACGCAATTTCTGAATGTTTCCGACGCAAGGGGCTTTCCCATTATAAAAGGACACCTAGGGGCTCTTCCTAGATCATCATAGAAGCCAAGGAACGTCGTGGGAAAGGAAGGAAGCCATTGTGGAGCGTCTGCAACCCTCCAAACTCTGGTTTTTCTAGTTTTTATGCTTTCTTATTTGAAAACTAGTTGTAGTATGACAATGCTCGGCTAGAATCTCTCAGCTAAGGCTGAGAGGTGAAGCTTGTAGCTAATTTCATGTTTAATTCAAGTTAATTCAAGTAATTTTCAATTCAAGTTTGGATTTTGCATATTCTAGTTCTTCAAGTTGGTAGTTTGAGATGTTTTATGAGAGTTCATGTGCTCCGGACATGAGTTCCTTGCAATTCTCTGAGATTATCATATGTTGTGGTGTTCAGATTCGAATTATAGTAATCCTTGAGCAAGCCATAGTCCATAGGCATGGCTGTTACTCCAAAGGCTATGATTTCGAATTCTACATGTGTTGAATGGGGACTAAAACTTAGAAGTTCAACTTGAAGGGAATTGAATGTGTTTGAATGCTTTATTTTCCAACTATATGAGAGATAGGACTTCAAATCTAGTTGTGTTCTCTACTTGGATTGATTGGATTGACATGGGATTGCTACAAGTGGATCCTTGAATGCCTTAGTACTTTAAACTACTGATTTTCATTAAGTTACTGTTTCAGCATAATTATTCCAATTGAATCTCTTATTTATTGCAATTGAGTTGCTGGAATGGTTTGAAAGTTGTTTCTAATTCCCTGTGGATTGACCTCGGTCTTACCGAGTTTTATTACTACCTCGCAGCCTTACACTTGAGGCGAGCGAACACTCTTCCTCCGAGAGGAAATATCGACGCGATCGTTGGGACCGTTCCCCTAAGAAGGCTTACTCTGGTAAATATCACAACTATACGCCTCTTAACCAATCTCCTGAGAAAGTATTAATGAAAATAAAGCATAACTCCTATGTAAAATGGCCACCAAGGATCAAATCAGATCCCAAAAAGAGAGACAAAAGGAAGTTCTGCTATTTTCATAAAGACCATGTGCATAACACTCAAGATTGTATATCTATGAAAGATCAAATTAAAGCTCTCATTCGGAAGGGATACCTCCGGGATTATGTTGCACGACAAGATTGGTCACCTAAAAGAGTCGATACTTCATCACGATGAAAAAAGCCGCCTCTACATCACCCGCTACAGGAGGATGCGGAACCCATTGGCGAAATTCGGACCATTGTCGGAGGTCCAGCTTGCGAGGGAGATTCTCAAGCTTCAAAGAAAGCATATGCTCACAAGGCATCTCAAAAGCCTCAACATATTTATTGGCTGAAAAAATCTCCCGATACACCAAATCCTAGCAATCATCCAATCTCTTTTTCTCTTGAAGATACTAAAGGAATTCATTTCCCCTACGAGGACTCCATTGTGGTCGCGTTAAAGGTATCAAACTATTTAACTCATTGTATTATGTTGGATACAGGTAGCTCCGCAGATGTCCTTTACTTGTAAGCCTTTAATAAAATGGCATTGGCCAGAAATTTACTTAAACCTATCTCCACCCCCCTCGTCGTCTTCGGGGGTGAAGTTGTAACACCAGAAGGAAGCATCGACCTTCCTGTCACCTTCGGAGAAAATCCAGCCAAAACTACAGTGTTTGTCAATTTCCTTGTGGTGGATCGAAAATCAGCGTACAATGCCATTTTGGGTCGACCCTCGCTTACCAAAATAGGGGCAACTTTCCACCCCCTATATCTATGTATCAAATTCCCTACTCCAAACAAAGTCGGGGTAGTACGAGGGAATAAAAAAGAAGCTCGAGCATGATACGAAATCCCTGTACAAGATCGAAAAAATGCCCAAGCAGCTCCTATTATGGCGATTATAGGAGACTTAGCGGATCTCCCGATAGCGACAACGTTAGACCCAAGGGAGGGCGCTCATCAATCAGGGACCCCGGGGGAGGAGACAATTGAAATCCACTTATCTAAAGATAATCCCTCCAAGAAGGTTTACGTCGGATCCTCTTTAAGCGATGTCTTTCGAGCAAATTTGGCTCATTTTCTAGCCGAATATCAATATGTATTTGCTTGGTCTCACGAAGACATGCCAGGTATCGACCCCAACTTTGTGGTTCATCATCTGAATGTCGACCCGAAGTATAAACCTGTTCATCAGTGTTGACGAGCGTTCACCGCAGAAAGGAAAATGTTGATTAAAGCTGAGGTTGAAAAGTTATTAGCCGTCAATTTCGTTGAGGAGGTTGACTATCCAAAATGAGTCGCGAATGTGGTTCTTGTCTGTAAAGCCAATGGTAAATGGAGGATGTGTGTAGACTACTTCGATCTGAATAAGGCGTGCCCAAAGGACAGTTTTTCGACTCCCCGCATCGACTAATTGGTTAATTCAACAGCAGGACGTGCCCTGCTCAGTTTTATGGACGCCTATTCTGGTTACAACCAGATCATGATGCATCCGCCTGATCGTAAAAAGACTGCCTTTATCACCGATCGAGGCTTATATTATTATAAAGTAATGCCTTTCAGTTTTAAGAATGCGGGAGCCACTTATCAGCGTTTGGTCAACAAAATGTTCGCTGCACAAATTGGTAAGAATATGGAAGTTTACATGACAACATGCTCGTGAAAAACGTTGCGGCAAATGATCATCTCACAGATCTCCGGGAAGCTTTTGACCTAATGAGAAAGTACCAGATGAAGTTAAATCCGGAGAAATGTGCCTTCAGGGTCTCTGCTAGAAAATTTCTTAGGTTCATGGTCGATCAACAGGGGATCGAAGCAAACCCCGAGAAAATAAAAGCTTTGATCGAAATGAAGTCTCCATCCACTCTTAAAGATGTTCAACGATTGGCTGGTCGCATTGAATCATTGAATAGGTTTATTTCGTGTGCCTCTGATAAGTGCCTTCCTTTCTTTAAGCTTCTCCGTGCTACCGCAAAAACCAACTGGATATGGACTCAGCAATGTGAGGAGGCATTTCAACAACTGAAGCAATATATGAGCATGCCTCCTATCTTATCCAAACCTGTTCTACACGAGCAGCTCCTTTATTTATCTGTATCTTCCACGGTCGTTAGTGTCGCATTAATAAGAGAAGATTCTGGGGTCTAGAGGCCCATTTACTATATTAGTTGAGCAATGGTGGATGCCGAAACTCGATATTCTGATATGGAGAAATTAGCTCTCGCCTTAGTGATTACAGCTAGAAAATTAAGACCATATTTTTAAGCCCACCCCATATAGGTACCTACAAATCATCCATTAAGACAAGTCCTTCAAAAGCCTTAGGTATCAGGGCGGTTGACTAAATGGGCAATTAAGCTCAGTGAATATGACATTTCGTTCTGTTCGAGAACCACCACTGAGGGCCAAGCCGTGGCTGATTTTATCGCTGAATTTACGTATCGACCCCAGCAGATTCCACCTCTAACAATGACCTTACGACCAGTGACCAGGCGCCCTGGTCACTTTTTGTGGATGAGTCTTCATGTGCCACCGGTAGTGGAGCGGGCTTGATCCTAATTGCTCCTGACATATCACATTTTCAATATGCTTTACACTTCGACACTCATGTCTCTAACAACGAAGCGGAATATGAGGCTTTAATCGTTGGCCTCGAACTAGCGAATGTGCTCGCGATACAGAATTTACTTGTTCACAGTGACTCTCAGCTCATAGTTAATCAAGTGCTCGGCGAATTCGAGGCGAAAGAAGAACAGATGGCCTTGTACAAATCTCGAGTACTTGTCCTGCTTGCAAAGATAAGCAAATATGAGATAATTCACATTCCTCGTGAGAAGAATAAGCTCACAGATTCCTTAGCAAAGTTAGCTTCCTCACCAGAATTTGATTTAACACAATCTGTCCCTGTCGAGCATCTCTATACTCCGAGCATTGATCAAGTCACCCCAGAGCAAGTAGTCGCAGTATATTTCTCTCCATGTTGGATGGATCCCGTCGTCCTTTACCTCAAAAGCGGACAACTCCCAAACGATAAAAAATTTCCGCGACAAATTCGTTACCGTGCTGCTAGGTACACCTTACAAAACGGACTTTTGTTACGTAAAAGCTTTACTTTACCATACTTAAGGTGTCTCCATCCTGAAGAGGCACACCATGTTCTTGATGAAATACACTAAGGGGCATGCGGTAACCATCCTAAGGGACGATCTTTAGCTTATAAAGCAATAAGGCAAGGGTACTACTAGCCCACCATGAAGGCGGACGCGATCGAATTTTCCAAGAATGCGACAGATGCCAGTGATATTCTACAATCCCTCATGTACCATCTGAGCAGATGACGCCGATTGATGGCCCGTGGCCCTTTGCCCAATGGGGAGTTGATATAATCGGACCATTACTCACTGGGAAAGGCCAGAACAGGTTTGCAATTGTAGCAGTCGATTATTTCACCAAATGGGTCGAGGCAGAACCTTTGACCACAATCACCGAAAAGCAGACTACTCAGTTCATGTGGAGAAACATTATATGCCGTTATGGGCTCCCCCACACTATAATCACCGACAATGGAAAGCAGTTCGACAACGCTGCGTTCTTGGAGTTTTACGAAAAATGGAAGATACGAAGTATTCAAACCTCCCCATATCATACCCAGGCTAATGGACAAGTTGAAGCAGTCAATAAGATCATCAAACATCATCTGAAAACTAAACTCGATGAATGTAAAGGTATGTGACCAGAGCAGAGCTTCTACCTGAAGTCTTATGGGCCTACAGAACGACAACTCACATGTTAACTGGAGAAACCCCTTTCTCTTTAGCTTTCAGCACCGAAGCAGTTGTTCTCATCGAAGTTGAAGTACCCTCGTATCGAATCAAACAGTACGACCCAACGAGGAACCAAGAGGGTCTGAGGCTCCATCTCGACCTTTTGGAGGAAAGGAGGGATGCATCCCGACTTCGAGCAGTAGCTTACCAACAACGTATAGCTCGCTACCGTAACACAAAGGTCAAACCTAGAGCTTTTCAGCTCGACGATTTGGTCTTTAGACAAAACCTTGGAACACCAGCTCACTCGTTAGATCCGAATTGGGAAGGCCTTTATCGGGTTATTAAAATTGTGCGACCAGGTACATATTATCTAGAAGCCATGCGAGCAAGACCACTCCGTTACCCTTGGCATGTGGAGCATCTACTTCAATATTATCCATAAAACATTCATGTATTAACTACGTGGATCGCGTTTGATGAAAATGAAATTGCGGTTTTCACCGCTAGATGAGATACTCGGAGATATGTCTATGGACCTAGAGGGGGGGTGAATAGGACCTTTTTAAAATTCTTTTCGCCTACTTATGCAATTCATCAAGTTTAAGCTAGGTAAGCAAGAACACCTTGGCTTCCAAGCCTTGGTGGGTCCAATCACAAGACTAGCAAGAGTTAAGCAATAACCAACCCTAGTCTAAGCATGCATAGGTAAGAAAATGATTCAACTAATTAAGCTACTAACCTATGCACCTTGTGTAGACTTATGAGATTGGATCAATGAGCTCAAGTCTACACAAGTAGTGAAGGTACATCTTGTGCAAGGATGACTGAAAAGTGCCTAGCATGCATTCATATCAATCATTCATAATTAAGCAATTAAACTAACAATGCAAAGATATCAATGTGCTCAATGACAATCACAAACACAAGGATGTATAGTGGTTCGACTACGTGTCTACTCCACTCCCGGTTCAAGTACTTAACCCCTTTGAGCACACCGGCATTCACTATCGGAGGTTTTAAATGAGGTTCACCTCTCAACCTTTACACACGGAGGTTTTATCGGTTCACCTCTCAACCGTATCCGGAGTTTTAGACAAAGGCTAACTCTCAACCTTATCGCACGTTTACTCCCGTGTCGGAGGCTCCCCCTTGGAGACTTAGTTTTAGGCCCGGCTGACGGGCCAAGGAACGGCTAACGTCCCTAAGGCGAGTTGACAAACAAACTCTAAAATGGACTCTCAAATGAGACAACTTACTTGTCGGATGAGTCCCTTGTTTAGCGCCGTAATGGGTTGCTTGATCTCCGCTCTCCCGTGCTTCAATCAGCTTCCCTTTGCTCCCTCGATCGTGTCGCCGTTGCGTCGCCAATGCCTCAGCCACATTCGATCAAACACCTTGCATGCGATGCCTTGAAATGCCCAAGGTGCTAGGAGAATGGGTGAATCTCATACATGGGATGTGTAGGTTGTTCCAACTAGGAGATTCACCTAGAGAGTCTTCTAGAGGTCTTGGACAAAGGATATACCTATGTGGAATAGTGTCACACCTCTAGATTTGAGAGAGGAATCAAGTCATCTCTTGATAGCATTTGAATGCCCATACTTGTGTTTGAAACACAAGGGATATGACTTGAAAACCTCCTCTTTGAGGCCCCAAATGATGTATAAGATGAGTATGGAATGGGCTCTCTAAAACCTCTCTCCCTTGCCCAAGAATGGAGCACCATATATATAGAAAAGAGGGCTCCAACGGCTCTAAAACGGGCAGAAAACGGTCATAAACGACCTGCCCCGACCGGTCATGACCGGTCGGAGTCCCCTGCTGAAGGGTTTCAACTGCACAGGCCAAATATACTGGCCGACCGGTCATGACCGGTCGGACCACCTTGCTGGACAACCCCGAAAACATCAGGCCGACCGGTCATGACCGGTCGGCCACTCTTGCTGGACACATGAGACATCCAAGACGAATACACTGGCCGACCGGTCATGACCGGTCGGCCCTCCTTGCTGATCTCCTTCTATTATGAAGGCCGACCGGTCCTGACCGGTCGGCTGGCCTTGAAATGCAGCAGGAATGCTGGCCGACCGGTCTTGACCGGTCGGACCAGCCTGGGTCCCTTACACATATGCTGAATCACCTCTTTCTTCAGCTGTAGTTTTAGGCCAAGGTGGGGATGTTCAAATGGGACACCTAGGGCCTATCAATGATGCCTAATGGGTTCTAATTATGGTCAAGGACATCACAGATACAAAGGGGATTGGTTTTGGTGGAGGTTAAGGCACCAAGGCATCTCATATACCTGAATCTTCTTCCTTGATGTGGCTGGACGTCTTGAGTCTTCGGTCTTCGTCTTCATTGGGCTCAACCGACACAAGACTCACAGCTGTAAGTGATTGACAAACAAGGTGCACTAGTATGCCACGAAAAAGTGCACTAACAATCTCCCCCTTTGTCAATTACTTACAAAAACTTAACCTACCAAAACAAATTACATGTTCAAGATATTACAATGATAAAGCATAAATTACAGGACTCTTGACATGTCTAAACTATGCTGCTCCGCTTCAGTTTGCTCCCCCACAACCTGTCAATCCCTGCATCACAAAATATAGCAAACTAGTTTTGGTGGGATTTGATCTTTCTCCCCCTTTTTGTTAGCAATTGACAAACTATTCTCTCCCCCTTAATGATATACCAATGAAGTTAAGGTAAGAGGAGATAGTGTGTCGCAGTTATAACTATAAGCGCATGCTAAAAGGAAAGTATAGGGTGCATGAATCATAAATACATGGAGCAAGCTAAGAAACATGATTAACAAGAAATGTAACTATTCAGCCAAGGTTAATCATGCAATTGGTCAAGGATATACATTTGCAATGAAGCACAAAAGGGCTTATAGCCCAATCAACCAACCTCCCCTATGGTATATCAAGACCAATACTAAGCAAAGATTAGCATACATGAAGCATAAAACTCAAGATGGTTAGCTAATCTAAGCAAGATGACAATCTAGCAAGCAAATGTATCAATAAAAGCAAAGCTAAATCATCAAAATTTGGGCGAATGAGGCTTGACTCCTCTGATTTGCCCATAAACACAGAAATGAGGCTGAGATCCTCAGATTTTCCAATAAAAGCATAACTAGCTACCCTCTCTAACCATGTTAAGTTTAAAAAGCCAAAGGGTAGCAAAATTCCACAACACCCTCATAAAATGTAGCATGAGGTGAGGGGTTGGGAACTTCTCCTTCTCCTAGAAGGGATAGCGGTTGGGATCCCCTCTTAGATAATCTGGTAAAGGGGTCGTGATGGAGGCCGAGAGAGCAAGATCTTTATGTTGGCTCTCATCATCAGATTCGGACTCCTCCGTATCATCCCAAGTGGCAGCCATGGCCTTTTTACCTTTCGGTTTAGGCCCTTCCGGACATTCCGGGGCAATATGGCCACGACGACCGCAACCGTAACAACGGACGGATGAAGGTATGGATGATTTTCCTGTACGTTTATCACCCTTCTTGTCCTTCTTGTCACGGCTATTCCCTCTATCAAATTTGAGGAATCTCTTAAATTTTTTATTCAATTGTTCTTCCTCATCATCCTCATCATCGCTATCATCCTCCGTCTCACTTTTGATTTTCTTGTATCTGTGAGAGGACTTGAAGGCGATGTTTTTCCTTCTAGAGGGGGCTTTAAAGCCTAGCTCAAAGGTTTGTAGGGAACCTATGAGTTCTTCAACTTTCATGGTATTAAGATCCCTACACTCTTCAATGGTGGTGACTTTAGAAGAGAACCGATCCGGAAGAGATCTCAGAATTTTCCTACAAAGCCTATGTTCCGGAACCGGATCCCCTAAGCCCCACATGTCATTTGTGATTTTGTTCAGTTTGGTATAAAATTCAGTAAACGTTTCATCCTCCTCCATAGTAATATTTTCAAAGAGAGTGGAGAGGCGCTGGAGTTTAGAATTTTTAACAACATTTGTTCCTTCATGGGTAACTTCCAGAATATCCCATGCTTGTTTACTGGTAGTGCAATTTTGGATCCGACCAAATTCTTCTCTTGATACTGAACAAAATATGGCATTCAGGCCTTTGGCATTATTAATACGTTGAGCTTTTTCATGAGCAGTCCACAATGCCTTGTCTTTTGGCCTGAGAACATCCGGCTCACCCTCCTTAGAAATAGTAACCATTGGGGGTTCATATCCAAAATCAACCATGTCCCTCACATCCGAATCAATGGATTCCAAGAAGATGCGCATTCGGGCTTTCCAATATGGATAATTTGACCCATCAAAGAAAGGAGGCTTAGTGACGGATGAAGAGTCCTCTCTAGACATATTTTCAAGTTTCTCTTTAGGATCTATCTCTAGGCAATTAAGCCCTTAAAGAGAAACCCGCTCTGATACCAATTGAAATTGCGGTTTTCACCGCTAGATGAGATACTCGGAGATATGTCTATGGACCTAGAGGGGGGGTGAATAGGACCTTTTTAAAATTCTTTTCGCCTACTTATGCAATTCATCAAGTTTAAGCTAGGTAAGCAAGAACACCTTGGCTTCCAAGCCTTGGTGGGTCCAATCACAAGACTAGCAAGAGTTAAGCAATAACCAACCCTAGTCTAAGCATGCATAGGTAAGAAAATGATTCAACTAATTAAGCTACTAACCTATGCACCTTGTGTAGACTTATGAGATTGGATCAATGAGCTCAAGTCTACACAAGTAGTGAAGGTACATCTTGTGCAAGGATGACTGAAAAGTGCCTAGCATGCATTCATATCAATCATTCATAATTAAGCAATTAAACTAACAATGCAAAGATATCAATGTGCTCAATGACAATCACAAACACAAGGATGTATAGTGGTTCGACTACGTGTCTACTCCACTCCCGATTCAAGTACTCAACCCCTTTGAGCACACCGGCATTCACTATCGGAGGTTTTAAATGAGGTTCACCTCTCAACCTTTACACACGGAGGTTTTATCGGTTCACCTCTCAACCGTATCCGGAGTTTTAGACAAAGGCTAACTCTCAACCTTATCGCACGTTTACTCCCGTGTCGGAGGCTCCCCCTTGGAGACTTAGTTTTAGGCCCGGCTGACGGGCCAAGGAACGGCTAACGTCCCTAAGGCGAGTTGACAAACAAACTCTAAAATGGACTCTCAAATGAGACAACTTACTTGTCGGATGAGCCCCTTGTTTAGCGCCGTAATGGGTTGCTTGATCTCCGCTCTCCCGTGCTTCAATCAGCTTCCCTTTGCTCCCTCGATCGTGTCGCCGTTGCGTCGCCAATGCCTCAGCCACATTCGATCAAACACCTTGCATGCGATGCCTTGAAATGCCCAAGGTGCTAGGAGAATGGGTGAATCTCATACATGGGATGTGTAGGTTGTTCCAACGAGGAGATTCACCTAGAGAGTCTTCTAGAGGTCTTGGACAAAGGATATACCTATGTGGAATAGTGTCACACCTCTAGATTTGAGAGAGGAATCAAGTCATCTCTTGATAGCATTTGAATGCCCATACTTGTGTTTGAAACACAAGGGATATGACTTGAAAACCTCCTCTTTGAGGCCCCAAATGATGTATAAGATGAGTATGGAATGGGCTCTCTAAAACCTCTCTCCCTTGCCCAAGAATGGAGCACCATATATATAGAAAAGAGGGCTCCAACGGCTCTAAAACGGGCAGAAAACGGTCATAAACGACCTGCCCCGACCGGTCATGACCGGTCGGAGTCCCCTGCTGAAGGGTTTCAACTGCACAGGCCAAATATACTGGCCAACCGGTCATGACCGGTCGGACCACCTTGCTGGACAGCCCCGAAAACATCAGGCCGACCGGTCACTCTTGCTGGACACATGAGACATCCAAGCCGAATACACTGGCCGACCGGTCATGACCGGTCGGCCCTCCTTGCTGATCTCCTTCTATTATGAAGGCCGACCGGTCCTGACCGGTCGGCTGGCCTTGAAAATGCAGCAGGAATGCTGGCCGACCGGTCTTGACCGGTCGGACCAGCCTGGGTCCCTTACACATATGCTGAATCACCTCTTTCTTCAGCTATAGTTTTAGGCCAAGGTGGGGATGTTCAAATGGGACACCTAGGGCCTATCAATGATGCCTAATGGGTTCTAATTATGGTCAAGGACATCACAGATACAAAGGGGATTGGTTTTGGTGGAGGTTAAGGCACCAAGGCATCTCATATACCTGAATCTTCTTCCTTGATGTGGCTGGACGTCTTGAGTCTTCGGTCTTCGTCTTCATTGGGCTCAACCGACACAAGACTCACAGCTGTAAGTGATTGACAAACAAGGTGCACTAGTATGCCACGAAAAAGTGCACTAACAGAAAAATCATTTCTCCCGTTATGATTAATCAATTATAATTTGGTCGCTGCTCCGCTTTGGACTAGAACAACCCTGAAGAGAAGACAAACGTTTTCTCTTGACTGAAACTTCTGCTTACTGCAAAGCCAAAGCCTCAATCGATCGATCAGTCCATCTCTATGTGGACGTGGTCACCAAGACCCTCGGATTGAGCCTAACTTATTATTCATGAGTAAGTATTTATGCATTCAACATACAAATCATCTATCACTAGAAGAAGCCATAATATAAAAAAGAATACATTCATTCTATTAAGGGAAATATCTGGATAGTTTTACAATAGAGGAGCGACCAAAATTTACATGAGAAAGAAA